>RPOG01000993.1:84858-198866 GCA_008086565.1 Thalassoma bifasciatum | reverse complement strand
GCCCTCAATATGCCACTCTTTCCAGCATATGTTTTTCCTCTCAGCTTCTCAGCTACCACGGTCTCTCCTGTTACCTCAGCCTCCTCTAGGCCCAGCTTAATCACCACGTGTCTCAGATGGTAGCCATAACACTGATGCTCAGCGGGGGAGCTGTGTTTTCGCTCTTGAGAGAGAAAAATTATAAGACCTAGCAGCTAGTAGTCTTTCTGAGGGAGAGAACATGTTTTGAGTGAGTGACAAAGATAACCCAGTATCAAATATAGACCCAATTCTTCAAGAAAAGGTAGGTGTCAAACTCAGGTGTTTTTAAAGCAGCTGTGAATAGAACAAACAGAGCTGAGATCGAAAGAACCGGTCTATGTGTACCAAACAAGAGTATCATCTCTCTAAACATCCATAGACTACAGCTAAAAGTATCTGCCTAAACTGGCTGTAAATGTAGATAATCAGGGCAACGATATTTTCAGCTTATATTATATCATCAGAGGAAACTCACTCTCCTTACACCACAGGCCACACAACCTCTGCATTTTCATGCCTATGAACACTAACTTGAATGAGTAATGCTGAGTATTTGAGTAATCAGTTAAATTTAGGTTCTACACCTCATGAGCAATAATAATGTGGGATGCTGTTTTTCCCACTTTTAGCTGTAGCTTTCTAGGCAACCAACTTCACCAAACAGGGACATTTTACAAAGCAAATAATCTACTTTTTGATCCAATTGCCTCACTTATGTAATGTCAAACACAAGCAGTTTTTTCCTGAATCTGAAGTTAGATGCATCCAGAACTTCTAAACAACAAAGAGAATCAGGCATAAAGAAGCAAAAGGAAAGGTGTTTCACTATTGGTTCTTCAGTAGCAGACAATGTATTTTTTAAAAGAAATGGGTTTAATTGATTAAAAAATAGGAGCAAGAGATCCAAGCTTAAGAACCATTTGTGAATTGTAAAATATCTTAATATAATGCCGAAAATCTTTCAATAAAAACATTCAAGTTTTTACAACCTCAGTCGTAATGTTTTAATTTTTGGATCGGTTTGTTTATGTTGAGTAATATTTCAATGTTATTTGTAGTATGGTTGTGGTTGTGGTGTGTTCGTGCATTTGTGTGTGTGTGTGTGTGTGTGTGTGTGTGTGTGTGTGTGTGTGTGTGTGTGTGTGTGTGCATGCAACTGGATGTAGATTCCCAGCGGTGGGTGATTGATCTCCTACCACTCCCATGCTGATAGGATGGGTTGGAGGCTGTGCGTCATTAAAAAGAGACGTCAGCTGATGGCAGGGGAATCCCCATTTCCCTCGCCTCACCAGCCACACCATGTTACTCCTTTGTTCTAGTGTGTTGCATCAGTTATGAGTCACCTCCATGAATTTTCAGTTGGTTATTTGTCATGAATTTTAGTAATTTTGTTGGTTAATAAAATTTGTAGCATCTGAATTTCATTAAGACCTATTCTCACTTGACATTTCTGTTTTTCTGTGTTGATCACTCGACAGGGCCATCACAAGCAAAATCAGTCATTTGTTGGCCCTTTTTTTTCCTATTGTAAAAATGCAAGATCTGTCTGGTTAAGTCTGTGCCACTCTAATATGCAGTTCAAGCCAATATTGGAACACAATTTTGGTCCCTCTAGACTAATGGGATTCTCAAGAGTACAGCATAATTTTAGTGTCTAATAATCCTCCAGAGTCAGTCTGTGAACTTACAAATATTACTGATTAAATCTTCTGTTAAGCAAATTTAATATAAAGAGTGACCTGATTGGAGAGTGGGGGAAAATGACATCTTGAAGTTCATGGATAGATCTTACTTCAGTTTTTCAGTCCTCATGCTTGTAATATGCATCACGTTACAACCATTACAGTACTCAATTAAGCACTGCAGAACTTAAATTGAGAAACTAAAAAGACATTATCAATCAAGTTCAAACAATTTAGAACGCCACAAGATTTTTGAAATATAACAGTGTAAACTTTACAAAACAGTCTCAGGGGTTGGAGTCATGTCACAAAACCTTGAGTCCAAGTTGAGTCCTCAGTGTTTAAGTCTAGTCATCAGAGGAGAATTCAAGTCCAGGCAGCCAAGTTCCCATCAAGTGTTAGTATTTATCACAAGGTGAGCTGATTCAAAATTCTACCAGCGTGTCTGGAGAATTTAATTATTATGATAAGGTTACAGTCCTTAATTCTGCTGCAGTGGGGTCACAGCAGGTGTCAAAACCAAAAATACCTGCAGCTCATTCAGAGTTGATCAGAAGTGTAACCAACCAAACATCTCAGTCACTTTGGTTACTCATGTTACCATTAGCTTGCTGTACAAAATCAACAGTTCCAAGCAGTTTTAGCCCTCGCTGTTTTCTCTGGATCGACCCAGGAGCCTAGAAGTCTGTGAACATTTAATGGTTCTTTTTCACATCCAAAATGTTATACTCTTGCTTGCAATTACTGTAGAATCGTCTCATCTCATGCTGGCAGGAACTGTAGCTGAACTAAACAGCATGATATGCATGCAAGCAAGTGTCAGCCCTGGCTCTAAACTCAATACACTGTACTGAATTTGTATTTTTTGAATAAAAAATCAAACATAAACATTGAAGCTGTCAATATCAATCAGCAGTCGTAAATAGTTCCAAATCCTTCTTACATTTTGAGACCTATGCTTGAGTCTCTGTAAAAGTCTGAGTCAACAGCCCTCAAATCTAAGGTAAGAGCTAAATGGCTTCAGAGCTGTAGGGCACAGAGTCAAATTCCTATTTGCACCCTTACACCATTTTTAATGTAACAGTGACTATTTAATGCAACCTATCAAGAAGGATCATTAATGAAGACACGCACATCAGTTTCTATAAGGTCCGCATTAATAGTTTTGTTATAATGAAAGGTCTTCTGCAGCAGAAAAGGAAAGTGAACATGCATGTGTGTGCATACGTGTGAGTGAATGTGCGAATGTGTGTGAACAGGTGTTGGTTGGGGGCGTCAATGAGGTGTATCTACAGTGGACTAAATGAGAAGCTTCAGGCAGCAGGACTGTAATTATCCAGTCACTTCATCCATCAGGTCATACGGATTCTGTGCAAGCATGAGCTTATAAGTAATTAAAAGTTATTCTGCCCCTTCCTTTTTATATATCAAACAGCACCTCTACTGATGGAAGACACACATGAAATAGTTAGCAGGTAGAGTAAAGGGCAACTCAAGAGGAATTTTTTTATAGTTGTGAATTCATGGCTTTATGTGAGTGTGAGTTCTTCCAAATGTATGGCTTTGAAGTGACTCTGAATGTGATGAAGGATAAGGACATTAATTTGCACTTACAACAAGTCGTAATGAGAAAAAACTCTCTTATCCCTGTAAGAGTCAAATGTCAAGCAGCACTCTTAGGTTCAAGGTCTCTGAGAAAAAACACATTTGCCTTAGTGTGACATGACCACTGGGCACAGGTGACAGTTGCAAAAGCTGTATATTTAGTTAAAATCAACCGGTGAATTATTCCTAAAATAGTAATATAACCTGCTCTGTAGGATCTACATAGTAACATGAGATATTGGCCACATGCATACAGTTACGTGAGCCACTAGACACCATGAAACCGTCTGTGGTCTGACTGTTGCCTTACTTGCCCTGGAGCCCATCCCATAATACCTGTTCAATACATGACATTTAAGCACTTGGAACACCCTGGCTGTATTCCAAATCCAGCATTTCTTCAATTACACTTTGTATTTTGAGTGCATAAATGTGCTAACACTGGCACTGTAGCAAAATGAAGTGTACTTTGATTTCTAAGACGGCGCATTCAAAACTGTCAAAAAGTTGAGTGCAAAAGCTAGACATTTTTGGCACGCAATGGTCGCCATCTTGGCTATATAGGGGCAAGAAGCAAATGGTAGCTGATGGTAGCTGATGGTTGCAAATGATGCGCAATAGAAGAACACCTGTTAATGATTGGGAAATGCTGTTGAAATTTCCAGTAAGTGTGAAGCTGCAGTCTTTGGTTTGGGACAGCACTACCCTGTATGATTCTGTGCTCTGTTCTAATCACTGCATAGCACACACTGCACACTTCATGTAAGTATACTTACAGAAGTTTCTAATTTAAGCTACAGCCCTTGTCTTTGGTATAAATGTCACAGATGGTGCTTGATGGTAGGACCAAGTCATCCCACTGCTGTGCCAGCATGGCAGGCAGTAACTGAGGTGTGCCAGGGGCAAGGCAGGATCACAATGAACCAGGGGGACGAGCCAAGCAGTGCTGTTGTGTGTTGTTGTTGTTGTTGTTGTTGTTGTTGTGTGTTCGTATGTGTGTGTGTGCAGTGCTTCCGTGTTTTTGCCCCCTGGTGCTTCCAAAACTTGTAACGCATCATAAAATCACACAGTGGAAAAACAACTGGGCTGCTGTGGGATCACTATAAAAGTATAAAGGCGTAATGACAGCAGAGCTTTGTTACGGTGCTCTTGTGGATTTCAAAGAATCACTGTGGCTAGGGTTGTTTTTCTCTATCTCAACTCGTTGACTACATAAACACAGTTGTATCTACCGACTTTCTGCGACAGAAATTGTGTAAACAAATTTAAGTAAAAAAGTGTCCAAATCACATATTTTAGAACATCAACAGACATTGGGAGGGTAATACAATATTGTTCAGAGATAACACAGCGTGGCTTGGAGTAAGCGGCTACAACCTCCAGCTGCACAATTTAAAACAATAGGCACTACCACAGTTGGATACAACACAGAAAGTGTTAGAAAACTAACATGAATGGGATATTCTGCTGCTTTCTGTAGTCAGCCACATGGCATTATGTTGCCCCCTCCATTAGACTAAATCCCCAGGTAACATATCAGGGCTTTCCTACATTCATTAAAAGAATAATACAATGTTAAACTCCTGTCTTTGTCACAGATATATTTCCGATGTCCCACTCATGTTTAACGTTACTACAGATTTCCAGGCTCCTATTTGCCAAAGCTTGCAAGCTGTTGTCTGGTTCACCTGCCTGAGAATTAAATAAAAATTCAAAGGGGGTAATTAGAGTTAAGTTATATTTTTAAGAAGCTGCTGCCTAAAATGTTGAAATCCAACAATGAAGCATATTCATCAAATTCTGATCTGTAAGGCTTTTTTGCTCACATTGCATGCTTAGCTTTTTTTCTGGAAAACAAGAAACAGATGTAGTATGGCATACATTGATTTTCTCTCACACCACAAGTCTTGCCTCAGTTCATATCTGGATTATAAATGTATCAATACTAAATAGGGAACAAAAAAATGAGGCGAGGGAAGAACATTATATCCATGATGCTATTAAAATCCATGCTGTTATTTGCTGTGCTCATAGATATATAGATGGATGCAAACCTCAGGCGTTCTATTCAGGTTCATGTCTGTCTTCTGTATTTCAGATCTCTCCTGTTACTCTGTAACCCCTGAAGAAGCTACCATCTGAATACTGATGTATTCATTCTCACAGTCGTAACACAGTGAGGAGCCATAATTCCAAGGCCCCTGTGCAAGGACACCCTCCTTGAACCCTAATCACCCTTACATCTCTTATCAGCCCCAGCCTGGAGAACATGATTAAAAAGTGGCCAGGGCATACTGCCTCTGCACCTGGGATATGAGTGGTCCCACTGCCATGTGTCAATCAAGTTTAGAGGTGCAGATGCAAAGGGACCCATGATCCCCAGCCAATTATAATGACTGGGATCCTGCAAAGCATATGCTGAACATTAAGGGGTGTCAGATAGAAAAGTGGGGTCTCACATGGGTGCGTGTGTGTGTGTTGATGAAATCTGTGGGGAGACCAGGAGGAACAACTCCAATCCCCCATAAAAGGGAGAGGGATTGGGTTGTGGGAGTGGATGGGAACAAAAATGCAGAGGAAATGGGATGAGTACAGGAGCAGGCTGGAGGGACCCGGTGTCATGCTGTAAACCATCATAGTCAAGTGCTTCTTACTCTGCAAGGTAAGAGGATATTTCTGGAGCTGAAACCCTGGAAACAACAGAGATTTCCTCCCAAAATTGTCTAGGATAAATGGACACAGGTTGGGTCCCATTGCTCATGACTGGAACACTTGAGATTGTCTCCACTGGTTTCAGCACCTTAGGAGCTGAAATGAGATCTTTTGTCACTACACTTACATGAAATTACTTTTCTTTTTAATAACATGCTAGAAGCCACATAGTGTGCAGCACAGGTCTACAGAGGCACTCTAATCAATTGCAACTGTGAGGAAAAGTGAAAGAGGTTGCTGGTCTTCTGTTTGCCCAAAGAAGCTTGGTTTATGCAAGTTAAAAAGTTAACTACTCATAGATTATCAGACAGATCACTACCAAGAAAAAGCAAGCCTACATCTCATTTCTGTCTTAAAAAATCAAGCAAGAAGAAAAGGTGTTATGGCAAGGCAAGGAAAGACTCAATATTTAACAAGCAGATTTTTTTTTGCCTACAGCAGTATGAAATGCTCATTGGAATCTGATTCAAACCAGAATACTGATTTATGATGAAATTCATACTCACAAATCAAAGTGAAGTGCTGGGCTGTCAGAAAGCCTGGCTGGCATACCAGGTGGGGAGAGAAAATGTGGAAGACACAGAGGGCAGCTGCACAAGTTGGGGAGCTTTGGTAGTTTGCTGTACAAAAATTTGAAAAGGGACATCTGAGTGAAACTGAAGTTATTTACAAAATTTAGCATCTCATCATATTTATCTTAACTGATCTTTAACCCACATGTGTGCTGAAATCAAATCAATAACATATTTTGGTCACCATACTAGAACAAAGAAAACAATAGAGAAGTGTTTGTAAATATTTTTTTAATACATGTTGCCCTTTGCCTATTGATCATACACATCTTTCATGATGACAGCTGCTACTGCTGAGGTACTTTTGTTTGACTAGAAAGCACTGGAGTTATAGAATATGTGTTTAAAAAAATAAAGATAGTTCTTTATCCATTTTACCATATCCATGCCACAAGAACTCATTTCACTAAGTATTTTAAAAGGGTGAAATACTTTCTTGTTGCCCGATGTTGCACCAAGTACAGATTTAGATAATGTCTGTTGCATGCACAAAATGATAGGAACTGACCTCTTTTTAAACTGTGTATTCATGTGTAATGATAGAGCTGGAAAAAAGTTGTGAAAAGTGCTTGTATGTGAATCACACATCCCTTATATAAATATAGATTAAAAGGTGTGAGAGGACTTCTAGGGGAAGAATTTTTTCTTTAAAAAGAAGAGCTCCAGCATGAAAATAACACTACACTGTAGCTACTGGTCACAAAAAGAAATCACTGGAAGTTGAAACCATCTGTGAAATTACAGGTTAATCATGGATGATTAAATTGAAAGAAGATTGGCCGAGACCTGTCCAGTACACAGGCAAAAGCTGAAAACTGCACAACCCTAATGTGTTATCAGCTTACAGTGAGGTAAAACTAACTTCCTCCAGCATAATAATAAGGGCTTGGCGACAGCAAGAAGACTATTTATCTGAGTCAACATTGTGCAAAGAGAAATCACACATCTCCAATATTTCCTGCTTCATCCAGGCAATTTCAGAGCCAAAACTGGTTGTCTTGAAACTGAAACCCTTCGTTCACGGACATGTCTGATTTTTTACTTACTCTGTTTAGGTATGTCTAGCTGCCGCGCAAGATGGGTCTTGTGCAGCATTCTCTATCAGAAACATCAGTAGAGTCAGTATATAACAGGCTCTGCTTATCGAGAGAGAATTGGCTGCACCTGAAAAATTGATGTCAAAGGATAACTATCAAATTACAAGAGGTCTCCAGGTAATACTGATCCAGTGTTAATGGTAGTTTCATGTACTTTATACCAACAGAGAGAAATAATGTTTGTTTTTCCAATATGCCGTGTGCAGGAAGAAAATTTCAATAACATCTACGGCTGAGTTTTCTTTTCCCTTGTTCACAGGTAGGTTAGAAAGCCTGCTGACACTTTTACCATAGCAGCCTGCCTTGCTCATATTTTCACTCTCATTCATCTCTGTCTGAGCAGTTGACAAGTGTTGCTGTGAATATGGATCATCTTAGACAGTCAGATTAACCACTCCCAAAAGGCAAGCTCTGCACAAATATACAGGCATCCTGTCATGAAAAATGAGGTAAGAAATGAGCCCAGAGTACTAGCACATAAACTGTGGGTCCGTCATTCTCAGTGACCAGGCCATGACTAAGAACTGATATGCAGCACAGAAGAAGCAGAGATGTTATGTGAAAAACCTGACTCCAACTGCAAGGAGTCCAACTCTGTGCAAGCTGCTCAGCTTCTTGTTCAAAGAGCTATTCTTTCAAAATTGAGGACCCTGTAGTCATTTAGTCACCATACCATTTGACAAAAAGTGCACCTCAATGAGAATATATCTTATTTTTTCTCTAAGATTGTCAAATGGAGTGTGTAAAAGGTACACCAGCGTCAGGCAAAACAACATTTATTTGTCTTGTATTTTTGCTTGTTTTAGTGTGCATGCTTCAAAAGATAAAAGACAGCTGTGCAGTACCTGGTTAACCTTCACAACTTTGGGGAGTTGGGCTCCCATGTCCAATCCATCAATTGATCAAGAAGGCTATGAGACCATGAATCTTTCTTTACTCTTCTTGTCAGCTCATGGCAAATGGGCCTTGCAGATGCACTATCATGTTTGCTCAGCCAGGCACTTATTCAAAAGAGAGGCAGTCTAAAAAAAAGGCCAATCCATCTATTTCTTCAACTGTATTATCTTTAGAGTGGACTTTCATTTGTGAAAACTCATTGTTATTTGAATGGAAACTCCATTGTATTTTGACTCCAAATGTTTGGCTAAACTGAGTCCATTTAACTTCATTCAAAATAAGCCAGCAGCTATTTGAGACTCCTAGCAGGAATAGCCTGCAAAAAGAATCCATGGTCATATAGTTCCAGCTCCAGCCTTACCTTTATCACTATACAAGCGTCACAACTATCAAGTACCATATTTGAAATGGCTAGCAGGAGTCAGCAGAATAGTTTCTTTCAAAATCATGTGTCAAACTACAAGATAACAACATTGATTAATTACAGTGTGCACTGCTTTTTGTGCCTTCCAAAAAGCAGAACTAATTCAACTATTTTAACTGCGTACACTGCTTGATGGTTTATGCAATCCTAACACCGTACGAAATAGAAAGTGGTTAAAATATGTTGAAAGGAAAAGAAAACTGAGTTTGATGGCTTGGAAGGCATTGTTCATCTTCAAGCCAGTGACTCGGGGCTAGGCCACGAAATTTAACCAAATTTTTTTTCCGACCAAATCTATGGTGGGTCAAATTTACATCTTCAAAAGGCAAGACCTGTTTTCTACCAAAACAAACAAATAAACAAACAAAACCAACCTTTTTTTTTATCTAAACCATCTATACCTTTATATCTTTAACAAAAATGTAATATAATAAAGTTATCCATTTAAGATCAATTGAATTCGTTTTGGTTTGTTGTTAATATTACCAAGTGTGACTGCTGTGGCTCTTCAATGTCTGCATTATGAAGCAGACACCAACCTGGAAATAGTAAGGCTATCACTTACACTGACACACACACACGCGCACACACACACACACACACACACACACACACACACACGTCTCTTAAGTCTAAATGTTTAAATTATTACCCTTTAAATACTTAACACTCCATAAGGGGTGTGTGGCAAAAGGAGTTTAGGATCCACTGGTGCATAGGCTTCATTTTGAAGAGCACATATTGGTGTTGCATAATACTTATATGTACAAATATGAAGTTAATGAGTTCATGTGCAGGATTCTTTGATGAAACAAATGTAATGGTCCAATTAATGTCCAAGGTTTTATTCAAGGTCCTGGTCCAAGAATGTGGTCTTTCCCAGAGTTTTGACTCTTTTGGAAATTGAATTGTAATGCAAAGAAGACACAAGGCCTGTAGTCTTTTTTCTGGGGGTTAATACGAGTATCCAGTGGAAAACAGGATAAAGGTAAATCCCATGGAACTGCATGGGCACGAATTGTTCTCAACAACCAAGTAAACCCAGGGTGGGAATATCCTTCCTCAAGCTGTTGAAATGAAAGCAGGCCATCTCTGCAGTACAAATCTTTGAGTCTGTGAACTCCCCCAGCTGCCCAAATTTTTATAGTTGAATGAGTCAGAGTTCTGTGGCTGATTATTATACTGTTTTGGAGAGCGCATACATATCCTAATATCACAGCCCATATCTTTCTGAACATCACACCAGATTTGCAGTGAGGTCCCTATAATTACTCCAAAATCTCTATCTCTCTACTCTTAGTCAAGGTTGTGCCATCCCAGATGGATTTCAAAATCATTGCTGGTAAGTCTTCAAAATATTTGGATATTGGAGGTAAAGAAATCGTGGAAAAATGAAAGTTCAGCTGACCAAGAATATTCATTTTCACATTTGAGATTTTACCATGCAATTTTGAACTAGCCCACCCCTAGGTGTCAGAAAAAAAGAATCAGCCTTAAGTTTATCGCAGTTTGCATGTGATATGTCTGAGGATTTTGCTACATTCAAACCAAAGTATATAAGCTAGAGTCATGCCGATCTATGTGTGGGACAGCTGGTACGAAGAGCTGCTTTACTCATATGAGGATAAAGACTTATCTGAGTGAATGTTACAGCCAGAAAACTGTCTGAACTTGCCAAAGACTTGTAAGAAACCAGGTAATTTTTATGTCTTGTGCACTGATGGGTGGTATCTGGTTTTTCAGTCTCATTTCTTGAGCCAATGGTCCTCGTGCCAACACCAAAAGAAGTGTAGAAATCAGGCAAACTTAAGGGGTACCACACTGTAAATCATTACATGAAAAACCCTGCAGCATATCTTAAGATTGTTTGAACCACAGAGTTTGATTACAATTGTGTAAGCATTAAATGATCTTTAAGCAAAAAGATTAGGAGCTCCCTCTGCTGACTGGCTGCAGTATTGGTCATAAAAACACAACTCCTTGATCACAACTATTTTTGCCTTTTTAACTTTTGTCCTCGTAATACTCTCATTTACTGAGAAACGCTTTCCTGCAGCTTTGGTTGAACAAACATGGCAACCTGTGGGTGTTAATCCCCCACTATTTTGTTGACACAGGAGTATGTCCAGACTTTACAGTACATTTGGGTAGCACAATGACTTAAACAGGATGGCCAGGGTGTGTACATATGTGTGTACAAAGGATCTTACCGTGTGGGCTCAGGAACACTTCAGAAAACCATTGTCAGTTAACACAGATTGTAACTACATCTGAGAGTGCAAGTTAAAACTCTACCATGCAAAGACAAAGCCATACATCAACAACATCCAGAAACACTGCCACCTTCTCTGGGTCCAAGCTCATTTGAAATTAAGTGAAGCAACCACCAAAACATATTTTTTTCTGTTTGAGAACAAAGGTAAATAACTGTAATTTGTCGATCAAAAATTACAATGTGCTATATTTTTCTGCTTTTTTATGTAAAATGACATTTGAGATTTGAGAATTCATAGACAAAAAATCATATCTTTGCATTTAAGATATTATTTTGACAAAAAGAGCTTGCACAACCTGGTGCATTAACCATTAATGAAATATAAAACACTGTTTTGGTAGTCAGCAGTATACTGTTAATTAAAGGCAATGATGGAAAAGACGTAATACTGGTTAGTGATCTAATACATTTTATAAGAACTGTACATCAGCCAACAATTCACAGCAGACCTTCAAGCACGGCCTCTGAACAAACCACCTTAAAGGTTAACCAATATTGCATTGTACAATGGGAAACAAAGAGTGCTACTGTGGGCCTTCACATGATAAACACAGGTGAAGGACATTACTTGTACGGTATTGAGAAAATTACAGGCTACATAAGACCGATAGATGCATGAAACATAACAAACGTAAGCAAGGATGAAAACTCAAAGAGGCAAGAACAACTCACAGATAACAACATCTACAATTTGTATATGAAGCGAGAACAAGTTTTCAACCTCAAGTGTGAGAATGTCACTGTTGATCAAACTCAAATTAAGTGGGTCAGAAACACAGAACAACATCACTGTCCCCTCCCACTAACAGGAATTGACTTTGTTAGGGACTAGTGATTGTCACTCTACCCTTCACCGTGAGGCAGAGAGCAGATGAAGATAATTAACCTTCAGCACAATCAACCAAGACCTCAGACAGTAATGTCACACTAACCCAGAGAGAGCTGAGCCGTGTGCTCAGTCATGTCACACCACTGCACATCAAAGGAAATGCAATGTTGAAGTCAAAACAGAACTTTTACCGGTAAGAGCTGTTCTTGTTCCTCTGAGGTTAAACCATCAGCACAGGTGACAAATGATTAACTATCTGAGTTCTGCACAGTCTAAAATGTGCGTAGATATGCAGCCTAGCATGCTTTGCACAGCTAAGTGGTTGCTTATTGTTCACATCAGTTTAAAGGACATGCTCACATTTTAGATGATGAAAAGGGCGACAGAAGTGTCTTTTATACCTTTCATAACTTTTACGGGAAACGATTTTTTTAATCATTTCTCAAGTGTTTATGCCAAGGAAGAAATGCTTTTGTAGACAAGAACGCTTTTAATAAGCACTGAGCTTAAATGGTCTGACATTGCCATTGTAGAAAAGGACCACAAACTTGAACTCACTAAATAAAATGTATAGGGTGTTGCCCATCCTCAAAGAGTAGAAGCGACTTTGTTTAGAATGAGTGCAATGCATCAAACTGAACTGATTTAATGATGGTTGTTTTTTTTTTCTTTTTTTCTTTTTACATTTTGGCCCCAACTGACCCAGATAAGAGAGCAGAAATTCAAGCATGCATAATGACACAATCTACATTCCAACAACATATCTGTGAGAATAAAAAATGTCTCTTCATATTAGCTTCATCTGTCTGGCCTTTCGGCATCCAATTACAGTGATCTTACACAAAGTTCTGCAGAGTGGACATGTTTATAAAAAATACAGACACTTTCGCAATAAAAATATTTCTGTTCCATAAATGTGATGTGTAACCTTTCTCCCGAAGTATGACTTAGATCAAAATATTGCATGGTGATATCCTTGTTTCATCCGTTTTCTGACATTAAATAAATTTATAACAAATATGTTTTGAGAATTTGAATAACTATGTTTTATTAATGGTATTCACAGTCAGCCATAACATTAAGAGCACCTTCCTAGTACCATGCCCTCTTTTTCATCAGTTTAGTGTCAAACAATCCAATGATGATAAATGGACTAGACTTCAGCAGGTGTTCTGTTGCATCTGGCAACAAGAAATTGATCAGACTTGGTTTTCCAGCTGATCACTAATGTGAGATTGAACTAACATCTCAGAAATTTTGAGACCAAGTCGACATGTCTTCGGTACCACCTTCTTCTATTTCTCCATGGGCCAGTTATAATGTTCACAAGCCTATCTGTGATACATGCAGCGGTGAACAGGGGTCTGGGTCACCATAAATATCAGAAAGTGTTACATTGTGTGTGCTAACACCCTTCCATCAGATCCAGCAATGACCTTTTTAGCTCTTCTGTTTGATCAGCACATGAGGGCGAGCCATCACTTTCCACACCTTTAGATGAGCTTTTGCTTCAGTTCACTGGTTTTCTTTTCTTTGTCCACATTCGTTTGATTCAACTAGGGCATACAGAATTTAAGTATTCACCCTGATCAATGTTTTGAAATGTTATGGATTAATTATTCACAAAATTTGGATTTTCGTTTTGTCATATAAATACCAAACATATTTTTCCCCACATCATATTTTCTACAGCAAAACAAATCATTTATCTGACCTAACAAATAGCAACAGCTCCAAAAAACACAGACATGAAGAACAACCCTATAAAAAATAATCTTGTCAGACATGTCGTCACATAGGGTGAGGCTCAAACTTCTGAATGTAGACAGAATTTCTCACAGGGAATTTCAGTGTCCAGTTTTCATGTCCACGTGGTCAGGTGTCAGCCAGAAACACAGGTCATGATCCGTCTATAAGCAGAAAACGTGCTTAGACCCCAGAGCTGTCCAACCAGGGTGTTGGCCTCGTTCCTAAAACTGGGGGGGGGGGGGCTTCTAAACTTTGTGTCTGTTTGGTTGTTAGCCGCAGTTGTAAATTGCTCCCCCAAATAAAGAGCTTTTGGAGACCTGGCACACACTTGCAGCCCTCAGCTGCAACTTGAGCTGGTTGGTTTACACAGAAACATGCTTTAAGCTTAAAACACATCCCTGGTAGCTGATAGTAATATGAGCTCAAATACTGTTTATTCCAGGGAAGAGAAAATCAACTACAAAAAAACAAGTTCTTAAAAATAATTTCATCAAGACATGATTAATTGATAACATCACTAGAATCAACCACTGCAGACTGGGGGAAAAACAAATAAATGAAAAAAATAACTTTGGCATCTTTAGAGATTCTATAACGCGGTCCTCTAGACATCACAGTTTGGTCCTCATTAGTGCCACTCACATCCGCATACTCCACCTTTATTTTCCTGTTTCTAACATTTCAACTTCAAGGCAAAACTTGTACCTGCAGCCTAACTTATCCCAGAAGTACTTGAAAAGACAAAATATATTATATTAACTACACCTGTCAGGGGTATGTTATGGCTAAGAGACAACATATGATTCTGTTTTCAGTTGCCTTATGACAGTATATGAGTGTCTGCATAGCATTCATTCTTGTAACGCATCTCAAAGACAACATATCAAATACTGAAACTGAAAAACATAATTGTGTCTGAAATGTATATGCCCATTTTGAAATGCCAGCAACAGATTCTAAGACATTGGTATGGTGGCAAGTTAAGATGAAAAAAGCTGTGAAAGTCTTCAGAAAACACTTGGTGGATTACCCCAAAATTAATAAGCTTAACTTGAAACATGTTAATTATATGGGTATAAACAGAAAGTTGGGCACAGATTTTGGTTCACCAATCTGTGAAAAACTGTGCTGGCAAAAAGTACATCAATTCACAAATTATTTATCCAAATTTGAAATGGAAGAATTCCTAAGAATTTACACAGCCTAAAGCTTGAGATATAATTGGAAGATGCAGTAGAGTTGAAGACAGGGGAAAAGGCTCAGATACTACTTCTTAAATGCCACTTAAAAGTACTGAATGCCCTTCAGGCAGCACAATGAGACCGACAAAGGGAAGTGGAAAACTGTCCTTTAGTCTGAAAAGTCAGAATTTGAAAATCTGCTCCCATTGTGTCCTCCTGGCTACAGAAGACAGAGATCATCTGTCTTATCTGCTAAAAGGCCAGCTTACATAATGGTATGTTGATATAGTGCAGTGGGGTCAGGTGTTTAACTGACCTGCCTGCAATCCAAACTTTTTACTGGAGAAAAACACCTTGTATGTCATGAAATATATACACACATTTGTCTATGTATTTACAACCAAGAAAATGGGAAAACATTTCACCATAAAAGGTCTTGTTGTTTTTCTAATGCTCACAAAATGAGTCAAAAGAAGAGTTTCTCAAATAGAGCAGTTAACATGACCTGTGTCTTTTATTTTTTATGAGTCAACGGTACAAAAATGTTGGTAACAGGATGTAAAACAATTAAGTATACAGTACTTATGGCTGGACGTCCTTGTTAATTTTACATAGGAATCACAAATGTTTGCATATGAGCAAAATTTGGTACTATAAACTTCATCATCATCATTAAACTCAAAAGGGCAACTCATGGAGCTGAGTCATTTTTAGATTCTTTGAAGATGGAAGAGGTTATAAATGAAAGTGTTTCCAGCAAATGAATAATTGAAATTATAAAAATAACTATCTCCTTGTATCTGTGAAACACCAAATACGCCTCAGCTCCACATGTGATAAACATAGACTGTATAACAAATGGATGCAGTCTCTGTGAAAATGACCTTTTTGGCTTGTGTGTATGTGGTTTCCTGTGCTTCAAAAGAAGGAATATACCATACAGTTGGAGTTTCCTTCTGAATTGTATGACAAAAATAGTACCAAGCCTGAATGAAATGCTTTTTGAATTAATGATCAGATTTAATTTATCAATAAGTGTGGTTGAGTACTCTTTCATTAATTTTAGAACAATTCAAGGGGGTTTTATTGGCCATTGCTATCATTCTAAATGAACACTTTCCCTAGAGGAGTGTAAGTGCGTCTTGTGGTTGATTATGAAGGTTGCTTGATGAAATAAAACGTCTACATTCATCCATGGCTAAACTCAGTGGCATTTGCTGGAGCTTTCAAATGAGAAGCTTTAATCAGTGAGTAGAAAATGATCAGTTGTCATCTGGTTGTCAAGCTTAATCACTCTGTTTTGAAATACAACCTCCACAAAAACTACATTTTTCAGAACAACAAATAGATACTTGACAGGCAACCAGTTTGTTACTCTATAAGGAGATCCAATAAACAAGATTCTTAATTTCTGAGCTGTCAAACTTGTTTCTTTTGGACACCAGTTAAGCCTGTAAGCCTATGACATCTGGAATTGGATAGCTCAAAAATTGTAAACAAAACAACAAGACAAGTCAACAACGGCAATATTTGATTTGACGAAGACAGCAACCAAACAAGTTAGTTTATGGATGCTGCATTTATTAAATTTAGGATCACACAAAGTACTAGTGATGCAGAAAATGCTGGCTTCATCTTAAACCAGCTTAAAAGTAACAGGTGGTAACCAGGAAGCGACAACAAATTGCATGACAACTGCATTTCTCAAATGTGAACCACTGAATTAATTTAGACAAAGGACTATGACAACAATTGTCAAATATTTCTCAGCAGATAACAGCACCATAAGTCTGACAACCTGTTCTATATTTCTCAAGAATAATTGCACAACAACAGAAACAGTAGTTATTTGTGTATGCATAAAGCAAGTAAAAAGCCATGATACAAATACAATCTACCCATGATTTCTTTTGTGCACATGGCCTCAGAGCCAAGGACAGGAGCATGTGATGAATGTGAGCCTTTTGTTTTAATCATAAGTTATAAGTATTCAGGGTCAAAAGCTAAATCATCAACTCAGTCTGCCACTGAATCACCTAACTGTTAGTCACCTCTAAGATGCAAAAATAAAACATGTTTCAACTATGATTCATTGAAATCATTGGAAAACCTGTGGATGCCACGAATGGTGCCAAATAGACACTAACCTGAACCACAAGGTGGTGCCAAAAATTAGCTCATGTGTGTCCTTAGTCATAATGTCATTAATGTCTTCACAATATCACTATCACTAATATCATATAACCCCTCCTCCCCCCTTTTCCATTAAAATTCTGCAAATCACCTCCCATCCTCTTAGTCTGTAAGGAGTGTTAAATCGGCACTTGACCCTCAATCTATCATCCCTTGATGAATTTGCGCTCGATCTGAATCAGTCAATTTTAAGTGAATCTACTTTATCACTGTAAACCGTCACGACCATCCTCGGCTCCTGCTTCCTGTAAATTATCATTGTTAAGCAGAGGTTCCTCATCACTGCTGCAGAGCGGCACTTTCCTCTCAGCCCAGCATGCAACAATTAGCCCACAGCAGGTCTTCACCTGTCACACTGACACGTTAAGCTGGGAAAACACTCGCATATGAATCCGACTGATGAAGTATCCAGAGTCAGAATTCGACGGAATGAAACATTATCCCAAAAGTGACCATATGACGAAATACATCTCAACTTCTGATGCACAGAGAAGCAGCCACAGGAGGTTACAGCACAGCCCGAATCCTTATCAAATCAGCAGCGACTCAACCTTTACGCATTCCCAGTCTCGCATGTGGCATATGCGTAATTTGACTTAAAAAACTTAATGTGCTTACCGTGTGATGCGTGTCCTCTCCTTTGATCAGGTTTATATAAATTCACGTTAATTTGGCCTCAGGATAAGCGTATGTCCGACTGCTGCCCTCAAAGCGAGAAAGCGAGAAAGCGTAATTTTAGTGTAACTCAATCCCCTTCTATGTAGTTCGCTTGTTTGTGTTCCGCGCCTCTCTCCAACACCGGGGCTCAACGGGCAGATAGATGGGCAGATAAAATGCGATCAGATCAACAGCAGTCCAGTTAAATCTGATCATTGGATAACCGAATCAATGCTTGTTTCATGGGCCAGTTCTGCGCCCAGAGAGTCATAAAAAACATCCACATCCCAAACAGTTGGAATAGAATCCCTCCTCTTTATCCCCGAAGAAAAGCCGTGTTTTTCACCTGGTGAGGAGTTTCAAATTTCCTCTTCAGTTAGTCACCACTTGCTTTAGAATCAGATAGGCCTACTGAAATGGAAGGTCTATGCCCAGGGCTTATTTTAAGGATACCGGTGAGGCTGCGTATCCTGCACCTCGCTTCATCAGCGACGGAAAAGCGCAAAGAAAAAGCGAGGCAGCGATTTCCCGTTTTGCAGTTCTCTTCCAAAAGAAACGAATCTGGGAAACCCGCTCAGTAGCAACCAAAATAGCCCCCGTCACATCCTGTGTTGTAGATATAGTCCTGGAGAAGTCGTCTGTATCCACTGCGGTCCGGTGAAAGGTGCTGAGCAGACTGAGGTGCAGGCGAAGTCCCGTCCCTTCCCTTCCTCCTGCGCGCACACTCTCTCAGTTGGAGGAGAAGAGGGGTTTTTGGTGCCGTCCTCTCTCTGTGGCTGACCAGACGTGCAGAGGAAGGCGCTCAGGACTCCTGATGCATTCACAGAAGCAAAGAGAACTCCGGAGCTGTGCGTCCTCAACATATGAGAGCCACCAGCGAAGTTAAATCGCGTCGCCTGACACAGGAGTAACTGGAATCAGTCCATGTATCAAACATAGCTATGCAATGGAGGGTAATGAATTGGAAGAGACGGAATCATTAGCTTTATAGAGGTAGAAAGTGAAAGGTAATAGAAATCGAGTCACTAACCTGTCAGCTGTAAAACGTTGGGATGTTTTCCAGTGTGTTTCACGGACGCTTTAAACTCCATACACTGGGATTGTTAATGCACTGTAAAATAGGATTCCAGTCTAAACCATGGTCCCCACAGCAGATGTTTTAGAGTCCAACCACTGCAAAATCACCAGTGTTTTTCAAGAAACTGCAAAAGCGCATGCCACATTTTAAAAAAGTTGGAAGAATCTGAAACTTTGTGATTAACTTAAAAACAAAGATTAATGATCATTCAGAGGTAATATCACTCATAGATATAGATTACAAAATATACATAGAAGCTTTTTGCCTGACAGACTTTTGAAACACTTTGTGTAAAAATCAAGAAGCAAAAATAAAAAAAGAAAGAAAGATAAAAAATCAGTCATCATTCCCTATTCTGGGCAAGAAAACTATGAGGTCTTTTCAGTGGAAAAAAAAGCATGTTAATTGAAAACTGGCAATATTCAATATGTGCTCCTGCTCCTGTGAGGATATTTTGCCAATTATGAAGCAGACAACAATTAATGGTGATGCATTAAGACCCTCAAGAGGAAACAGGACCATCTGCACAAATATGGATTTTTACTCTGTTTGAAATTCCAACACATGTACATGACAAAATCTGCAAGTCCACAGGGGGAGCCAAAGTAAAAACAAACCAAATGTTTCTCACACGAACTGTCAAAACTGTCTTGGCCACCGAAAAAAAAGGTGCATCTAAAAAGGTATATCTAAAACATTAGGTAGTTATTTACAATTCAGAGTGAACCATAGCCTGCTTTCAATCAAGTCTTTAAAATTTTTATGAGAGAGAAGAAAAGGAAAGGCAGAGAGGTAGAAATAGAGACAGAATGATTTCCCTGTTCGTTTCCTCTTGTATTTCGATGTAAGCAGGATTAATCCAGCCAATGCATCTTCATGTTGAATTTAACACATGTTCTCCCTCAATGATGTTTTGTTTTTATCTATTTTATTTATTTTTGGGAAGGGAAGTCCCCAGTGATTGAAAATTGAAAATTGTTCTGCTGCTACTCAAACACAATAAAATAAAACAATGTGGTACTGGATAATGTCAGTCTCTATACATTAATTCATTCATTTTCTCCCCCGTTTATCAATTTTATTCAATTCAATTCAATTTTTATCCTGCTCGGGGTTGTGGGTGGCTGGAGCCACCCCAGCTGTCTTAGGGCAAGAAGTGGGGTACACCCTGGACTGGTCACCAGTCAATCACACACAGACACAGACAACCTTTCACACACATACTCACACCTACAGGCAATTTTAGAATTACCAATTAACCTGATGAGCAGATTTCTGGACTTTTGAAGGAAGCCAGAGTGTCTGAAGAGAGAACCTACACATGCACAGGTAGAACATGCAAACCACACAAAGAAAGATCCGTTTTGTCCTTGACCTGTTGACCTTTTTGCTTTGAAGCGGCAGCGCTATATGTTGCTCCACCATATAGACCATCTGTCTCTATGAGCTTTAAAATGTCACGACAGTAGGTAACACAAGGTTTTAAACCTTTATGAGTAATTTGTAATAATTTGGATTGGAAACTCTCATGGTGTTGCCTTAATGTAATGTGTGCTGTCGTTACATAATAAGAAAACCTATTTTCATCGGGTTAAGTAGCCCAAGACACTATCTGTTAAGAAAGTAAAGATTCAGTTAAGATAATGGATGCATGGAGTTCAATGTTTGTTTCTTTCTCTTTTTCACTTTTTCTGAATTTGGGTCTATGTGTTACATGTCACTGGCAAATGTTCTAGCAATGAATGCCAGTGAATGCCAGTCAGCTCAGCCTCCTTAATGAACTTACATCTACAATTTCAAACAAGTTTGATGAGATTTTAAGAAAACAATTTTAAGATAATCAAAATCAAAGCTTTACATAATTAGAGGTCATCATATCTACTTTGCAGGTCAAGCCCGAGCCATCTTGAATTACCAAAACTCCATTTTCAGTTCAGTGAGTGCCCTGTGATGGAGTGCCTCCTCCCCCAGTGGCTGACACTGCATGCACACGCAGACACAGTCTATCTAACATTACATAAATCAGACACATCAAACTCCATTTCATTTCCCTCCTGCTGAAACTCTGCAGGGTTCACACCAGGGCAGCACTGCAATTACACCCCCCTATCCCCTATCCCCCTCTAATCACACAAGGTACTTACTTACCACAAATGTTTGTGAAGGCAAAAGTGAAGACGCTGTAGCACCTCTACATGTATAGTGCCTCGTGTGTGCTTTCCAACTCACGAGTGATAGTACTGTTTATTTTCTATATTGATTTCTAATGTCAAAATGTCCTTGTAAAAATGGGCCATTATTGTATAATATTGTAGGTCAAAGTATGAGGTTTTTAATCAATTTAAAACAGAGAAATAAATTATTATTAAAGCTTTTTTAGGAGAGAGGCACTATGACGATTTAAAGACACTGTCTTACCCTGGTAGTCAGCTGAATTTTTTGTGAGAGTCAGAGGTGGATGTTGTTTGGTTGCATTAGAAGCTAACTAGAGAGACACAATTTCGACTATTTGTGAAAGAAATCATTTCATTGTGATTTTTTTCCTCTATGATGGGGCAATTTTGATTTTGCTTGTTTCAATTTATCATTTTTTTCTCTACCTCAAACACTGTAAATAAATCACTGCTATAATTCTACAGTGTTGCCAGTCCTTCATTTACCTTTTTGTTGTTTGTATCCCACACCCCACCCCACAGTGCCATTTGATGTTTCAGAGTAGTAATTGGGAACCCACCTGCTGAGTTGGTAAGTTTAGCCATGACAGTTTTTGCTGCCACTGACACTGAAAACAAACCAAGGGAGGAGGAGGTGGGGAAGGGCAAAAACAATAAGCCTTCAACAACAATCAATGCTGCTTGGTCCTTTCAAAGAAAATCAGTTGCTTTGCATGGTACAGAAAACAAGATTTAATGCAGCTTCCTGTAAATGTATTTTCTGCTTGTTTTCTGCACCCTGAGGCACATAAAATGCAAATATCTCTCCAAATTTTTACACAACTGACTTGGATTGCAGCAGTAACATTAGGAGGTCACTGACAGAGCAACATCAAGGTGTTCGCCCCCCTGAACATGTAAGAAGTACAATATAACCCGTAAGATCCCGCTGACCTTACTGCAGATCAACAGCCCAGAGCCCTGGTGTGCACTTCTGTCAGGAGCTGTAAGGATTTCATGTCTGAGCAATAAGGTCATTCTGCTGCTCTGTCTTCCTCTTTGACTCTTTGTTGTTGAGATAAGAACTTCTTACACATTTCATGCCTCAACTGGACTACAAAGAGGATGCCAGCTCAGTATGTGGTAACAGAAATGCCTTACTGCAGCGAGAGAGGGATGTCTGTGCCAGGCAGAGGCTCAGATTTCAATGTCTGTTTAACCACCAAACAGCGGTTAAAGGTGAAGGTTGATATGACTGCTCATGAGGGCTGTGAGCAGAAATTTGAGAATATTATGCTGACATTTTCGACATAGCCTGCCACCACCAGTACCCTCCATGCACCCAACCCCATATTATTCTGGCTATTTGAGCGAAGAGGCTGCAGAGTCATATTGAAGGGCAGCCCATCCTCATGCAACCACATTGCTTCAAAGAACATTGCTCAGAGGAGTGAAGGATTGTGTCATGTATGAGCTGATGGGAGGTAAGAAGACTCTGAAGGATGATTTCCCTGTGATGGTAGATAGGGGATAGGGGATGTTTTTAGGCTTGCCTTAGTCTCAGATTGCTGCTACAAGTGTGCTTTGTTCCTCAGAAATCACCTATAAGGACACAGCAGATGTCATCTCAGCAATAACAATAAGTGAAAGAATGAATTTCAAAGTGAGAAGAGCAAACACTGGCAGATTGCTTTATCCTGAAGTACATTATAATTCATATAAATACCATTCAGTCAGTTATGCACAGGGCTATTAATAATCCATTTTTAGCAATTATTTCAGCATAACTCTGTCTAGTGGTGCTTAACATGAACACTGCATTACACTTTAAGGAACAAAATGAGAATGCATTTAAACAGTTGGAGCTATTGCCAGCTGAAAGTTAGAATGAGTTAGAATGTTACTCACCCTGTGCAAAAACAGCCAAATTTTTGATATGCCAATAACATTCAGATTAGCCAGTAATGTTTGGTGGAACATTTGCTTTCTCTTTGAAATGCCTGACAGAGCAGGCTGGATGTGTTGTAATCATGTATGGACCTTGACATGAGGTTAAGTGTGCAAATCTTTGGTGTATTAACAGAGGCAATAAAGACGTAAGCCGGTGGCTCTTTACTCCTGCATCACTGCCTGGACCTATATTTATTCATCAGACAGGTGGACATTACGTAGTCCTTCTCACTTAAGTACAAGACTACCCATTTGTGGCAGTTCTCATCGGTTGAAGTCAAGACAAACGAAATATTAATTGATTATTTATCACAACAAAACAATCTTTGTTGAGATAATAACATAATAAGTCATTAGAGCAAAATACTGTGCATACAAAAAGAAAAGTCAATGGCCATTCTTGTCTTCTACCGTCATAAATTTCACAAGTGTATTAGGAAAACTCTACCAGGATGGACAAATACTGCGAACCTAGAATATGCAATCTCATGATGTAACTGTGTATGCACACAAAAAATCCCTGTAGCATCATTTTACTGACTCATTTTTTTCTTTCCACTCATCATAGCTTCTTTGATGACCAGCATTGTGAGATTACACAAACCAATTGGCATACAATAAGTTCAGTCTGTAGCTACATCTATCTATTTCAAAGGTGGTTGACGCTATCCAAGGCTGACTCTTCAATACACCCCTGGTGAAATGCAATGTAATTTTGTGACTCCATAGTGCAAAACCTTCCCTATAATGCTCGGGGTTTCAGCTTCACGATACTTGTGGCTAACAAAGCCTTGAACTGTAAGCCCGCATCCGTTTTGTTGTGCTCAGGAACCCACCAATTATTAGATGAAAAACACACTGACCGTTTTCCCGAATACGATGTATTTGTGCAGGATTTAAAGATGTGTTAATCATTGTGAAAATGCATTGTAGTTTCTATCATTGACAGACTGATGAGTCACTTTCAAGCTGCTTTGTAGTGGATCTCATTGTGCAGCATCACAACATTATAACCCAGTAAGCTGCCTACACCAGGAAAAATGGGGATATTTCCCTTGTGCAACACACCAGGCCAGGTCAGAAGTCCTTGCTTTAAATTATGGGTCTCCACATGATGCAGCAACTTAGAGGAAGAGTTTGTATGGTTTCCTATACGTTTAAGATTGACATAAAGCAACAAAGCTGTCTGCACTAAATTTGTGCAAATTCTCAAACTTCTTTAGTTTCATATGTTGTTTAAATCCCTGAATCTGTCTTTATACAGCTCAAAATGTCCCCTTCCAGAAATAGCACATTACTTTTTATAGAATTTACTGAAATAATGAAGTCATCACAAACAGATGACAGATTTGAGGGGCAGTCCTCAAACACCAAGGTCTGCCCATAGGCCTGTCCCTGACCGGCTTCCAGGAGGCTGGCCAATTAGAGGAAAAAGGCATTTCTGGAGCTGTGAGCAAAGACAAACACCAATGTGAGAAATAAAGGGATTTTTAGGGACAATTCCCACATTAGTTACACAGTCAGGAACTGGAGATATGAATTCAGTGTCGGTGCCTCTACAGCTCAGGCAGTGCAATGGTAGATGTCTGTCTAAGTAGCCACTGACCTGAACCGATTCAGTGCGTAGTGTTCAGCTTAGAAGTGCTGAGAAAATGAACGGGCGTGTCTGATGTTTCACTTCAGCCACAGTCATAGAGTTATGCATTTCTTGATTTGAAATAGGTTGTTAATGGGGCATGGAAGAAAATCTGACTTGTGGAACTGGCACATTGACAGCTGAATAGCACTTGCCGAGGCCTGAACAGTTTGATTTACTGAGAGCCATCTCGTCCCAAGCTGCAGTGAAACTGTAGAACAAGTCACAGAAGCAAATTAGAATCACAGCCATATATAGAAAATGATGTGTCCAAACATATTCTCATTCCAGTCGTGTCATAAAGGGTCTGCTGCTGTCTCTCAGCCAAGTGCCATTAGGAGGGGTAACTTCTTTACGTCCTGATTTATGTTTGAATGATTATGTCTGCCTTGAAACAGAATATATTTGAGTGCGAGCCAATTTGTAATTAGACAACACACTGACACTGCAGTAGGCATTATTGATGATGTCTGAAATCTCCAGGGAGCTACAACACTGTGTAGGTGGGAGTGATGTGAAAGTGGCTGTTGATGCTGAAATGGCAAGACAAGGATACAGTCACCTCACTATGTTGGGAATAAGGACAAAAGGCATGGCTCACAATAGCTGACACATTTATGCTGAAGTCAGAAAATGTGTGTACCTGCTGAAATATTGATTGAAGAAAGCTGATGAGGTGTGCTAACAGGGAATAAAATTTACGGTCCAATCACTACATGGGTTGTCAGCAATTCCCCTCGTTAGTATTCAAAGCATTATTCTATTGACAGCTGTTTTGGCACTTATTCCCATATTCAGTCCAAACCCATGAGGTTCCTGTTTCCTAAAAGGATTGGTTTGAGCTCTGCATTAAACGTGAATAAAAAGATTACTCATCATCATCATTATAAGTAGTTTGTCGTTTATTTAATGTTTAACAGGTTCAGTGCGCATGTCTGCTGCACAAGCTGCCTGCTACCTCTACTCCTGTTCATTTTTAACTTTTTTACATTGATATACTAATTAAACCAGAATTTTTTTAACTCAAGTTAGTGCAATCTGCCTGTAAATTGGTCAATACACTGTGCGATATCTGTCTGACATAGTTCATCTTATAGAATCCATTCATGCTATTTGTATTGCTGATTAAACTCTAATTTTATTACCTACTGAATTTTGTAGCTTATTTTAGTGCTGTTATTTTTGTTTCCATCTGCTGTACTTGTGTGATGAGCATTAATAATACCTGGAATAAATACAATATTTGTGATTCTGAGTTGGTTAGGTGTCAGAGTTAATGGTACCAAAAACATTTTGTTTCTCAATTAGCCTTTTACAATGGGTGATCTAATATGCTGATTGAATTGAAAGACCAACCATTTATGACAAAGAGTAGAGTAAAACAGGTGTGATAACATCACATCTACACGTTTCCGGTGATGCAGGTGAGCTGTGACTGCTGATGAAAGTAATAGATGATTAATGCCACAGAAGAAATCCCACATAAGATTTAGGTCACACAACAATAATCTAAAAAGGAAGCTGAATACTGGAGGACATCTCCTTCTTTTACTATTTTTCCTCTCTTTTTCTGCAGATCGTGTGATTGTCAGAAAACTCTTTTCAGCAGAATGTACTGGAGATAAGGGTAAAGCAAGAGGAGATCATTCAATCATTGGTGCAGTATCTCTCGTTGGAATAATACAATAAATCACTACCAGATTTAACAATTTTCTTCCAAGGCTCACAATAATGGGATACAGGGACTTGACCTTTAACCTCTCACCTCCATTCAATCCTTTCGTTAATCCAAAAGTACATTATTGCAATTTCCAGATATTCCCAAGATGCTCTCATTATCATACTCACAAGAATAGAAAATAATGACCTTTTTGGCCTCCAATACAAGGTCATGGAGCATATGGATAATTGCTCTGAGCACATCAAACTGGTATTTGAGTTCAACGTGAGTTCTGCTGTTTTTATCTATTTTCAACTTTGAAATGTGATTCACCACCTTTTGCAGCAATTATAGCAGCACATCTCTGAAATAGTGTCAGTATTTTTCTTTAGAACTTCAACACATGTCATTTCATTTCTTTGGCAACTCTGGCCAAAGGCTTTCCCTTGAGTGATCGATTGATTCTTTTGAACCATTAGATCTGTTCACTTGAATTTCCAACTCAACCTAATTTGCTTGATAGGGTTGAGGTCTGGTCCTCAGGTAGCTAGTCGTTCATTTCAATATTCCTTTTATAAGGAAAATGATCTATGTCTCCTTACGGGGGCTCTGTTCTTTGGTATATAGAGCATCATGACATGATGATGACTTTTTAGATATTTCTTATGTGCTAAATTTAAGTTATTCAATCCCTGACTTGAGAACAGGCTCAGGTATCCAGCAAGAGCAATACACTGAAAGGGTTAATTTAGACCTAGTGTTAGTAACATGTTCTTGCTTCTTCAAATGCATCCCATAGTTGATCACTTGTGATCTATTAGTGTCAAGGAGCAATAATAGTAAGAAGATAGAACATAGTAATAACACAGATTCGTGCCTGGTGGGCTGCATGGTGGTGCAGGTTCCTGGTTTGATTCCCCAGCTGGGATAAAGAAGAAGAAGAAGAACGCAGAAGAAGAAGAAGTAGAAGAAGAAGAAGAAGAAGAAGAAGAAGAAGAAGAAGAAGAAGAAGAAGAAGAAGAAGAAGAATATGTGTATCAGTTTGACTGCTCTTTCTTGGTTACCTGTAGATGTGAGAGTGTTGAATGGCCGTCTGACACCTGTTCAGGGTGTATCTCACCTGTGCCCAGCTCGAACGGGCTCCAGTACTCTAAAACCAGTAAAGATAATGGATGGATGAGTGGATGAATGGATTCATACTAGGAAACATGTTCATCCCCACTGTACAGAATTACTGTTAAATCGGATTAACTGCTTGAGGGTCAGATCTTTTGATAGTGGCATTTCAAGCATGTGGAGCTGTACTGCAGATCATGCATAATTGTAGGCTGTGCACAGAAAAATGATAAGATCGAGCCCTATATTAAACTACTGTGTAGGACATGACAAAGACACACAGATTTGTGTTACATATGCTCATATTGCTTGACTATTAAAAAACAATAATAGTAACAGTAATAGTAATAAGACAATATTTCTCAAAATAACGTAAAGCCCACATTATTTTGTATATACTCTACAAACAGAAGACAAGAATCTTGCAGTTTCTTGTATAATGGAATATCATTTCAATACAGGAAGAGCTAAAGATCATTGTGTAAAACAGTGCATAACTGAGATGGCCCCAGCTGATTTGAGATTTCATAACTCATTGTCAAAAAAGAAAAAAAATCTATAATCCCGTAAAAAAATCATACAATGAAAAATATGTGGCTTGTATGACAGATGAATAGCTGCATACAAATATGTTTGTGAATGTATGTAAAGCCCTAGTGCGCACTGATGCATGTCCTCATGGTGAGTAAAGCCTCCACCTTGACAGCTGCTCTTGTTAGAGCTTGATTTACAAGTTTCAGACACTTGTGGTTTGACACCTTTCCTCCCCCTGTGACTTGCTACAGTTTCCACCAGTGCATGTCTGGATGGTAAATATTCATTTGCCATGAATGAGACCTCTGCTGCACTGGTGCAGCGTGGCTGTATCAAATTGTCAAGTTGAGTGCATGGTTTCTCTGTGTGTTTCTACTGCCTCACCTTCCATCTTCAAAGGTCCCCCAGTATTGAGCAATATGTGACCATGTGACGCTGTCCATTTAGCATAAGCTAACAGGATAGATTCTGCTGTCCCTCAAAAAGACAGCAGGCTAATGGCTCTGGCTTTCTTCCAGTGGCCTAAGAGAAATGGAAAGGCAAAACATGAGAGATGACAGAAAAGGAGAGAGAGTGGGTGATGAAGAATAAAGCACTGAAGAGAAGAAGAATCACATGAATTCGGAGCAGCAAATCAAGAGCTCCCCCTCCATGTTGGTGTCACAGTGAGGCCAAAGCAAACACTAACTGCATGTGACAGTCCTGAAAGCAATCATACAATTAGATGCTGCCTGAATCTGGTATTCATGTGCTGCAGTAGATCTGCTTCTTTGTATAAAAGCTGTTTTTAGGCATGATTAGTGCATGATGGGGAAATACAGGGTTACGTGCCTTGTTTGGATAATTTTGTGTCTGTAGCAGACAATTACCCAGGCACATAGAGGAGTAATGTTACTGTTAGCTAAAGAGAACTGGTAGCCAAGTATTTTTCAGTCATACCAAGGAAGCAAAATTGAGGGATGTAGACAGGTGGGAGCATCAGTGATACTTTGAAGGAAAACTCAAATCACTGTTTGTGGGATGTCTGGCTTTTAGGTCGGAGATTGATGTTGATTTGTTGCACAAAAACAAGAACTTTTAGATATGCTACTGTGGCTAAGATCCAAAAGGGATCCCTGAAAAAATGTCCTTACCCCTGAGTCATTCACCTTTATGTTCACCTGTCATCTCTAAGATGTAGCATGCATTTCCTTAGCTGCCCTTTCAGGAACAAATCATCCGTCACAGTGTGACTCAAGTACGTGCTGCCTTGAATCCTTGTCAGTTTGATTTTGAGAAGATTCACTTGCGAGCAAACATGCACAAGATCCTCTGTTATCCTCATTTTCCTGAAGCACAGGAATAATCTATTATCTAATTCAGGTATCAGTCACCAGCCCTGGATTAGGTAGAGGTTGAATACACAGTCGATCATCCCCTCTGGAATAGACTTCACATTGACAGCCTGTATTTTATGTTATCAGAGGATTATTTCATAGCCTGTATCATACTGGGAGTATTAATACGTAACCTCTCTAAATATAAAAATGAAAAGCTATTCATGATTACCTAAACAAGCTGTTGGTTAGAAACAAGGAGCTTCTATCTGAAAGAGGAGAGTTGAGTAGAGAGTATTATTTTGAAGGGCCAAAAAGCCTCAACACTTGACAAAAGCCCATGTGCTGTAGAGCTGTTGAGAGAGGCAGAACCACCTTTTATCCCATTTCAAGGTGAGGATGTTAATGCAGAGAGTACAAACCTCTCTGTGGGCCATCACTTAATAGGTGCCCTCCTCTTACTTCCCCATCTGCCGAATTGTGCCCCTGTGAACCGGTTTAGCTGGATTAGCAGGGCCCTGAACTGGAGTCATTCTCTGCAGAGGCCCCTGGTGAACTTCTGCTCCAGTAGGTATTGAGAGACAGCTCACCTTCAGGCCTTACCAGGGATTATTAGCGTCCACTGAATTTGTGCCCTTTTCAAAAGCCAGCAGGAGGCTGTCAGACGAGTTAAGGCGGACAGCAGGAGACGCTCGTGTTCCAAGTGACTAGTTTGGAGCTTCCNCACAGTCAGAAACTGAAGCTATAAATCCAGTGTCATTGTTACACCGGATATAAGTATGGTGCAAGGATAGAAGTATGGTGCAAGGATAGATACTGGCTGTGAAATAGCTTCTGAAATGGACCTATTTGCTGTGCAGTGCTGGAGCTCTTGAGTGCACGGACAATGGAGAGGCACATCAGATGCTTCATTTCAGCAACAGTCATTGAGCTGTGCATCTCTTGATGTGAAATAGGTTGTTAATGGGGCATGGAAGAAAATCTGAGCAGTGGAACTGGCACATTGACAGCTGAATAGTAGCAAAGTACAGCACAGATTTACTGAGAGCCATCTAGTCCTGAGCCGCAGCAAATCTGTAGAACAAGTCACAGAAACTAATAAGAATCACAGCCATATGTTGGAAATGATGTGCCTAAACATATTTTCATTTCACTGGTATCATATACGGTCTGCTGTTGTCTCTCAGCCAAGTGCAATAATGAGTATTGTCTATATCTCTTCATTTATGTTTGAATGACCTCATCTACATCGAAACATTATGTTTTTGTAATGAGACCGCATGAGGATACAGTCACCTCACTATGTTGGGAATAAGAGGCACGGCTCACAATGACTGATACATTTATGCTGAAGTCAGAAAGTGTGTGTGTACCTGCAGATTATTGCATGCAATTATTGATTTAAGAAAGCTGACAGGGTATAATCAAACTTTTGTCCAGTCGCAATCAGCAATTTCCCTTCTTGGTGTTCAAGGTGTCTTCTTTTGACAGGTGCTTCGGAAAAACTTCCAAATCTGAGAGGTTTCTTTTATCTTCTTTTTTTTGAATTACTCGTCAGTGTGAGTCAGTCTGGTATCTAATTGCTCTGGTGATCTGTTGTGAAAGTTAAAGGCCCCAACACTCTGGTTTTTTTTAGTGAGTGAGTGAGTAAGTGATGTAGTCTGTGATCAAAAAGCGAAAAAGCCCTAACCACCATATCTTTCATCTTTATGTTCACCTGTTATCTCTAAGATGTAGCATGCACTGCCTCAGCTGCCCTTTCAGAAATGACTCAATTACCTGCAGCTTTGGATCCTTGTCAGTTGGAAAGATTTAACCGACACACAAACGTACCTAAGATTCTCTCTCATCCTAATTTTCTTAAAGCTAAGGAATAATTTGGGTTGAGTACACAGATCAGATTTTCTTATTCCCTCTAGAACAGACTTCACATTGACAACAGTGTGTATTATTCTGAAGGAGAAAAAACACTTGACAAAAGCCCATGTGCTGTAGAGCTGTTGAGAGAGGCACAACCACCTTTTATCCCATTTCAAGGTGAGGGACAATTACGTCTCTCATGTTTGGAGAGACACCCGGTAGTGAATTATCCACGGGAGGAGAATGAAGGGGTAGACGGCTTAACACGGGGACACTTGGCCAAATCGACCTAATCGTCCCGGGACTTGACCTCAGTAAGAGACGTCTCCGGGGACCACTTGAAGACGAGGTCATCCATAACTCTCTGTCGAGTGGAAGTCCGGTTACCAGGGATTATTAGCGTCCACTGAATTTGTGCCCTTTTCAAAAGCCAGCAGGAGCGACAGTCTGCTCAATTCCGCCTGTCGTCCTCTGCGAGCACAAGGTTCACTGATCAAACGAGCTTCCAGCCTGTGGAGAGAACAGCTACTGACGACCAAACAAAGAGTTAGTTTCTATTCCAGTCAGGTTTTGTTGTTCTCTTCCTGTCTTTGCACTCTTTTTTTCCTGTTCTTCAAGTGGATTCATTCCTTCCTGATGTTGATGGTGGCATTGGAGCATTATTGATCGTCATTCTGCAGGAGCATGTCAGGTAGATTAAATCACCTGACCCCAGCTTGGTCCCTCAGCATCAGCACGGGGCTTAGAGAAAGGTGTGTATTACTGATCCATATCTAATACAGAGTTGCAGCTGAAGCTGTTCAGGCTCAGAAAGGCAACGCCAGCTCAACTACAGAAAATCCTGTACGACCAGAGACAATTCTGCAACAGCTCAGAGGACCGACTGTTAAGCGAATCTCAAATTTCATAGTAATTAATAAACGTACCTATTGTTCCAATGAACCGCTCTTTTTTATTGTCAGATGAAAGACCTTTTTTCATTACCTGTTACCTTTAATGTTCATTTTGCTTCCTTGCAATTCAAACTTGAACCCTTTCTTTGAAATCACTGTTTACAAATGTTCTCATTGTAAAACAAACCTTTTCAAAAAGCAGAGCTCATGTTAAATTCATGCTCATGCTTAAAACATAAACCATGCCAGCATTGGAGCATCACTGTTTCATGTTGTAATTATGGATATGGGCTGTAAAGAATATAGAGTAGATCTATTTATACTGTACAGGAAGAATGATGACAGAATCAAAAATCACCGTACGCTTCATGGAGAAAATGTCTCAACATGCCTACATTACTCACACTTTATCACTGTGGACTATGTTAACTGGAATTAACTATAAGATCTACAATGTTACGAACTGCTCCCAGTTCTGTAAGCCTTGTAGAAAAGTTACTGTTTCAGTCAAATCAGTGCAAGCTGTTCACTCTAATAATATCAATAATAACAATTATGATAATGATGGTGGTCAATAGGGACATCGAGGTCCATGTGTAGTGAGTGGGTTGCTTTTGTGGATTGGGGCACTGTCAAGGTAAGCAAGAGGCTGACACCTGACATAGTGAGACCAGAGGGATCATGTCTGGCCTTATCGTGTTTCTGTCACTGTTACTTCTGCTTACCATGTGGCTCCAATTATAAAAGAGTTTGGATGCTGAGGTTCCTCATGTTATGGGAGATTGTGTAACCAAAAAGTGTTTATTGCAAATTTGCAAAAAGTATTTGTAATTTCATAATCTGTCGAATGATACACCATTACAAGATTCAGAAAATTCAAAGAAATACAGTTTGTATAAAAGGTTGTACAGAGATGGAAAATACTTGATCTCTACTTGATCCTGTACTCGCAGCATTAGAAACAGGCTCAGCTCTGAAGTGGAGATCACTACATGGGCCTGGATGGATCAGGACAAGGAATTAGGCTGATAGCTTGAGAAGTGTCAGCATAATATCCTGACCACTGTTGAGGCACCCTTGAGCAAGGCGCCAAACCTCTGATTGCTCAGGTGTGCACTGACAGTGCAGTACCCTCACTCTAAGCTCTCCATCTGTGCATGTTTCTGTGCAAAGAACTCTTTGTACATGTGTGTATATATATATATAGCATGATTCACATTGAAAAAACTCCCTGAGGAGATTACAGTTTTTCCTCAGTTGCTTTGGTACATTTCTCAAAACATCCTTGACATTTGTAAAACAAAATTCATTTAAATCGCAAAACACTATGGATTTCTTGCAAAAGCCAGTCCCTTGCTTAAAATCTGTAGCTCAGCTTCTATAAGTTGATATTTGTCGATGAACATGTCAGTGCCATCAGAATAACAAGTCCTTGTCTACAGACAAATTGCTAGTCATGTTATCATTATAACAGTTTACTCTGGAGGGATGTTCTGAAGTAAGCTATGGCTTAAGTTTTGATGACGGTTATCATAAATTTACAAGTTACGCCTTGCACCCACCAGTGCATGTGAGAGATTGATTGCATAAGACTGCCCAAGATTCACATTTACACTATGTTGTTTGTGCTGTAATTATTTGACAGACCATGTCAATACAATACAGAAAAGAAAAGACAGCTCTGCATAGCACAGAGAAGATAATACAAAGGAAATGATAACAAAAGAGAGTAGAATTGTGAACATAGGACAATTTCCTTGGGGAAAACTGTACCTGTTGTGTTGTAGGAATTACTGTGCAGTTCAGTCTTCCTATACCTCCCAACGTTCCTGTCTACTGGACCACAAATTTTCATCCACATTATAAGGGATATCATACCTTGTGATGTGGCGTGGAAAGAATCTGTTTGGGTGTGTTATCCAGCCTCTACAAGCAACTGCTGTGATGTCACCCCACCGCATGCATCCATGGCAACCAGAGTAGACATCTGTGTATGTGGCTGGCGATCATATACTTTCTCTCCCCACGCTGAGAAAAACTTCATCAGCATCCTCTTGTGGGTCACAAACCATTTCCTGATGATGTTAGATACTGACAAAACCCAAACTACCATGTACTTTGGCAAGTCATCTCAAATCTGACCCCTTTATTGTTCAGGAATAGTGTCTAAAAAGGTGACAAAATGCACATTCTAAGGCCCCATGAAAGGGGTATGTGTTTACCATTCTCAGAGATAGCAGCACCCACAGTTAAAGTCCCACCCTCTTGGCCTGGCACATCAGCTGTAGCTCTGTAGCCCTAGATATTCTGTCTGTACATTCTGCAATTTGTAAGGTCGGAGCCAGCCTCATCCATGTAGATGAAGTTTTGCAATGGTTCACTTGCTTCCATTGCCATTTCCAAAAGATACAAAATGAGTTTCATAAATTACATACATTTTCGTTTTGGACAGGATACAGTTGTACAGCACTTATTGCATCTTATTTTCTACAGCCATAGCGATTGGGTAAAGGTCACATTCTCTGTACCGTACATCATCTTACAATTTTGTTCTGTTTACTGTGAGGTACAATCACTGTAAGCTTGTACCTGTACATTCTGGTAGCGCAGCTCCTTCCCTCTTTCACTATTTGTCTCAAATGGAACAGTAAACAGCTGCTCCATATTATTTAAGGACTTCTGCAATTTTTCTGGACCTGGGCCTGTTTAGGATGATCTAAAGACCACTTTCTATATGTGATAAAAATAGTTTATTGTGCTTGGTTCAAGCTTCTTTCATGGTCATGTTTAACTTATACTTGTCTCAAAATAACCAAGTGCCGCAGCTTTGCCCACATTTCACTGAGCACTTCTTCAAATGAGAATACTTTCTTTGCTGTTTCCCCTCTACTTTTTTATCACCAAAAATGAACCAACAGATTAACTTGAACACTTTAGCTAATTGGTTTTTCCCAGTTACTTTGGTGCATTTTACTTTTAGCATTTGCACAACAGTTAGTGCATTCCTTAAAACAAATAGTGCACACTGCAAAACTTAGCTGATAACCTGCAAAAGTGTCACTTGCTTGAAGTCCTTAGTTCATCTCTCAAAGGTAAGTATCTGTCAATAAAAGTGTCACTGTCATCAAGATGAGAAGTCCTGACACCACTGTTTATGAACAGGATAGTCAATCTGTCAAACTACACAACAAGAGAGTGAATTTGAGCTGCAGTAGGCTGTAAGTCTAAACATAAAAAGCGAGACGTTCTTTTCAAAATGTAAGCCTCAATTTTGTGGACATTGAACTAACAGTTATGAGAAGTTAAATAATGATCAGAGAAATGCACCAAAGCAACTGAAAAAAACTGTAGCATGATCCCAGTAAATCCCCATGTGCCTAATACCATACCACAACCATGCATAGCAACACGCTACTGTTGTGATATAACAAACTATTGCCTTCCCTACAGTCTGTAACCTTGACATAATCCTTGACCCCACACTCTCCGTCCAACCACACTTCAAAGACATAACCAAAAATAATAATAATAATAAAAAAAAAAACTGCAGAAGCACTCATGCATGCCTTCATAACCTCTAGACTGGAATACTGCAATAGCACCCTTCATGGTTTTCCATCTGCAGGCCTTTGAGAAACTACAATTCCATGTTCAAATCTCAGCTGCCTCACCCACACTTGCTCCAGAGCTCAAATGACACCCATTCTTTGGAGCCATCACTCGGCCCCCATGCAGCGCTGAATTTAATCAGCGACAAACTGATCAACTACAAAGCCCTCAACAACCCCCAGCCATCTGTGATAGGCCTTCTCAAACACCACTCCTCATCTCCCCCCTCAAATCAAAGGATGCCAACCTTCTGCCCCAAAGGACCAAGCAGCAAAAAACTGTGAAGTTGACCCACTTTACTTAAAAAAAAGCCAACTCATGATCTCCACCCTGATTCCTCAAAATATCTTTCTCAATCTTATATTTTTACCTGTCTTGCATAATTGTCAAGTGTCTTGAAGTTTGACCAGGGAGAACTAAGTACTTTATGCAGCCAAATGAAAAAGTATGTTTCTGTCTATGTTAGAAAAACAGATCCATTCATCAGCTCAACATTTTTATTTATATTTCATTAAAGTCAGAACTTTAGTAGTTAGAACTTCACCATTCAATTGCCTTGTTAACATAAGCAATAAAAAATAACCCTCTTTTTCCCTGGTAGGAGAATGAAAAAGATTCATAGGCACTGCAAGATGTAGGCAAATTTTTGTTAGTGATGTTGCAGTTCTACAACAGAGGATGAAGGCAAATTTATGAGATTATTCTCATAAAATTCTTAGAATAAAGTCGTAAACTTGCAAGACTAAAGTAATACATTTATGTGAATGATCTTGTGCGCATGCATCAACTGTACAGGCTGCCTGCCATTGCTCCTGTTTGTTTTCCAACTTTTTTGTACTTTATGACTTTTTTATCGTTATCCCTGTTTTCTCTTAGCTAGCTAGTTATCTAAGCTGTGCTCTCTTGATCTAGCACTTGCTGAGAGCTTTTGGTCATTTTTACACCTTGCAATTGAGGAGTTGTAACCCTGCAAAAGAGTAGAAAACAAACAGAGGCAACGACAGGCAGCCTGCGCGGTTGACGCATGCAAACAAGATTATTCTCATAAACTTATGACTCTATTCTTATAAGTTTATGACTTTGTTCTTGTAAGTTTATGAGTTTTAATGTACTTTTTTTTCATCCTGGCCCTAATCCCCTGTTGTACATTTCAAATGGTGAAAGCCTCCCATTTTGTCATTGTTCCCCTGTGTTCCTCTGCTTGCTTATTTACATGCAAAACAGATATTTAGAATAATAACTGATGAATCATTTTTTCCTTTTGATAACACCAAGCATCTCAAGGAACCAGACAACCCCCATTTATCACTGTCACATTCTCTAGCTGCGGTCCTGTTGCATGCTGAGCAGACACAAGCCATTTGTTCATCAACACATTTAAGCTGTAAACACCATCCTTTTTTTATTTGGATCCATTTATTCCTTTTTCTCTGTTTGCCTGGCACTGGTTACTAAAACCAGGTTCTCACTCCCTGCTGACCTAACCTGGCAGGACAGCAGCTGTGTACCTCTCCACTACTGGTCACTGAAATCAGCAGAACCCAGCCTGCCAAGAGAGCCATCGATTTCTGCCACTTCCCTGAGGTACGTTAAGCTCAGTCCCAGATCACTGCTCAACAGCTCAGTGGCTGTGTGGAGCTGTCTGTGGGCTCCCTTTCACAGCAGGCTGAACCTGGTGCCCCATGCCAGCTGGCCGGCCGGTAGCTTTTTTTAAGCAGGCACTCTATCATAGTTGAGGTGATAATTAGACACGGTTAATGCCAAATCAGGCCACAGGTGGCTTATTACTATCGGATAGGTTGATTACAAAGAGTCCCATGGCAGCAAAATGTGAATAGGTTCATGTATCCTTTTCCTGGACTGGCATATATGACTGTTTGCTCTTTCTGTGGCACATATTTTTACATATTTTTCCAATTTGAAGGAGTCAGTTCATTTATCTCTCAGCATTGGCTTTGCAGATCCTCTCCATGTTTGGCCTGGCTTATTGTTGTGCTTGGGACAGTGATTACTCAGGAGAGGCCATGGATTAATCAGACTGTGGAGGGCCTATTGATCTTCAGTCCAATCCATCTGATATTGGCTCCAGCTGGATGAAAAGGGGAGACCTGCAGCATGGAAATCAATCCCAGAAGGTCAGGAGTTCCCATTTGGGGAACAGGTTTTAATTGAGGCAACCATGTTGCAAGGAATCATCAAATGTCTGTGATTGAGTAATCTGACATGTACCTGACAGTTATGAAGCTTGGATGAAAAAAAAAACAGGCTTTTGATTAGGTTATCAAAAAAGTGACAAAAATGTGGGATGTCATTCAACATGTTGTAAGTTTAGGTTTAGAGAGCAAAACATCTTGGTTGAGCTTTTTTAACAACCCCATACCTGGAAACACTTTACCCTTACCAGCACTAATACACCACCTAAACAGTCTGTTTAACTTAACCTGGTTGTTATATCTTAAAAGCAAGACCTTCTGCTCCCCTCTTTACTTTTCATTCCCAGTCTGAAATAAAATAGTTTATAATAATAAAAAATAATAGTATAGTATTATAAAAAGGCAGTGATTTACTGCACAGTAAAAAATCCCACTGTGACTCTGCAAGTATAATTTAGTGTAAAAAACTATTTATTATGCTTCCTGGCTAAAGTTAAACTATACAATATTGCAGCTAATGATCTGGACTGAACAATCCATTGATAAGTGCAGAGGCTCAGGATGCAGTGTGTGATCATGCAACTGTAACACAAATTGATAACCAATCATAAAACACTGAGCATGAAGCATGGAGAGCAGAGAATGAAGGCCATCCTCCATATGTGGTTTGGTGGAAATATGGAGATCTAACATAGCTACTTAACAACTATGAATACGTCCTTTATTGCAGAAAAATTGTCTGATTCCGTTTCATGCAGAAAGACTTGTGGAGCTGGAGTGAAAAAAACCCCAAACAAAACAGATCCATCTCAATTGATAATATGTAATATCGTTAAAATGTTTATTTCATTGTTGTTGCCCAATTCAAGAATGAAAATCATACATCATAAAGATTCAGAACACAGAGTGAAAGATACTTTCACCTGTTAATTTTTGATGATTATAGTGTGATGTTAATGAAAACCTAGAATTCATTGTCTCTTGAAATAAGAATATTGTGGAAAAACTTCAATATTGTAAACGAGTAGTGTCATACTCTAATCAGATAATTAACTGGAATTACCTGCAAAGTTCTCCTGAGCCTCTAAATGGTCCTCTACTCCAGTTTTGTATCCAGCACAATCACAGGGAAAACTGCTGACCTGACAGTTGCCTGGAAGACAATCATGACACCCACGAGGAGCGTAACGCACAGAAGTGTATCGATACAACAAATGGCTGTTCACAGAGCGCAGAGTCCAATTAGGTAACCAGAAAGATGAGTGGAAGGGAAACGTGTGGTAGAAAAAGACGCACAAGTGGCAGAGGTAGTCGCAACAAAACCCATCCATAAATTTAGAGAAACTTCGAATGAAGCTGGAGTTAGCTCATCAAAAGACACCAGTTTTGATTTGAGGTGCAGAGTCAAAGAACTGTTCAGAAGAAAAATTTTGGGAACTGCAGTGACTGAACCTTTAAGGAGATGTTGATTTCAGCAGGACTTGGCACCTCCCCGCACAGTCAAAAGATATGGTAATTCATACAGTGAATGTATAGCCATTATCATCACAAGTGAAAATAGATAATACGTTAAATACATTGCCTGGCCCCAAAAAAGTTGCCACCAATAAAAAATGTCACATATGCTTATATTTCATTGCTTTGATTACAGCACACATTCACTGTGGCATTGTCTCAATAAGCTTAGATAAGCAACACCAGATCATAGCACTGCCCCCACAGGCTTGTACAGTAGGCACTAAGCATGAGTGATTCATCACCTCCCCTGCCTCACCTGCCTCTCCTCTTACCCTGATGTACCCATCACTCTGGAACAATGTAAATCTGGACTCATCAGACCACATGACCTTCTTTCATTCCTCCAGAGTCCAACCTTTATGCTCCCTAACAAACTGAAGCCTTTTTTCAGGTTAGCCTTACTGATTAATGGTTTTCTTAAGGGTTACATCACTGTTAAATCCCAATATCTTGAGTTCCCTTCACATTGCACATGTGGAAATGCTCTTACGGTCACTATTAAACATACTCCTAAACTCTACTGTTGTTTTTCCCCCATTTGATTTGGCTAGACATTTCACCTTTTCACTCTGTGTATACTGAAACTATATGATATAAACATTTTGTTTTTTTAATTGAATCGGTGAAATAAATTATCTTTTTTTGCAATATTCTGATGTATTAAGATGCACCTGTATAAGCAGCAGAGTGGCAATAGACTCTCTTCTTGATGCAATATTTTAGAGAATGATGATTACAGAGTCTTTTAAATAGACATGAAAGAAAAAAATAAAAAAGTCCCTTGAAACGTTTCCTTCCTGTTGCAGGTGAGTTATTTAGTCAAGCATCCTTAGCCTGAAATTAAGCCCCATGGCAACAAGCAAGATGTCACGCTCTGCTATAATCATCCGCAGCAAACAGATCTTTGAAACGAAGAAAATCAGGTAAACACATCAGATACCAGACTTGATTCTCAGCCTTGAATGTGAATCCAAATCTTATGCCAAGTATTTGAAAACATGTGGGTGACAGTATTCTGGTTTTACACTACATCTAAAAGATAATGCATCTTGAAAGTCTTGGTGTGTGAAAAAGTTAGTGCTTTAAAATTGGTCTTTGCTGTTGGTTGTACACGAGACCAAATTTCAGATCCCCTCTTGGGGAATAAATCTTTGCTTTTATTCCTTCCTCTCAAAGCACTGTTGCATAGCTGGAGGGGTGGGAGGGGAACAAAGATTTGTCTCATGCAAGCTTGACATGAACTGCTCCTCTGAAAGCTCCAAATGTGACTGACACCTCTCTCCTCTTTGTTCTAGCCACTCCAATTAGCTTGGTGACAGGTGCATGTGGAGAAAGGAGGCAATGAATTACCACCCTCTTTCCTCTGTCTACAATCCACTCCGTCCTTCTTTCTATTGCTCTCAATTTATCATCTCTCCCTCCTCATTTTTACTCTTTTCCCATTCATATCTTGTCTGCCTTCTCATTTTCTCCTCAAAACACATTCCCTCTCTTTCATCCCTCCCTTTGCTCTGTTTCACTGCAGCATAACTACAGCCAGGGTGACAAAGAGAAAAGAAGCGGAAACATATTATTCAGGCTGTGATGTATTCTTCTGCTCTTTCATCCAGACACACACAGAGAGCTAATTTAATGCCAAACATAACATTAATGTGACTCCATAATGGTAAGGAGAGGTAAACTCAAACAAAGTCAGAAAAAATTGCACAGACCTCTACAGAATTTGCTTTGTTTAGTTTGTGGAGGAGAACTGCATACATTTGTTTGCCCCTATCTTATTCTTTATTTGCTGAAATGCAGTCACGTCTCAAAAAGATCAGTAGGTTCTCTAGGTTATTTAAAACACTGATGTCACTGCAGGTTTTGGGGTAGGTCTTGATGTCTTGATGTTTGATGGTGAAAGTTTGCCCCCTACTGGCAATGAGCATCACCCTTTCAAGCATCCTTGAACCTCACTATTGTGTTGATTGCTTTGAAAATACTCACCCATCTGATGCTGAGAGTTACCAAATGTCCACACAAAAAAGAGTTTTTGCTTTTAAGTATGTAGGAAATATCTTGGATGTGAAAGTAAATCCAAATGGCTCAGCAGTATTTGATGTGCCAAAAATGTAAGTCATCTCCTCACTAGCATCAATACTCCAGGGGAAAAAATATATATATGTACTTTATGAATCGTTCAGTTTGTCCCCAGAATAAGACAAGAGTTCATGTCTGACATATTATTATTATTATTATTATTATTATTATTATTATTATTATTATTATTATTATTAATAGTGGTAGCAGTAGTAATAACAATAATAATGTATGGAGCATAAGGGGGATGGCACCCATTAACATTCACAGGGAGACAGAGCTGTATCAAATACAAAAGGAAATAATAGCAGACTGGAGAAAAGCAGCTCTTATACAGAGGGAGGAAAAGAGGCAGCAAAGGTATAAAGATCAGAAAAGTGTCATATCTGTCCTTGCCGCGGCACATCCGAGCTTCAACTCCAGGTTTGACAATGAAAGAGCTAAGTTCTCTCTAAAATCATGCCAGTGATGCATCATAAAATCTTAAGTTGATATAAGCTCATACTGATGTATTTGATCCCCATTTGAGTTTATTTAAAATCTCCCTGGAGTTTATCATGAGCAGATAAATCCATGCAGAGTGTTTGCTTTAGCTTGCAGCCCTCTGGGACTTCAGCTGGGTCTGCCACTGTAAGAGAGTGGACAAAAGGATTGGATGAGTACAGATGGTTAATTGTTTGATATCCCCTCTTTGTGCCTCTGTGTTTCCAGTGCATGGAAACATGATAAACTAGTCTCATTTTTTGTCTTCTGCCACATGTAAAGGAAGCCCTAGTTCTATAGTGCAATTTTTGCAATTTTGTTATACCGGAATTGTGCATCAAACAAGTAACCCTTAGTGCGATGTAGTCCCCTTAAAGTAGCCCTTAGTCCCAAGAGGGTTAGTAACCCTGTAGTGTGCAGTCTTGTAAAAAGTAAAGCTAAAGTACAAGTATGTATTTTACCACAAATTACTTTGGTAGAAGTTGAAAACACCCTAAAGAATATTACTTGAGTAAAAGTCTTAAAGCCCCTGGTATTTAGTGTACCTGAGCATCAAAAGTAATTTCCTGATATAAAATGTACTGGAATATTAGATGTTAAAGCAGTTTTACAAAATGAGCAGTAAGAATACTGATTATGTAATGTATTGTGGCTCATTACAGTGAAAGCACAGTATAAAGGCACAGAAGAAAGAGCTGAAACTTCTTCAAAATTAAAAATCAAATTTCTGCCATCCATGGTGACAAACTCTCTCAAAACCTCCATGTGTGTTACTCGGACAAATTTCACTTGTCTTTAAAAAGTGTCTGTTCATCTACTCTGACGTTGGTTTTCAAAGTTGCAAGAATTCAGTAACATCCTAAAAGGTGACTTTGACTTCTACCAAAGCCGTTTTCTGGTAAGACACCTAGACTTTCGCTCAATTATTGCTTCTAAGTATTTAATGGTGAACTGGTTAGAAAAGGGGCCTGCAGCAAAAGCTTCCATTACGGCAGCAATAATGTGACATTCCTGAACATGCAGAACTTCTTCTTTGTACTTGGTGGTCGACATGACAAAGAGGTAATATGTCACCAACTTAAGTTTCGTCTGATCTTAATTTGTAGTAACAACGATGGCTAGGGGAAAATGTTTTGGAGGAAAAGCACACATTTTATTTAGGAAATGTAGTGAAGTAAAAGTTGTCAGAAATATCAAATACTAAGTTAAGTACAGATATATGAAAATTCTACATCAGTACAGTAACAAGGTATTTGTACTTAGTCATATTACAACACAAGTTGTGTGTTAAACCAAAACAATGGGAGTAATTCTTATCTGCTGCCAGATGTGGATCATGGGGTCATCTGTTAACTCTAGAGAGCAAAAGTCTGGTCTTTTCTGATAGTCCCCTAACCTCTGGAAAAACAACAGACAGAAGAAGGGACAGGAAGAGGATAAGAGGGCACTCTTTATGAAGAAGCCACTGAATGTGCAGCTCAAGGGGAAGAGGAAAAATCTAATGTGGTGGAGCAAAAAGTGAAAGACTGAGGGGGAGACTGAAATGGAAAAGGAGCAAAGTTAAGAGGATAGCATGAAACAGAAAGGAGATTTAATAAAAAAGGCTTCATACCTGCTTGTCCTCAGATTCCTTCACAGCCTGGTTCATGTGATTGAGGATCTTTCTACAGCAGTCTGCTGCCTGCTTCACTTTATCCTTTTCCGCAGAGTTGTCTGAAAGATATTATGACACCGGACAGGAGTAAGGTCTCCTTAGTTCTGCAGGCTGCAGGGGGCTGTCCAGCAAACTGATATTTCCTCTCCTCATTAACACGCCATCATTCTTAAAAATTATGATAAAGCAGGGGTGGGGGCATTATGATCCTGTAATAGCCAGTGGTACTTTATCGTTAGAGTGCTGTCTCTGTGTGAGGCCCGAACCCCAGCCAAGACTAAAATGATTAACCAAATAATGGGCGAGACATTTCTGAAAATGTGCACCGCCCCCCCAGGAGCATTAAAATGTTAATCTCTTCATTTGTCTGCGTAATTCACTGATAGCTGGCATGCTGCCACACTGAACCTTGCCTGAGACTAAATATGCTTCATCTTATCCCACTTTTCTCCTGTCTCAAGAGGTGATTTCCACCTTTGGCTATTTTGTTTTAGCACATTAAGAATCAGAAGTACAAACAGTTTTGTCCTGTTTGCAACATGTGTGAAACAATATCCAAAGTGGATTTATTGCCTCACAGGATCTAGTTGATTCAAATGTCTCAGGAGAGAAAAGCTTGACACAATAATTCAATCATAAATCACTAATCGGTGCGATAAAGTTATAAAATCAGCCAATTGTTTACTGTGCTCATTTCAAAGTCCTTGGGTCAGAGGAACCTGAGACAGCATGTGAAGTGAATAGTAGTTGCAGTTATAAACTGTCCTTTTTTGAAAGTATATTATAATTTGGCTCTCTTTGAAAGGCTTATTTATGACTAAGTGGAACAAACTTGAAAGTGTTCTGACTGCAAGAGAGAAAAGAGGGAGAGAGAGAGAGAGAGAGAGCAGGAGAACAGTTTTTGTACCTGTATGAAGTATAAGCAGCTTGCTCTGAGGATCTTCCTGCACTTATGTTAATGTCATCAGGACTTGTGTGTCCAGACTATTGCTCAGAATAAATTTGCAATCTATGTGCAGGCATTTCTGCCTCTAAGATCCATGGTAATTCATTAAAAAAAAAAGAAAAAAACTTTTACCCATTGGCCACATTTAGGGACACTACCCAAGTCATTTCTTGCCAATATCACAACTTAACATCGATCTTAGTGGAAAAAAAATAAACAAAACAAAACAAAAACAAAAACAAAAAAACTGTTTTCATCGACAACAACACTAATAACTAAAGGGAGTAACTCATGACACTTATAGCTTCCTATAAAAAGGAGTTTAGTTATCATACTCATTATGTTAAAGGGGGCATTATGCTTTTATTTTTCTAAACATAGATATAAAGTAACAGCTGTGATTGTTGCTGGTAAAGTGCAAATTTACAAACTGATCCATCTGCAGGTTATAAAACTCCCAGACTATCTGCAAATTGCTCCAAATGGTCTATTCTAAAAATAGCATGAGATCTTCACCCAAGAAACTTGTTGGAACGATGACATCATCACAGGGTGGTGGGCATTAAACACTGAGGTCTGCTTATTGCACCGCCTCAACAGGCACAATAACTTCCAGAGCTAAAGGAAAAGCTATCAATGCAACATAGTGTATCCTAAACAGCAAGAAAGGAGGCAAATCAAAGAACAGGTCCGGGTTCAGGATTTAGTGATGTCTAACTTTAAGTCATACTCAGGGTTTCAGTTGGTACCACCTTCGAGCAAATTCAGCCCTCTCAGGTGTCTGGCAGTATGCTTGGGGCAAGAAATGCAGCATATGACTGTGATAGTTCATGTGGAGAAGTTTAGCCATACCAGCAGTAAAGCCTTTTTTTTTTTTTTTTTTTTTTTTAATAGAAAACCTGAAGTGGCCTCCTTTTGACAAGGTTGGATGCTTAGCAGCCCTCGGGCCATTTGAGTTTGAGACCCCTGGTCTAAAATCTCTCTTTTCTGGGTTGGTATCTCTGATTCCCCACCACTCATCTAAATAAAACATTTAGATAGCATTTCAGTTTCTTTCAAAGAGCTACAATATTCTCGTATGACACTTATTATGTTGATGGAAATATCCTTGTCAGCTCGGATTTGTCATTCCCTTTTCTCTTAAGGCAGTAGTAATAGGGTATAAATCTTATAAACAATATTTGTGCTGGTTTGTGTTTCTTGCTATGATCGTTGTCTTTTTGTGGAGCTTGGGGAATACCGTAATAGACGGCTTGACTTTGAATGTGGACTAGATCAATGCTCAGACCCCAGGGGAACATTTACTGCACTTATCCCCCATAGAAACGTTCCAGACAAAGCTGCCAGCTGATAATTGGCTACCTCATATCTAATGCATTAAACAGATGCAGTGAGGTCAATAAAACACAAAGCACTGTCTGACAAAACCATTTAGTGAGAGACAGGCTTTCATGTCACTTTCTGGCTTCCACTCAATGCTTTTGCTTGCATATCAAAACTTTTTTTGGGGGGGGTAATCATTCAGCATTGATTCAGTGTGCTTAAAAAATCATTTAATGTAATTTTAATCTCAAACTGAGATGGGCATTTGAAAATATGTACATATTAAGTATAAAAAGTGTTATGTACCACATCAGTATGAACAGGACTGAGGCTAACCAATGCAGTTTCACGACAGCAGCATTTTTTTTGTTGTTTTCCTTACTTTAGAGCAATTTAGGAGAACAGTGCAATCCCCAGTAGCACAATACTTTTCCACAACACATCAGTCATCTTGAGACTCATTCAATATATGAAACGGTTTGTAAGAAGCAAATATAAGCTCTGCCTAGGAATTGTGCTCACCCAAGAGAGCAAGTCACCGCCTATCTGATCAATTACTAAAGTCTCACTCCATGTCCAAACAGCTGCCGTCTGCTTCAGTATTAAAACTGAAACTTAAAGGGAAATGTGTGTGTGTGTGTGTGTGTGTGTGTGTGTGTGTGTGTGTGTGTGTGAAATCTCCCTGTAAAGTCACCCAGTTTGTTTTGATAGTTTTATTTTTTTCTGTTGTTATTCATCTATTGGTATTTAGTGGTAAGCATTGTGCTTCACAGCAAGAGGGTCACCAGTTTGAATCCTGGTTCAGGAAGGGGGGGTTAGGAGTTCTCATGTTTCTGTGTGGGTTCACTCGCTTCCTCCCACAGCCCCAAAACGTGCCCATCGTGTTAAACTGAGATTCTAAATTGCCCGTAGGTGTGAGTGTGTGCATGAAAGGTTGTTTGTCTCAGTGTATCAGCCCTGTGATTGACTGGCAACCAGTCCAGGGTGCACCCCACCTCTCACCCTCAGACAGCTGGGATAGGCTCCAACCACCAACAATGCTGAACAGGATAAGCGCTAGAAAATTAATGTGTGAATGAATGAAGCTGCTGCACAAAGGATCTGTTATATCAGCCTGTCTCATACCTGTTTGTAAATATTCAGCAAAAAAAGATAGCATTGATTTATAGCATCCCTCTTCCCAACAGCTACCATTTGCTTCCGTATTGAAACTGAAACTCAAAGGAGAGGAACCCCATGTGCATGTGTGTGTGTGTATGTGTGTGTTTGCGCCCGCAGTGAGCCACTTTGTTTATCTCTGCCAAGGTGTTGGCACCTCCAGTGTCTGTATTCTGCAGCAACCTCAGCCTAACAGCATGTGGGAGGTGTTATTCAGCAAAACAAACAACACCCCAATCCCGCCCCACATCTAACACCTTCCCTTTCCATTACCATACCTGGCAGAGCTGCTTTATAATACTCCTGGTTGAAATCATTGCTCCAAATCTGATGTCATTATTCTCAGGTTGGTAACAGTAAAGAGAGATGGCATGAGGAGATGCAGACAAGGTTAATAAAAGCAGATGGGTGGCTGTCTGACCCTTACACAGTTTGCTTAGGCAAGATTTTTCTCACATTCAAGCAGTAACTCAGTCTCCTCTTTCATGAATAACATTCTGATTAAAGGGTCATAAGTGTGAAAACAAATTTGACATGCAGGTTTTCATCTTAAAACTCTCAAACTGGCGCAGGTATTGTGATATGAAATTATTGTAGGGGATGAACTCATGTAAGTTGAATGCTATGGATAAAAAAAGTAGAGATGCAGATATCTGCTGTGGAAAATTGTTGACTATTTGTTGGATTATAGTTTGAGCAATAACCATAATGCCCAATGCAGTATTGACAGAAAAAGACCATAATCAGACTGTAAGGGGAAATTACACTCTGTCTCTCAGGACAATAATGATCATCTGTTCCCAGGAGAAATCTATTTATTGTTTGTTGCAGCACCATGAAAAGCTCACAAATGAGGGATAACAGATTTTAACATCAGGCCTTAAGACGAGAAGTTCAACAGTTAAACCAGGCATTTATAGGAAACAGGGTTTTAAGAGTTGTAGGCAGACCTTCAGATGTAATCCTTGTAATATGAGAGGCTGTTAGGGAGCCAGGAAGAAGCAGGGACAATGACGGGGGAGAAATAAAGAGAATATTACATTTGTTTTAGTCATAAGAGATCAAAGAAGTGGATGTTTGCTGGTGTGTGTCTATGTGTGTTAATAGACAAGAATCTAAGTAGCAAAAAGAACCCAGGTGCAAACTAATATCTAGCAGACTTAATGCGATAGATGAGATAAACACACAGTGAATGAAGTCACCCCTGCACAAATCTCTTCCAACTTTTGGGAGTCTAAGACTTTGTGAATTGGTCAACCAAATGGCCATGAAACATGACTGAAAGGAGTTTACTTTGGGCACAAAATGTACGATTTAAACAGTAACAGTTTTCAACTAAGAAGAAAAAACTAAATTATCTTACATGTATCATGTATTGTTTTCTTTTTTACAGGTTACAGGTTGTTTTATGTCCTCTGTTGACTAAACAGGAGTTAAATATAAAGTTTTAATTCTGATTTGACATTAGAAGAACAGATTTGAAGATCTGCATTAATCAAATCAAGGTTGTGCACTGCTCTTCATACTGAGTACTCAGTCACTTCTTATGTTTCCATTAGAGGCTCAAAGCTTACACTTGAACATTCAAGACTTTACAAAGTTTTCTTTTCAGTAAGAACAGAACATTGACACAAAATATGTGAGAAACTGTTACTCTGACTTTTAAACTGCACAGTACTAGATTCTTCTTTAAAAAAGGGCTGGCAGTGCAACATGATACATGGCTGATACATTTATTCTACAGAACAGAGTTATCACACACACTGATGTCTGTTAAAACACAAATCAGCAAATGCAATGTAGTTGATTTATGTGGCAGATGCCATTAATTATTTTCACAAGTGGGACTATACCTTGTCTGACCTGGCTTTCTGCCATCACGACACAGCCAGATTCATCCCCTGGATCCACAACATTATCCCTCAGTTATTCATGGTGGGCTATTTTTGAGCTGATGTTTATCTTTGAACCTTTCTTTTCCAGTGCTTCACACTCACATCCAACTTGTATTTATAACCTGAGTAATAAAGCACAGATTTTTACTGCTAGTGATGGCTCAGCTTCACTGAAGCATTTGGAGATGCTGCTGATGGATGGAAGAGAATCTGTCAATCACTTCGTCTCAAGAGATTTTGCCTGCCAGTTTTGGCTGAAGAATTTTTTTTTGTCTTGTCTTGCTTAACTAAGAAACGCTGGCTCTCAAAGTGGAAATGACAGAGATGACTGCTTTTCCTTTGGGAGCTCAACTGCTTTGGGGTGTGCGGTGAACTTATGACTCTCTTCTCCAGCTCAATGATAGAGTCTGTCATTTTCTTTGTCATTATCACCTAACAAGAACAGGTCACAAAATACCATCATAATAGCAAACATATCTTGATTATGAGGTAAACATCCAGTTGGTTTTGGTTTTTGGAGCCTTGGTTTAAAGTACTTGAAACACTTGCTCATATAGCATCAATCCTGAGTAACAGATGCAGTTAAGAGAAAGATCCTCTTCCACCCATTCATTACTCCAGGCTACCTAATGCCTGTCACCTCTTACATGTCAATAAGGTCTATTCTCTTAACCTTAGAACACTGACATCTTCAAAGGTAAGCAGTCACTGCTCTTTTTGACAGGCACTTGATTGGGACATTTTCACCCCACATTAGTGTTTAAGGGGTAAAATATTTTTAAAATCATTTATCAATGGAAAAAAAAAAAATTAAACTTTCATTGGACAAGGCTCACATGAAAAAGGAATTTATAAACTGAAAAAAAGGGTAAACAGCTCAATCATTCTATTTTTTTAATGAAGTTTTCATTGATGACTCCTTGATTTTTCACTAATTTTGCAGCCTTACTTTTGGGTATTCTAACATAACTAAAAGTAAAAGAAGGGTAATTCACTCTGCCATGTATTATATAAATTTTAATGAGAAGTACTTTTTACCAAGTAATTTAAAAGGCTGCATGAAATTGGCTAAAAATGATATTGCAATATTTTTATTTCCTGCCATACATTGGTAAATATATTGTGTTATTTTTTTAAGGTTTACTGTTTCGCTTTGTTCAGCTGAATTCTCCCTGACTCTCCCTGAAATGGTGATAACAGACAAAAGGATAGTGATGGTTTAACTATTTTTAGCAATAGTGTTCTAGGGTAAATAATGCTAGTGAAGGTGTTCAGTATTAAAAACTGATGTGTTCAGTGCTCCCAGGTGACAAAGTTGGGCAATAAAATGTCAGGAGAGTGCTTCCACAGCTTCTGATTTATAACAGGGTTGTTCAGAGGGCAGACTGAAATGTCTGATGCTGAGAGTTCTCGCTAAATGTCAAAAACACTTGTGGAAAGCTTGGTATTTATCAAGACATAAGAGAGACAGTAGGGGTTCAGCACCATGACATATTACCCATCATTTACATGAGAGGTTAGTTAAATAATTATTGCTTTATTGCTATATTCACCACGAAATATTGTGACCTCCAAGACACGTCTGTTAAACCTACAAAAGCAAAATGAAGATAGACACCTATCTATATATTCATTTATAAATTCCTCTTGGCTGACCTTTGTGTAATATTTGTAACATAGGTTGTTCCATGAAGCCTTGATTCCTCAGCCTGTGAGCAACGTGGGTGGTTTCCATGAAAAATGTCAACTGAGCAAATGTTGTCTCAGCTCCCTGCTGAAATATCTGCCTTGACTTACATCTCTGACAAAAAAGACAGCAATGGTGACATTTGACTGCAGGTGAGCCCTGCTGTGATCAGGACTGTGTTGAAGAGTTTGAGGTAGTGGTGTTGAGAAATATATTTTGACAATATTTAATAACACAAATTAAATACCTAAATACTGATTCTTGATCATCATTGTGCTAGTTAGAGTAGTAGTATTATTGTCGTATTTCATCACTTTGACAGTTGATGATGTTCATCGCCTATGGCTTGAGTGCATTGCTCCATCTGTTGGCCTATACTTGTGGCTGTCAGACCACTGACCTCTGCTGTTGAATTCAGTGTCCTGTAAGACTTTCCATTTCTACCTGCACAACAAAGTGACAGCGGCAAGTATAAAAGCCTCATCAGGAAACTTAGCAGCTTACCTCTCACCTGAACCCATCATGAATATGACCGACGGCCACATCAACGCGGATGGCCCTGTGTGAAACCTCTCAGATATAATGAAGCATAGAGAAAAAGTAGCTATTTCTTCAATTCCCAGCCGAATAGGAAAGTTATTAATCCTGTCTTCTGTCTCCAAGAGGAAAGATAAACAGTAATATTGAGCAGATGACAGATTGAAGTACTTCAAAGGGGCATCACCTACAACCATTTTTCCTAATAGGATAAAATACTTTATTCTCTGACAGCTTGCATTTATCTCTGCTGTTCCTTTGTTTCAAAGTTATATATAATATAGAGATTACCTTGTGGATAAGTGAAAGATTATCTATATTTAAAGAAGATGAAAGAACAGACGACACAAAGCAACAGACTAGGCTGACACATCACATTCATATAGTTCTCTGTACCTCTTGTTGCTTACAGCAGAGGAGACAGGTAACTGACAGATCAACAAAACACATGAAAAAAAAAATAATAAAACAACATGACAGCTCTATTTTGCTTCTCTTTTGCGGGTAGTACACTGTTTTAGCTTCTTGCTGAAGATTTTTTTCTCACTCTATATTCTGAAATATAAAAGGTTCAGTATACAGAATTTGTTGGTTAATATTTGATTGAGCCCAATGAGATGCTTGTTGCTGATTTTCCTATGGCCATTGAATGTTCAAGAGTTCTCACGTTTACTTTGACGGATGTAATGTAAGGCATGAACGGATAGTATATCCTCAATTAAAGCAGGGCTGCTGCTTAAATGAAAGCAGTATCTGTGCTCCCAATCCATCTCAAGAGATTACAGCATGAATTCAAATAGGTAAGTTTGTCCTGTTGTGTACTTTCAGTGTCCAGTAGAAGCAATCTTACCATCCTTACCATCCTCAGGTAGTTCATGAGGCTGGTGCCATGCTCCCAAATCTTGGAGGACTTGCAGGAGAGCTGAGTGGCACCGACATTCTGGCTTCGGTTCAACTCCTGGACGGCTGCCACCACCGCGTACACCGCATCAAAGAGCAGAGCTGAGGAGAGCTGCACAGGGAGAGGGTGAATACATTATGCAGCTGTACAGACTCAGAAACACACACACACACACACACACACACACACACACACACACACACACACACACACACACACACACACACACACACACACACACACACACACACACACACACACAAACACTGCAAACGTAACATGTCTGTGGTTAGTTGTCAGTAAAGGGTTAATTTATCCCTGGAGTAGCAGAGAGATTATTCCATTAGATCATTAGAGGGACTCTGATCTGCTGACAGCAATGAATCCACCTCAGAGAGAGAGAGAGAGAGAGAGAGAGAGAGAGAGAGAGAGAGAGAGAGAGAGAGAGAGGGGGGGAGAGAAAAAAAGGAAGTCAGAGAGTCTCTCTGGGACAGGAAGGCAGAGAATGCGGGTTACTTCGACCGTGTGGGACTGGTAAGGTTAATGACGGGTGGAGAGAGTTTTTCCCGGTCTTTTGTCCCTCTTTCCTTCCTTTCCCTCTTATCCTCCACTACCAACAGACTTATAGACCCTCATTTATCAATTTTGTGTGGCAACTGGCTCAGATTTTTGGTTTAGAAACAAACTTATGGTAGTGTTTATGCAAGTTTTATGAAACATACATACCAGGCCCAACCAGGACATACCCTTGATCAGGTATTGATAAATTTGGTATTTGAAAACAAAAGCATTTCTATAACACACCCCTAAAGATTCACAGTCCAACAAATTTGATGACATTGAGATGCATTACAAAAAGGAGGAGCAGGAGATTGAGAGCATAGTAACAGAGGTAAAGAGAAACTAGTCAATATGGACTTTTTCAAGGATAGGGGTGAAAAATTAATAAAAGAAATATAATGCGCATGCTTTGTCAGCCAAGAGAGCGGTTGCTGAAATAAGCTGGACAGAAACACAATGCTAAGATTTGTCTTGAAAGGCAGTCAGTACACAAGCACCATGAGCGCCATAAGCATCAAAGTATATTCAAGTGAGCAGCTATCTAACTTCAACCTGCTTTTGAGAAAAGACAAGTATTTCACTGGTGTGGATTTTGCTAACTCTAGAAAATTAATACTTAAACAACTGCAAGATGTTTAAAGCAGCATAAAGTCTTCTACACTTCATCACTTCCTGGAAAATCTTTTTCTATTCTCATATTACACAGCCTCTTCAATTTAACTTATGAACTTTACAATCTTAAGAAGTCACTAGAAGGCAATTTTCCTATGGATGAGCCCAATAGTAACATTTCTTCTGGACGTAATGAGTGTTAATGAAAAGACAGCATATTATCCCTGTGCAAGTCTAAAAGAGTTAATTGCTATCCTCCTCTGCCTTCATCAGCCTTTATTCTCTCTGCTTATTAGCTAATTAGTCACCAGTCCTAATTGCAAGAGGCTCTGAAGTATCTTGGTGACCTGCTGTGTGAAGAACATCTCTTTTTATACCCCTGTTCAAACTATTCATAACCTGTTTCACTGCCTAGCTTGTGTGAAACAGAAGAGGTTGACTTGATCCTTCAAACTATAGTGGCTTCAAACAGAGATAAGAGATTCATTTTTCTATAATGACTCACTCAATTTCTGGTTTCAAATGAAGCACTTAAAAGAATAAACATTAGCCCAGATGTGCTGTTTTACTCGATGAAAACATGGTTGAATGTAATTATACATAATTGGGAACAACAAAAACTGTTTAAAGCAGGAAAATAGCTGTTAAATAATTGTGTACCACAAGTATGTGTGTTAGTCCTTCTCTTTAGTCTCTGTAAGCCTGAACTTGCAGAGACATCGATTTTATAACTCTAAGATGTCACTTTAAGAGGTGGCTTTTCTGGACAAGTGAGAGAGAAGGCTCCACCTTGGGAAAGATAACTGATAAGTAGGTAAATACTTAATTAATTCTGATTGTATTTCTAAGCGGATGCTATGAAAGTGGTGCCACTCACTGGTTCACTCATCTTTCAGTTTAGAAAGACATAAACATACTGAGAGACTTTTCTCTTAAAACAAGTTAAAGAATGTTTTAATGAGAACAAACATTGTAGTGAATGAACGTTTTAGTACTTTGTTTGGCTCCTGCGAGAGAGAATTTTTTATTTCATGTCAAGTTGCTAAAGATATAAACCTGCAATATTCTTGGGTAATTTGTATTTACACTGTGGCCTCTCTATTTAAGCTGTTTGGAAGTCATTTAAATATTTAAGAGAAACACTGTGAGGGTAGGCTGCTCTTTGGCTCTGCATTTCCTCCAAAGCAAATTTACCATGACAGAGGCCAATTTAGCAGCTCTGCTAATGTGCTGTCTGGGAAATAACAACTGCCTAAGCACCTGCAAATAAAACAGTTAACTGGATACGTGTCATGTTCATTTATATCCATTTAGAGTAGTCTGCGATTTTAAGATGCAGCAGCGTAGGATAGGCTATTGTCTTAGAAATATAAAGGGGTAAACTTGTGTGAGGGATTCTGTATATGTATGCGTAGTACACTAACTGGTCTACCAAAGAAGGGCACATGGTCATAACGCTCTTGACAGGGGCTGTCGATTAACCTGGCACACCAGAAGGACAGTTCCATGTATCTGCCACAGAGCTATAGTAATCTAGCTAAGAAAGAGCCGTTCGAAAATGTTTTCAGTGGTGGGACATTAAAAAAAACAGCAGCTGGTGATTGGGCGACCGTTCTGCTTGACACATTCATCACAGACCAATCCACATCAAGCCACGGTTGGACGTAACAGATTTGTAACCTGACATCCTAGATGGACAGTTCCATATATCCGCTGGAGATAATTCACTTGTATGTTTTTGCTCTTCCCCTGTCTGAAACTGGGAAAAGAGCAGAGAAGAGCAAAATCATTGTTTCTTGTAATACAGGCTTTAAGTGGAACTCTCTGTTCTCCTTTTAAAGAAGAAATTGAGTCAGTTTTTGATAAAAGGGCTGATATTGCGAATAAGTGGTCCTCAGTCTGAAACACTTTGAGGAACACTGGTCGAAACCATTTTCATGCTTTAGAGGACAGAGATCAACTGGTTGAAGCTATTTCAAAAAGTCTGCTGTGGGCTTGATAAAATATGAGGGAGAGACTGAGTCAGACAGAGACAAAGGTTATCGGCTGCTGACTTACACGGGAGCTGTCACAAACACTTCCATGCTTTACATAAAGTCACAGAATGCATTAAATTATCATCAGGGCAAAAAGTGCAGATGTTTATCATGTTTAAACCTGATTCTATCTCCATCCATCTCATCTAATTTAAGTTTTGATTGACAAAAGAAGGTTGTTTATTCCGATTATTTTGCAACACAACGCCGCTCAAAATTACACATTTCACACTGGCTGTAACCATACCCAGGGCACTCTATGGGGGGTGGGTCGAATAAAACCGTGCTGCAATGCAAACAACATAAATTTACAACTTTATCTAGCAGACATTTGGCTTTTAAAACTCTGATATTTTTTTAAGCTTGAAAGTGAGAAAGAAATTTGAGGCATATTGTTCCAGGATGAGAGCAGGGAAATAAAAGAATTTGTAATCTCATCTTACTCTCCTTTGGGACAGTCTCCCAGGGGCCTGTTACCCAGACAAAAAGAGATGGTAAAGATATAAACAAGCTGGAGAGACAGGAGGCTGGGGTGTGACAGGGGTGGACCTCTCATAAAGGTTAATAGAGGTGTCAGAACACAGACCCCCTTCAGGTGGCCGCCTTCACTCGGCAGCTGTTCCATCTCATTTATGACCAAACCAAGTTTACCTGTCTGTTTGTCTGTCAACAAGGCCAGACACCCAAAAGATAAGACAGGGTGATAGGTGAAAAAGAATGAGTTTTAAAGTACATAAAGCTGCAATTTAAAATTGGCAAGTGAGAGCAGCTGGCACAGCAAAAAAAAGCATAGGAATGAGAAGAGAGAATTAAATTTTCATACATAAAGTCATCTGACAAACAAATATGAAGATATCAGTCAATCATATCTGCCTACTTACTGATTCAAAATAATGTCAAAGCTACCAATCCTTACACTTCTTTCAGACTTCTGGTATGGAGAAGCTGATTTCTTGTGTGGTGCTGCATTACAGAATATGTGAAAAAGAATCTGTATTTTTAAAAATTGTGCTACATAAAATTAATTTTATTCAACCAAAGAGAAATCTTGTCTGTCTCCAGGAGTCATCAAAGCTTGCAAGGTCTGAAGTTCAGCTTTACTGCGACAGAGGAATGAAAGAGCAGAAATGTCCTTTCTCTCATCTCTTAAAAGAAAATGGATGAGAGGGGATTAGGCAAATCAGGTAATGGACACTCAGACAGAGAGTGTGAAAAGGTCAGTGAGTGAAATAACTAATAAGCAGGTAAGTGCAAGAACTGCTCTTAAACCCAAGGGAGGAAGAGCATGAGTAAGAATGGATCTTAACTGTACCCCTCTTTGCAAGTTTGCAATAGTGCCCTAATGAAGCTCGACTGTCTGAATGCTTTTATTTTTCACTTTTTCTTCATCTTAAGTCCAGAGATGTAAATATCAGTCTCTCTGTGTGTGATTTTACAGTGCATCAGGGAATCACAGAAGCCTGAGAGGCACAACATAAGAATAAACGAGCAGATTCACATACACACACCTTAAAATGCACAGCTCTCTAGCAGATGAGTTAAGCAACAGTCTTTGAATATTAAGTGGTTCAACTGAACCACCATCGGTGTCCTGGTCTACCAACACTAGGCAATAACTTGACGATAAGTATGTCCATATCTTTTCGTCGGATAGTTACTATGCTAAGAGCAGCCATCTGGACATTTAAATCTTCATGACTTTGAGGCAAAAAAGGTCAACATTTTTGGATCTGTCAGGTTTTCTAATAATTCTGCCCAATGCTGCATATATTTTTTATCATATGGGAATAATAACTGACTCCGCCTTGCACTTGTTGTGCCTTTGTTAAATATCCATGGCCAGGATAACTTGGTTTCACCATAAAGCATATGAGAAGTTACAGTTGAAGAACAGAGGTCACTCAGGCAGAAAATCTCCTCCTTAAACAGGTTTTAGTCAGTAAATGAGGCTTTTAAAAGGAAGGTCTCTTGTGTCAAGTGCCACTCTCATTGGCACAGAGAGATCCCAAATGTGTTGATGATCCCAAATGGCCATCTTGGCAGGATGGCCCAATCCCAACAGGAAGTTCGGAAATTTTTGCCAAGCATTGGATTTTGACGATTTGGATGGTGCGTATTTGAACGAATAAGTCTTAGAGTTTTTTTTCAGCTTATTTTCAAATTTCTCATGTGTATACTAAACACCTTGAAGATTAAAAGTTATCAAAAGATTGCGATAATCTCAATGGGCATGACCACTAGAGGGCTCCAAAAATCATGAATTTTTTTACATACTCGATTTGTATGACATTTTTTGAGCACATTCATCATGCCAAGACCTTCAAAAAATATAAAAAGTTATGGAGAAAATAAAATTTAAAGTTCGTAAATGTAACGTCAAAGTTGGAATTTTTGCGTGAGCAGGGTACGTACTTTTCTGAACTTGTCCTACAGTTTTTTTTTATTTAAGGCACCCCTACTGGCAACAGGAAATCAAATCTTTTACTCTGTGAGTAATAGCTCCTCCCCCTTTGACCTACTTTTCAAAACATTTGCACAGAAAAATCAGAAACATCTTGAAAAAGCACTATTTAAAAGATCAAGTTCCCATTTTAAATGATGTTTCTTTGGTGAAGTGTCAAAGTGGCTTCATGAACCAAGGACTCTCAACAAGTCCCTGATTTTAAGCCTCATCCTCTTTAACTTTAATCCAAACTGTAATGATCCATCACTGGACACACCCTCATACTGAGAGGATTTGACGCTTTGTCATACAGACTTTTAAAAATCTGTTTTTTTCCAATTTTCAGGCTGATAATACTCTGCACCCTGCAAAAATAATCATTTTGCTCCAGCAAAAAAATGGTCATTTGGCTTCATCTAGTGGCCCAACTGAATCTTTGGGTGGTCTGTGTTAGTTTGGCCAACAGATAGAGCCAAAGGACCATTCTTGTTGTGTGCTCCCTTTTCGACTACAGAGGCTGAGACTATGAAACACTCATTTAAGAGCAGCTGAAGGCTGTGCTGTGAGCATGCTGCCTTTCGATGCTGATATTCTATTTTAGTTGAATCCTGTCTTTCTAAGTTCTCTTAGTATGACTATTTTCATGGATTTTTCTTTTGGCTGTGTGACCTCTTTTTCAGTGCTTTGGGAGACATCTTAAACAAACATGAGGGCAGGCAGAGGAATGTGCTATGGCTATGCAGCCATTAGATGTTGTCATCATTCTATTTCAGCTGAACCCTGAAACACATCAGCAGGGGTCTGCAACCTTTAAGGAGCCATTAGGGTTTATTTCACATGGATCAAGGTCATTCCACAGCCACAAACATCTTCACAACAAAGGCAATAAAATGTTTAAAATTTGATACAGAAGTAAAATATATTCAAAAGTAGAGCCACATGCGGGGAGGAACAGCCCTCGCCCCCATGTGGCTGTCTGAGCATGGCTGTCGGGGCGCATTTAAGAGCAGTTGAAGGCTGTGCTGTGAGCATGCAGCCTTTGATGTTGATATTCATTTTAGTTGAATCCTTTCTTTCTAAGTACTGTTAGTATGACTATTTTCATGGATTATTTTACTTCTGTATCAACGCATGCTCGGATAAGCGCATGTGAGTGAGGGCCCGTGTATCGCCTCTCGCTGCTTTCATTTTAATTTCTTGTTATTTTCTTTACAAAAGACTGTTCTAGTCAACTAATCAACCAAATGTGAAAAAGCTCCAATAGAAAAACTGACAGCCTTGGCTCTGATAGTAACAAAAAATCATCTGAAAGAAGGCAACTGAAAAATATGCTGATGGAAAGATATTGGGTAACATGTAGAAGTTGAGGAGCCAAGCTTGAAAGGCTTTCTCTTATTCCCTGTTCCAATTTTAATTAACTATGTGAATCACAGAAAAAGTCAAGTCAAAAGTCTCTTTAGCTCACAAAAGAGAAAAAAAGCCATAATATTATTGATTCCTGCGCGTTGCATAACTCACTTTTTTACACATGTTCAACAGTCTCTAGTAGGGCCTCAAAGGCATTTTGAGACTGGCTGTATAATTACAGGCTAAGTGTACTTTAATAGATCATTAGAGGCAGAGCTGTGCAAACGAGCAGATCATTAAGCATGCCGCTCATGTGTGCCTGTATATGAATTCATGCATGGGTACTTTCAGGGATCACATTTTTACAAACTAAAGCCTGATAGTGCAAAATCACACAAGAAATAAAACTCCTGAAACTTAGTAATACATGCAAAGAAGATCAAGGCCACCAACGTATCTGCAAGCCACTCGTCTCAATACACTGCACGTATGAAGATGTGCTCTCTTGCATCATAAATATGCGGGAAAAGAAGCAAAAATCATGAGTATTTAAAAAATGGGTGGTGGAGGACGATGATGATGATGGACAGAAGGGCGGAGGGTAAAAAGGAAAGAGGTTGAATAACTGGAGAAAAATTGAAGGTAATGAGGAATTAGTTGGCAGGAGTTCAGAGCAGTGGGGGACAGAACAAAAACGGGAGGGTTAGTGGGGTGCAGAGCTCGAGGGAGTGACAGCCTGCTGAAGGGCCCCATGACACTGACTGTCATCTGGGATCCATCTGCAGATACGAGCCAACCATCTAGAAACTGTTGCTTCACCTCGACAATCCTTTCCTTGTTCCCTGTGTGAGCCTCCCAATTATCCTGAAGTGTCTTTCTTGTCTATTCTTTATCTCTGCCTCCTTTTGTGCTCTCTTGACTTTTATCCATAACTCCTTGTGTTTTCATTTTTTTTCCCAACGGTTATCCAGGCTTTCACATGGTGCACCTTTTAAACAAATACAAATAAACACTCAGCAACAAAAAATGCCTGAATATGTGACCCCTTGTTTGTTATGCTGTAGTCAGTTGGAACTGCGAATAATAAGATCCCAGGAGGACTGATGCTGCTGATCGTAGGATACCCTGCCATGAACCTAACCCCTCCAATCCCCTGCACAGCCCTTTCCCTTCACACAAGTAAAGGCAAACCTTCCTTTGCTGTGCTGTGTGCCTCCATGTACCTCTCATTCAGAACATAGCATCCAAAATAAAACTGAAATCTTTTTTAACAAGCAGCCTCTGTCAGCTCTTCTCTTCATCCTCTGATCCCATCTATCCCCCAAATAGTACAGAAGTACAGAGATTACAGTGATTCTCTGGATTACACCCCTGTCATCCATTGACTAAAATTTGGATGTCTCTACCTTAAAAGCTCTGTTCAAAGATAAGCCTGTAGAAGTAAGACAGTGTAAGGAGCTTTGTGGAGTAAACGATTGTTGTGCACAGGTTCTTGGAAAGCTGCCTCATACTGGTAATGTGGGGAATACGAAAAGTCACTTTATTTCAATTAGTCTGAGCAAAACATTGAGTCTCTTAGTAAAAAATGTGGCACTGAAAATGGAATTTGTGGAAGCCATTAGTCAAAAAATGGCTGTATATATCGTGGACAATGGAGATGGTCTGAACCTGTATCCCACCTTCTTCTCAGAGCATTTTGGATCTCTAGCTACGGATATTTATCTGTTTTTTTTAAAGTCCAAAAACAGCAGCACAACCTTACCTCTACACTGCATGATGTTTTAGGGTGTTGCAGTAATATTTAACAACTTGTGAAAAGGTTGTAGCACTGAAGTGTATTCACATGCAGCCTCTGGACTGCTTTTTACATTCTTGTTCAACATATTTCAATAATGCTGAAATTTTATGTTTTTTGTTTTTTGGTCTTTCTAAATTGTATGTCCCAGTAGAGAGTTATTGTTGGATGCTGTAAAGCAGATGTTATTGCTGTTACATGTCTGGTTGTGCTCATGTGTTCTGTAATGAAGCTAAGTGGTTATTTTGTTATTTTCTCATCAACTTTACCTAGTTGGGTGAACTCAGAGCACTGGGTTATGCTGATACATTAGCATTTAGAAGCAAATTGTGTTCAATGTCAGCTTAAGTTAGTGATCAGATAAGTAAATAGGCAAGAATAATCAGTACTTAAAATCAGAATAAAACAAAAAAGCATTAATTGATGATGACTCTCCAGTTTTGTTGGGGGAAGGAGTACAATTAGCTGAAACCTTTCATTCTTTTGACTGATTTGCAGCCATCCTATCTTTTAGATGCTTACATGTCAAGTCACTGTGGGGCAGGTCTAATTGAGCAGGAAATAATGAACAGAAACTATGCGAAATCACCCCATCACTTTCAAAACAAAGAAAAGAGTGTCTAAACCAGATCATATTTGGATTGAGCACAACAAAAAAACAACAACATCATGAATACAGCTTGGTCATGAGTCAACAGGTGTGTTGTTTTACAGCCCGACATTAACCAAGAGAAGCTTTTCATTGTAGTGGGAAATGTGGGAACTTCTCAGTCTCCATCTGTCTGTCAGTCATACAGCTTGCCAGACTGACCATGCAGCCATTGTGAGGTGACAGGCAACATAGAATGGAGCAGAACTGGACCAGATCCACTTCTGGTGTATTTGAGCTATTGGAATGGTCATCAATCTTTCATGAAATCCATTTTTAGCAGCATACTGATGATTATCTCGCAACTGAAATTGTTATGCAGTGTTCATGGCCATAAGTCATTTCATAGTTTTATCAATTGCCACATAAATTGAAGCCGGGCTCTTCAGTCTGTTGCAGCCTCTAAATACCTGTGTTCTCTATGAGTGGGGGACAGGTGGAGAGAGAAAGAGCATTACCAAATGTCATTCCTGCAAACTTGTGATGAACCCGGGTAATAGAAAAAAATAGATTAATGATTTTCTGAATTTTCTGTTTATCAAATCCATCAAACTATTTTACCGCAGCTGGACATGAAAAGCGTAATTGCATTTCTCCTCAACTAACTGTGGCAGGGTTTGGGTCAGAATACTAAAGAACAAGCCATTCTTCTTGCGTCCGCCACTAATGCCACTTCCATCATTCAAAGAAGCCAGTTTAACTCAATGTAAGATGACTGCAGAATTAACATAGCATATATCTTAATGCAGCACGCTCATGTTGATATATTAGCTTTGTTTGAAAGCATCTAATGGCTGCATACATCACAACTATCTGGCAGTGTTCCTGCAGTGTTGGAAACAAATGACCAATCCTATTCTCTTATTTATAGAATTATATCTGACCGGCAACAGTAACAGCCTATTTGTGAGGAACAGACCTTATGCCCAGAATAACTCTTTGGCTGGTGGAGGCCAGAAACACCATGAATATTGCAGAAACCAGCATATGTTTGGAATCTGAAACAGTCCGTCTCCTCCAGGAACCTCTTCATTCAAGACCCTGACGACTTTTATGGGGAGACATGACAGCACAAAGCAAGCAGACAAAGAAAATTACATTTTGAAGGGGAAAAGCCTCCAAAGTTTAAAGAGGTATCAAAATTTCTCATTAACGTTTCACTCCATTGATAAACTTTGCATTTATAGGATGGGTGATTGCTGGGAAATGAAAAACAGCCACTGGACTCCTAAAGGTGCACAGCTGGCAGAGGTGTAGAGGAGTTGGTTGCTGATACAGACAGAAAGAGACAAAAGGTAATGGAGATGTGACTACATCTAAACTGCTTTTCTAAGTGAACCTCTGAGTGTTTCATATCGTTCACAGGAGTACTGCTCATCAGGACCAGGTAACCCCTCCGCTTTGAGACAATAGACTATATAAGGAACAGAGAGCATGGCTCCACTTTTCAGGGTTGCAAAGTTTTGAAGCCAAAAGAACCCCGTCAGAATTGCCGCCATTGTGCCATCGGAGTTTGTGCAGCAGAGAATCTACAGTAACAGGATAAATGATAGAAAATGAATGAATGAATGTAATAAAGTGAAACTTACCATGTTATAACTAATACTGATCTTTTTCTTTTCTTTTCTGGGTGGCAGCAGTACACTTCCATAGAAAAGTCTGTAAGCGGTTTCAACTTTCCAAAAAGGACCCTACACTGAGCTCTTCTCCAGGCCTGGGATTTGAAGATAATAGGCTGTAATACAATTGTCAACACTGAGTCATCCCGACATGAAGCTCAGAGGAAGAGCTGCTGGTAATAGGCCTGACACAGAGCAATCAATACAGCAGAACTAAGGTGGGAGAGAGAGAGAGAGAGAGAGAGAGAGAGAGAGAGAGAGAGAGAGAGAGAGAGAGAGAGGTGGGCCTGAGAAACTTCTAGTTTGTTTGGATTCAGTGGGAAAGTTCTGTTTGGGGCGATAAGGCAAAGTGACTTGACTCCTATATCAAACATGACAGGTCACTGGGAGTCCTTCATTTACTTGCTTTACAATGTTTACACTCATAAAACAGCAAACCAAAAAATATTCATCTTCCTTTTAGCTGGAGTTTAGTTTTCTCTTAAGTCATTGCTCATTAAAAATCAGATCCATCTTTTAACCCAATTCCCTTTATGAATCTTGATGGATCCATAATATTTGAACATGAACAGACCTCACATCACAACCCGTTAACCCTGAAAACGAGCCGTAAATAATTAATGATACTCCTCATGAATAGTCATATGCATGCTGATTCCTCTTTTATTTTTCTCTTTTCATGTGAGGAATGGTGAAGTCAAGTGCAGAGACTTAAAACTATGTTTTGTTTGTTTGTTTGTTTGTGAAAAGGTTGACAAGGTGAATGAAAAAAAGTATTTTGAATACGCCCTTGAAGTAAATACAGTCACCGATTTACCCCCCAAAAGTACTTTTCCCTCGTATTCTTTGAGATGGAGTTGAACTGTTCCAGTGGAGAACAGAGTAATGATAATGACAGCTGTGTGGTGGGGGCCCTGCACCTTACAAAAGCTGCAGGAATACATTATGGTGAATGATGGTGGCAAGCCCTGATATACATTCATTTCTACATTCAATGATATGGGTATTATTCACAAAGAGAGGGATAACTTTGGACCATTTTTTTAAGATTAGCAGTTTTGCCTTGAGATTATTGCAACTGAAAACCCCCATTATCGCATGGATCAGACTCAGACTGATTTTCGTCTGTGCTCTGTAAGATACAGCATTATGTGCTGATTTGAAGATTCAATGGATTTTTTCAGAATTTCACTCAGCCTCTAAGTGAAAATAGTCCGAAGTTTGTTCCAATTATTTTCGCACAGTAACTGAAAAATTACAGCATAGCTCCAATGGCTGCTGAACACATGATGCTGACATGCAGAAGTGTTCCTCTTGTGTGAAGCAGTGTAAAGCATTTTTATTTTGATTTATTTAAGACAAGAAATATGTCAAAGTATCTCTCAGTCTGCTGCAGCTGAACAGTGGTATTGAAAAATATTTAAAATTGAAAAACTGGAAAGACTTTGTGTGGAGGAGAGCATTTTTCGTTTGTTTGTTTTTACAAGTTCTACTCCCATAAGGCAAGCTGTGTTCATTTCAACTAGGTTTTATCCTTTGTTTTAAAGCTTAGAAATAAAAGAATGTAGTTTTGAGCAGAACCAGTTTACATAATAAGTGTGCAGTGAGCACATGCTCATGTTATGACATAATACTGATAGAGTTTATATTCTTGTTGGTTGCAGTGCTCTGTTGTCACCATCCACACAGTCTATTACCTTTTCTATTACTCAGATGATTGATTCTCAGACTCTGTGTCTAAACAGGAAAATATGAACTTTACATAAGCCGTGGAGGGGAATTAATTAAATCTCAATCGTTTTCACAGTCACAGTGACTGCCCTCTAAAGCAGTTTGACTGACAAGATTTTTTTTATTCCTAAATATCTGTGCCATCGTGCATATAATGTATGGAGGGCAGAGTTGACGTAATATATTTATATTTGTATTCATTAATTCAAGGGATGTTCCCTGCATTCATTCACATTCATAGATATGGCACAAGAATTTTTACCAGGGTAATAAATGAGTGAAATTGAATTCTGGCAACAGGACTATCAAAGCAAGACACACCCTACAAAAAATACAGACAGGGAGAGAGAGAGAGAGAGGGCTGAAACAAGAAAAAACAACTAGAAAGAGAGAACAAACAAGAAAGGGGAGGGGCAGACAGAGAGAAAGTATAGAGGAGACGAAGGGCAGACAGTGAGCATTATTGTCCTTTCTTTTACAAGCATATGGTGAACAAAGGACTGAAAAACCTCCAGAAAACTGTCACAGCAATTATTTCACTCGGAAGAGCCTGTATAGCTACATCTTTGTCACAGACATGCTCCACCATGTCAACGCAGCATCGATGCAACACTCACCATCAGCCACTTCACAAGACTTGACAATGGAAAATTCACTCCTGTTTATTGTGTTGTTATTTTTTCAAGCAGCTGTTTCACCAGCTTGACCGTGCTGGGAAACATACTATTGCAACGTAATTTCTGGTGTCTTATAAACCCATGAGGGTCGGGCTCTTATGTGCATGACATGTCTCATGCATGAGAGTTAGATCCTGTTAAAACATTAAAACAGGACCAAATTTTTAAATGTAGTATTTTACAAAACAACTAATTTACAAATGCACAAACAGAATGTGGGGGCTGCTCTGTAACTCACAGCAAGAAGGACACCTGTTTGAATCCCTGCCTTCCTGTGTAAAGTTGATGTATTCTCTCTGTGTATACATGGGTTTTCTTTGAGTCCTCTGGCTTCCTCCCACAGGCAACATTATCATCAGTTTATTGGTGATTCTAAATTGCCTGTAAGTGTGAGTGTGTGCGTGAAAGGTTTCTGCAGCCAGTTCAGGGTGTATCCTGCCTCTTTTTCAAAGACAGCTGGAATTGGCTCCAACCACCCACAAGCTTGAAAAAGATAAGTTGGAGAATGTGAATGCATAAAAGATGTGGTAATAAAATGTCATGGAAGCAACAGGTACTTACAGAATGTATGACAGTTAAATCTACAGTCACAGATTCAGTCTTTCTGTTACCGTTGCTAGTAGATGAAACCATGTATAGAAAATATGAGGCATTTTTCTAGGAAGCAAACAGACAAATAGATAGGCAGAGCCCAACATTACAGTTGCATGTACAGTATGTGAGGATGGGAGGGACAGGATGTTGTGTGTGCAGCATGGGCATGAATTAATTTATCTGGGTTTTATCAGTTGTGTACTCTTCGTGTGTGTGTGTGTGTGTGTGTGTGTGTGTGTGTGTGTGTGTGTGCGTGTGTGTGTGTGTGTGTGTGTCAGTTAGGAAGTGCTGGCAGCTCTTCAGACACAGTTGCATGACAATGACTACAGTGACAAGAGGGATCATGGGTGTGTGGAGGGGAAATGAAACATGAAAAACAAAAACAAACAGGCAGAGGAGTGTGTGTGTCTGTGTGTATGCATGTGTGTATGTGTGTGTGTATGTGTGTGTGTGTGTGTGTGTATGAACTGATGGCTTTGCAGTATAACATGTCAGGCAGCACTCGATGTCAAAGCATGCTTTTAACTGTTTTGTGTGAATGCAAGTATGTGATTTGAGTGTGTGTGTGTGTGTGTGTGTGTGTGTGTGTGTGTGTGTGAGAGAGAGAGAGAGAGAGCCTGCACACTTTCATCAAGACTCAAAATGACATCACATAGCAAGGCGCTGCTAGGCTCGATGCTGTGTTCACCTAACCTTCAAATGACATTAGGTTTCCTGTCAACGTACAACATGAGTCACTGCCAACCTGATGTGATTTATTCAATCCTTCCAAGTGGTTCAGATCACGGGATACAAATCACTGTGTTAGGAGCCATGGAGCAACAATTGGAGGTGTGTGATGGAGAACGTGTGTGCCACTGTGTGTGCTTATGTTTGTTTTGTTGGTTTGTGAGCCTGAATCCATCAGACACACATACAAGTGTGTACATGGCTCTTGTGTGAGGGATTTATTGTGCTAAAAGTTGGAGAAGCTGCATGATATCAGCTGCTCATTTTCACATAAACAAACTAAGGTTTGCTTTATGTGGAGCCTGAACACCTTGAAAGAGCTTTTAATTCTCTTTCATTAACAGAGAAGCATGATTTTGTCATTTTTGTCACATCTTTTCTTACTGATCCAAGGGTTAAGAATTCAGGTGTGGAGCCACATTTTTTTTATCTTGGGGAAGGATAGGGCACCTAGCCTCTGTTGGGGTGGCAAGTCTAGGTTAACATTTGGGGCTTTCACTAGCCCTTAGAAGTGTCACACTTGCTCTACATAAAAGAATACATAGATAATGTTACATTCCTGCAAAACCATTTTAACTTTGGTCATAAACTCAAAAAAGTGGGAGTATTGAATTGCACTGAACTGAAGTCTTTAGGTCCTGAAAAGAGGATGTCTGTCCAAAGTGATCACTTCAAGTACTAACAGAAGTATATTTCACACAAAATAGAAAACAAATTCTGGTCCCATAGAGAGACATAGCTCAATAAGGTTGCCTACAACAAAAATGCTGCCTCTGTAAAGGCAAATAGCCAACTAGAGTTAAGATTTTCAGGGTGGTCAACAAAGTGGTTTATCCGATTTCAAGTGTGGCAGTGATTATTTGTTCTTCCCCAGCAAGCGTACTCATCCATATTAAGATATTTAAGGCTGGCACTTAATGGATCAAAAAGAAATTAACGGTCTCTAAGAGATTTATCCAGAAACAGTGATGGGTACAATCTGGTGGATACCTTCATGCTCTTTTTATGTGACTCTTTACCAACAAACCAACCAACTAGTGCTGAGCTATCACAGAGCTAAATGTTTGTAGCTTAGGAGCTTTGTGAGATTGAACTATCTTTGCTGTAAGTTGTGGAGGAAGAAAAAACAAAAATGATAAGTTTTCACCACAGGCAGCATCAAGTGAAGATCATTAGCTCTAATGAAGGTCAATGAATAGTCTCATAATTTCCCTCCATAAATGCTTCAGCATTAACAGTCAGTTGCCATCTATAAGCAGGAAATATGCAGCAATTCAGGGGAACAATGGGCTTGAAGACACTACACAGCATGTTTTTAGTAAGGTTTAATGCATTCTGGTTGAAAATGTTATGCTTGAGGGAGAGCACCCTCTTGAAATCATTATTCAGCAATGCTTGGATCAGAGATAGATGGTGTGTCAGCAGAGGACAGAGGCATGGGGAGGAATGATGGGAGGAAAAAAGGGGGGACAGAGGAAAGAGGAGAGAACAATGGAGGACATTGTGTATGTACCAAAAGTAAAGCTGGCCTTGATACTCTTGCAAAGTTAAATGACGTATCACAACAAGAAATATAGACTATTTGCAATTAAGTTGTCGGCTCTTAGTTAAATTTGCTGAAAGGTTTGTTTCATAAGTATGTTCTAAAATTTTAATATGTGCTTAGTTAATCTTTCATAGACCTCCTAGGAAACATTTCCATTTCAGCCCTTTTTCAAATGCTTAGCTATTGATGATGAATAGTTACAGCTCAAGACATTCACTTATATGGCCAAACGTACAGTATAAATGCCTCTTTTAATTTGTTTTATTGAGTTCAATGATTGTCTACACTATCAGGGTGAAAAAAAAACAGACGTCCAAAGTGTGTCCAGTCTTTTGAAAAGCTAAAATCTGACTTAAGTGTAATATTTTCTTTCCTTTAGGGCAAAAAAAGAGAAATATGAAACTGCTTATGTTAAGATACTAGGGGGGCTAAAAGGGAAGTACAGTACCCTCTCTTTAAACAAGAATGATACAGCAAAGACAGAGCCTGAAAGATGAACATCAAACACCAGCAGAGGAAGGGGAAAAACATTCTCCATACAACCATTCAACTAAATGAGTGAGATGATTAAAACGTCCCTCGCAAAAATACTCAGCAATTAAATGACAGGTAAAGTAGTGCTTAGAGGCAAGCACTGGTTTCGTTTGTTCTCCTTTGAGGCACTTAAAGGGATAAGTGGCAATTTCACGTCCAAACAAACATCTTCCCATGGCTAGGTCATTTAGTTGAAAGTCACATCATTGATCCTTCTTTTGTTTAGTTCTTATAACTCTAAGGGGAGATCTGGGAAAGGGAAGCTTGCCCACCAACCCTCAGGACCAATCACTGCTGAGTGTCTAAAGACTTTCACATATTGCTTGTTGTAGGTGGGATAGTTAAGCCCCTGTTACACCTTGTGAAACACAAATAAGACAATGTGTGGATAGTAGCTTCTCCTCTCATATATGGAAAGCCAAATGAGCATTTAATAGATATCCTTGATATTAAAACTAAATTTCCTGTAAAAGTGTGCTCTATGGCTGCACTGGTTTACTTGTAAAATGTAGAAAGATTTACTTGTAAACTAGCAGAAGGCAAAAAGTCCTACACGTTAATTGGTAAAGTGCAAAATATCTACTAGCTTACTAGTGTGATATAACTAGCAAGTACAACAAGTAGCACTACTGCGACTATTCCGATGACTGTGACTAGTACCACAAGTATCAAATGCTCATTTGGCTTTCCATACTCATCAGCTGAACTCAAGGAAATATGTAACGTTACCTTTTGGGTAGACCGGTTTGAACATTGCTGTGTGTTTATTGCATGCCTGACTGTATGAGTTATGGAGCTTCAATTGTAAATACAAATGTCACTCTCTGTCCTCAACAGTAAAATGCAGCTTACCCTGTTGTGGAAAAAGTATGTAAGTACAAATTCATGATGAGGTATTAGCTTTGCAAAGATAGCATACCTGTGTAAGCAGCTACAAATTGTGCATCAGGTGATTCCTCTTTAGTACTGCGGCACATAAAAGTCCATTCATCAGTGGGCCTGTTTAGCCTTAATCCTTACTTAGTAAACTTATTCAGCAGTGGTGACTCATGAGAAACTTAATTTGTTGCTTATTATTGTTACCACTCAAGCTAAGCTAAGACTCTCAACCTCCAATAAGCATATTTAAATGGGTAACAAATTAATTTTAGAAACCTCTAATTTACTGCAGGTTTTTGAATTCTGTCTGTGCTAGATAATTATAGACTGGCAGGCGTACATCCACAGTATCCTGCTGAATCCTATCCTGCTGAATTCACTTTGAGTGACCTCACAAAAAAACATCACCAGTGATCTGCTACACTTCAGCATGAATCTCTAAACACTGCAAGGGAAAAGTAGACACTCAGATCTGAGCTTTATCAGCCCTCTCTAACTCTCCGTATTTATTTTTTTCAAAGATATCCAGTGTTGTGATACAGTAATAAAGAACATCACCTATTGTCATTTGAGGTACAAGATACTAAATTCAGTTGAACATTAAAATGTCCAAAATAATAAACATATTTGGTTAACCAAGCAATTACAACCTTTTAAAGCTTCAGGGGAAACAATGTAATGCTCCACAGGTGTGGACACAGAAACAGGTGGTTTGCAGAAACACTTTGAAGCTTCATTAGGTCAAACTGATGTCAAATCATGGACAATAACCCAAGCGTACACTGAGCACAGGCTCTTTTAGACGCCACACCAATAAAGCACCTAAAGAGAAAACAGAAAACCACAGCTGCATTACTTCAGCGTTAGCTTCATTTAACATTTGAGGAATAATGTTCAATGAGCAAGTCATTAGAGAGGAAATAAATCCTAAGTAAAGGGATTGTTAACAAAATAATGTCAGACTACACTGTTCAAATTGAGAACGGGGGCATTAGAAAACCGTGCAACCTTTTTTTTTTTTTTTTTTTTTTAAAAAAAAAGCTTCTTTGCTAACTGAAAGGGGAAAACTGAGAACTGAGGAAAATGTCAACTAAGAACCAGATTAAATGCTGTGAATTTCTAATCAGAATCAAATATTTTAAAAAAACAACAACATGTAACTGCAAAAGCACATGCAGTTGGGAATTCACTTTTATATATAAGCCACTTGGCAAAATTAATCCAAACATTAGTTTTCGAGAGGTGCACAAGTCTTTCAGTGTGGTATTAGCTCTCCTACTTGCTTTACAAAATCACGTTCATTAAGACAGTGAGAACGGTGTAAATGTGTTGGGTCATAGATTACATAATGATGACTTTTGCAAGAGAGGTGTGGAGTAAAAGCAGAGCTTAACCTTTAAAGAGACTCCAGTTATTTGCTCACAGAGATAAGGAACTTTCAGGGCTGAAGCAGCTGCCGAGAGTAAGGGTGTGTGTGTGTGTTTGTGCCTCTGTGTGTGTGTGTGTGTGTGTGTGTGTGTGTGTGTGTGTGTGTTTGTTTGTGTGACATAGACTCTACTGGCTACACCCACTCACTCACTCACCCCTAAAAAATTAATAATCATAACAATAATAATAATAGCAAAAGATAAAAATCATAAATGTCCTTAAAGAAGCAAAGACCAAGCTCCTTTTCTGAAAATATAGATTCTTGTTTTAAATTTGAAGGTTGCCAGCACCATGTCTCAGATCAGTTAGGAAAAACAAATTTTTCCCTGTGTTGCATCAGATCTTTCAACAAAATGTTAACAAACCAGGGAAGTCAGTTTCTTCCATTTTGAAAATGAAATGTTTATCCATTATTAAGCCGGTAGCACAAACAAAATATTTAATTAAATAAACACTTTTGCACCTATTACCAATTGTGCACAAAATCATAGTAGACCACTTGCGACATGCCCTTCATATAGAACGCACACATATTTAATTTGCACATGCAATTTAACGCTTTTATTTGGGGTCTTTGTAGATCAAGCATGAGGTGTCACCCCTGTGACTGACTGGCAACCAGTCCTACGATACTGAACAGGATAAGCAGTAGAATGAATGAATTAATGAATGAACTAACTGAATCAGGAAAGTCAAGTGTTTTTTAAAACATCTCCCACATGGGCTCAAAATCCATTTGTTCACAGCTATGTCAAATAAAGTCTGATTTCAGACAGTTTCAACAGTTTGAAAAATGCCAGAATTGACAAAAGCAGCTTCTTTGCTCTTTACCTCTGACTCTGTCCATGGTGCTGAATCGCAAGTTCAGAAACACAACACCGAGCTTCTGTTTAGATATTCAAAAAACTTTATTTACTCATGGCAAGACAATTCAGATGGCACCCTGCCAAATCAAAACAGTTTACATTTTCGACAAAAAGCCCCAACAAAAACATAAAGTATTTTTTGTTATTTTTGTTATTGTTAAACAAAAATGGCATCAGTGTACTTTGAATACAGAAGATTGTTGCCAAAGCAGAAACAAGACTTTTGATAGTAGACAGCAAAATGACATTTCTAATCACAGTATGGCAGAAATTAAGTTTTCAGGATCAGATTATTTGAGGGTAGCAGTTTTTAGTGAAGAAAATCCTCTTTTACTTAACTGCAGGCTTAAGTCTTGCTTAAACCTTAGCCCCTTCAAACCAAACTCTTTTCAAACCCTGTCAGAGCAATAATTACATGAGCTGACTTTTTTTGGAGAGAAGAGGACGTCCGATTGAGTTTGGCTCTTGCTGTGAGCGTCAAAATTGCTTCACATTCTGGACAAAGTCTCAGGAAATGGCATGGTGTACACGCAAAAAACATCTAACAGTGATTTAGGTCTTTAATTTATTATTGCTATTTTCAGAGTATTACCAGAATGTGGAACAAACAATGAAGCTTTCCTCCTTAGACATTAGCAAGTATTTATACATAGCACCATGTGGTGGTAAAGTAAAAGAGTCATTTAATAGCACAATAGAGAGGATGAATCACTTATTGCAGCAGCTAAGAAGATAGCAGTGGGTCTGTTTTTCCATTCACAGCTTTAAAATTAGATCAAGGCTGCTTGTGGCACACTGCTGACCATTTTAATGATGTTGGCTGAGGCTATTATGATGCTGTCACTGAGCAATAGTTGGAGTTTTATAAAAGCAGTCATGGTGGCAGAAGGTGGGATTAAGAGGTAATCTTCTGGTTTTGCTCATAAATCTCTTTGCAATGGAGTATTTCAGAGTACAAATTACAAGAGCATGACAAAAGGGCTTCTTTAGGTGCACATGAAAGGTATAAAAACAGGCAGGTGGAAGAAAGACCGAGGGTTAATGCGGCAGCAGAGGTGACTACGTTGAGGACTGTGGATGAAAACATGAAGACGGCGGCAGCCCACTCTTGATGACTCATAAATCAGCTTGATATGAATGATCTCTGCAGTGCTACAAGTGAACCTCATTAATTTCCATTAAGGGGCCTTAAGATGATAAGTTTACAACAGCATTTAATCTTCCCTGAGCTGCTATTTTTACAGTCTTACTATAACTTTCATTTACGTCAGTCCATTTAATTTCCAAAACAGAAAATGAAAGATGGAAGTCTTAATTTGGTTTTTACAAGATTCATTAAAATAAAGATCAAGAAAAAAACTTTTATGGCTTTAAAAAAGATCTACTTTTCATGACAATGATAAAGCAGTCTAACTGCTTTTACTCCAAGAGTAGAGATGTAGACCTGCCCTTCTTCAAATGTCCCTCTCAGCACTTTGTAAGTCACTGCAAATTATATTCAACAGCTTGAAAAAATGCTTTAAAACCAATGTTGAAAGTTGCATTTGCTTACAAGTGCAAACAGGTAATTTTGTGCTCCCTGATTTAAATGAGACAATGAGATAAGATTATTGTAAAACAATCTAGTGCGATTAATTGTCTAAAACAGCTTTTACACATGTTATCCATTCTGACAAATGGGAAACAAAAACAAAGAGCCATTGCAAACAAGCTACTTTCAGTGAGAATATTTTGCTGGACATTAAATTCAAAATCAGACTTTTCAGGGAGAACACACAGAATAATTGTTTGAATACTCTAACAGCCCTTTGGTAGCCCAGGCAAATTCATTACAAAAATAAACCAGCACACGAAGCCTGCAAGAACTCAAAATATAACGAAAAACCACACAAAATGTTCCTATAACTGCTTCTGCAGACTCACAAAGCCCTATAAAAGAGAGAACACAATGAAATAACTTCTTATCAAGTGGGATAATGAGTGGAAGCAAACGATTTAAACTAACTATACACTTTGCTAACTATGCACAAACACATCTCACTTCGCAATACTGATGAGTTCCATGAGTGAGTTACCGTGTGACTCTTAACTCTTTCCTACATTTCTACCTGTCATTGAATCCATCTGATCGTAATCAGTCAACCAGTTAAAAACGTCTATTTTATCACAACAGAGAGACACAAGGCATCAGGGCACTGATAAGCCCTGATATGTAGGTGGGAAATTAAAAGTATCCTATAAATACCCTTACCATGTATTGTTTGTTTATCAGAGCAGTGAAGATTTGAGTGAAGTAGACTACGCTGATGCCTGCAAGGAAAAGGCAGTGTGGCAGGAGCGGAAAGATAAAGAGAAACGTACGAGAGAGGTGTAAAGTGCACAGAACTGGAAAAATTCTAAGATTGGCATTTAAAAAAAAGAGAGAGAGGTTAAGATGAAAGGGAGTGTGCATCAGAAAGCTTAGAAAGTCAAGAATAAAGGGTTTCTAGTGAGAAGTTGAGAGGTCAGTGATTCGTTGTAACTCAAACTTCTCTCCACTTCAAATTCACATCTTGATAGGACAAGACACATTCTTATCAGACAACGGCTCTCAATGGAGCAATTAATTTTAAAGGTGCATTAGTATGCTGCCTATCTCTCCTTCTTACAATGTGATTCAATGAAAGTCACAGTGAAGATCAGTTGTGAAGGACAGGGTGAACTTCTGATGGTTTCATTGCCTGAAAGCTACGAGTAAATAAAAAAGAAACTCATCAAGCTTTGGGCTTCACTCCAGTCACACCACTACGCAGATTCTGATTTGAATTTGTAACAATCAAATGCATTTCTGATGTCACTCTAAACAGACTGATAAGGGAAACTGTTTTTAGGAACTATTTGGTAAAACTTCACCTGAGCATGAATTAAACATCAAAGCCTTTTGAGACACAACTCAAAAAGCATCTTTTATGCACTTGTCAGAGATTAAAAATCTCCTTTCCAAAAGTGTCCAAGATTAGCAGCAGTACAGTTTAGAAAGTGTCTGATAAGTGAAGAGTAGCTACACAAACAAATAAACAAAATACTCTGGAAAACAATGAAATAAACAACAAACAATGAACAACACAAGTCAGCCAGAACCGTAAGTTCATCAGGCTGAACACCTGCAGCCCAACATGTCTGCCTCCACACTGTTCAACACCACCCTGAACTCACTGAGTGAGATAACAAAAAGTGACATCCTGCTGTGGACTCCCACTGCTCTATAGCCTAGGGGTGTCAGGGTTTCCATAGCGACTGGTTGACCATGAACAGCATTGTGAACACCCAGTTGAGGTGAGAGATGAAGACTGTAGACTGCTTTAAGAGAGAATATAAGGGAGGAAAATAAGGGAGGAAGCAGTAGACAGCTGGAAAACCACACCCACACACTTTCCCGTTGTTGAAATAATGAGGCATGTGTTATTAACTAGGGACCACATGTTGCTTTAAACACCATATTTTCCTTTGCTTTTACAATCACCTTCATGGATGTCATTGAATTTAAGTTTCAAAGGTTTCAACAGAGGCAATAATTACTGGTTCCATTGGTAGAAAAAACACATGAAGGTGAAATGGTTGGTTCTGACAGAAATACTGCACACATAAGTTTACTGAAAGCTACTGAAAGTGTAACACTGTGACTTCTAGTTGTGTAATCTGATCTCATAAAAGTGCATCAATAATCATAATCTGTCTTTGAAGGGAGGATGACATCAACAACTTAAAAGCTTCTTGTTCATATAAAAGGGTCTCTCCCAATGCACATCCACTTTAAAGATGCCATATTATGCAAAACCTACTTTTGTATGGTTTACTAACCAAGATATCCGTTGTCATAGCGACAATACCCCCTAACAGTAAAAAGATTTACCCTTCCCCTGCCTCGCCTGATCCACTTTTCTGAAAATCTCTCCTCAAGCAAACTGTTCTTGACATTGAGCCCAAAATTACGCCATTTTGGGCAAATGCCAGCCTTCAGATGGGAGTGACCCTTCCACTGATGAAAGTTTGTCCCATCCTCCTCCTGCAGCAACCTCGTCCTTCACAAGCCTTGTTGTTTACTCACTTGGAAGGCTCTGTTTTGAAAAGAAAAATGTCAAAAAAAGTCTTAAGTATGAGCGATTGAGGCATGCAAGTTGCTCTGTCATGGGCTGTATTAAAGAACATATGCGTATTTTCTTTCTCCCAGCATCTGAAGTTTTGAGGACAGAGTGGATGGACTTCAATTATGGAGTTCATTTCATTCTTAATGGAAAAGTAATTTTTGTCATTATTATTGTTTTTTGTCAATAAATGTACAGGATAAACTGCTGAGTAGCTTTAAGCATGCACAGTATCTACTTGAATGCTATGCCGCTAATGTCCATTGTTTTGGGTGGAGGGCCGTAGTTCTGCACTGGGAGGAGTGTCAAAGCAACTGATGATGGTACAAAATGTTTCTAGGGATACATGTAAGGAAAAAGGCAAGTTGTAGATGTAAGCACATTGTTTATCTGTTCTATACCTGACACAACATAACCAAAGCCTAATTTGTAGACATTTGATCACTAGCCAGTAAATACACCCTTATAGAGAGTATGTTGGCAATGTTGCCTGTACAGTCATTATTACTCTATATATGTGCCCGGAGGACAAATACCTAACAGTGAAACTGTGATACAAAATACCAGGGCCATGTTGCTCTTGCATGTTGTTGTATACATTAATAAATGCATGTGTGTGATTATAATTCTAGGTCAGACTCTGGGTCAAACACAACTCAGAAACTGGTGTTTTAGTACACAGACATTGTTATTTCTTTGAGTGGTGTTACTGTGGCCCGCGGTGCTGACGACCGGTTCCCTAAAGAGGCAGGGGAAACTCAAGCTTGTTTGCATATTCAGCTCCTGAGGCTGAAACAAACTCAGTGAAATAGAGGGATTTTGGCAGACATAAATTAATAATCCAAGTGTTTGGGGGTTTTTTTGTTTTTTTTGGCACATTTGATTTTGGGACATCAGACTTCTGCTTCAAATTACTTTTATGGGTTTTTAAAAGTATATATTTAACTTTCAAGCCTTGAACACATTTACTATTGATTATCTTTTTCCTACCATCTTTTTTTAGAGATACAGAAGAATAACAAAATCTAGGGGTTACTTTTTGCTCCAGTATTAAGCTAGAAAAAAAGAGAAATTGAATAAAAACATCTAAGTTCACAAATATCAACTGTGATGGGGCTGGTGCCATCACTTTCAGACTCCTTGAGTTGCAAGATTGGTTTCTGATTTTCATCAGGCCCACTGGTAGTCCCATCAGAGATTACAAACACCTTAATGTGCTGTACCAGGTTTAGTAAGCTAACTGTGTGTATATTTGTGTTTGTGAGCGTGGTCATGTGACATTTACACATATACACCCACGGGGTATAAACACTACATAAAGATACAGTGATTCAAAACACTATCCTTTCGTAAATGTGAAGCAACTGTGCATGAAACCTTTGAAATTGAGACCCTCAGGGAGGTTTATCTCTAAACACAGACCTCAAAACCAGGTGAGAGTGGTTTGTAAAAATAACTCACTGCTTAGTCTTAAACACAGAGTAAGCCCTGATTTATGTCTTTGCCTTCATTGGAGATTTAACTTTAAATGTAGTGGACAAGACCATGTATCAAAATGTTTTATACATGTATGAGCGGTTTCCTTAATTGAACAAAGCTATTAAAATAGAGCCATTAGGTTCATACTGACCATAATCTACCAGACACTCACTGGTGCTTGTTTTATGTGCTCCTGCAGCCCGAAAAAAGCATTTATCTCCAGCCATCAAACTTTAAAAATGAGGCAACGGATAACTTACTGTAGAATGACTCACTCGTAGACATCTCAGCATGCAGCAAATATTACTGAACATGCTGTTGACATGCTTGTTGCAAAAAAGGTAAAGCCAAGTTGGGACAGGGACACAACAACTTTTAAATTCTGACTGATTTTAAAATTGTTGGGAACCACTCACACAGGGACATTTCAGATCAATTTTTAGCATGATAGTCCTTGGATCCTTCACAAGGGAGCAGTGATTGTCAAGATCTCACAGAGGCTTACATGATTGAACGTGTATCCATGAGAGACCCAGCAGCGGAACAACATTGCCATCCCTCCTTGCTTGTGTTCTGCTATGCAGAAACAAAATATGAGGAAAAGAATATGGGTAAATAATATCATAAGCTTGTCCTCTTTTCAATATTGCCTTTGGCTCTGGTTACAGTCTTGTCTAGTTTTGCTGCCAGGCTGGTGAGCTGTTACATCCGGTTATTGACACTCCCTCGTCTGCGCTCTCACTCGGTCTTACAGACATCCTGTCAGAGAGAGTCTGACCAACAATTGCTAATATTACACATTTTTTACTTGCCACTACAGACTCAGGAGGCTTTGATGCAGTTGTTGGAAGTGAGATAGCTGCATTGACGCTGCACCCTTAAGATAAATAATCAGTTACGAAGAGCTCCAAATCAGGTCACGCCCTCTCCCTAATCCCCAGTGGGGTAGGCAAATTGTTTATCACACCCTAAGCTCTGATAATAAATTGACCAAAAACAAGAAAAAAAATGGGCAAAGATATTACAGTTAATGGAAATCCTTCTTGTTTTCTAATCTCATTGTATACAGGGATTAGCAAAAGAAGCTGAATTTTGGGTCTTAGGCAAACAGTGATGCAATTTATGTGAGGAGATAGGCCAACATCCATTTCTCAGCTAGATACACAAAATGAAACACACACTACTCCTAATAGTATTGGTCACATTCCAAACCCCTCTTCACCAAACAGCCCGCTGGACATGAATATCCCCATAATCTTTGTTTTTCATCTCAACACAGGTGAGAAATTGAAATCCTAAGCAACACTTGCTTCGTGACAACACATTAGGTCTTTACACCAACTTGTTGAACCTTTACATGCAAACTGCTTCCTTTCATGCTAAAAAAGTCCAAAACCTCATCATACTCAGCCAACTTAACTTTACACAGATAAAAAGCAGACGCTGTAAACACAATGCTGCAAATTAAAAAAGTACCACAGTCAACATGTCTAGTGACATTACTGCCTTCCCATCAGTATCATTTGCAGCTCCAGCAGAACTAATTACTATCATCAAAGTCACATGGTACACCCCCTGCTATTGCTATGTTGCAGTTATCCACACACTTCTCCAGGCAGTTCTTTTCACACATGAGTGAGGCATCTGGTTCACCTATCAATGCTGATTACAGGTTTGTTGTTCCACGTTAAATGTGAAGCATTGAAATACGGCAGGCAAGCCCCAAAACAGTGAGTAATAGGGAACTGTAATTTGAATAACAAAAAGTGCCAAAAAGGTGCAGCCCTGATCCATGTCGAAAATAGAAATTTGAAAACTGAAGCAAAAACTCGTAAAAACGGGTACTGGAGGTGTTGTTAGCTGCTGGAGCTGCAGTGGGATTAAGCAAAGAGGTCAAGCGGCAAACTGTGCTCTCTCGCTGTGCTTATCAAAGATTCTCTGCAAGCTTTTGAAACCTGCTGTTTTGTTAAACTTTGAAATCTTGTATCTGCATAGGCTCTCCAGGGCTTGTTAGATGGTTGCTTTACCTTCCTGATAGCTGCACCAATCACCCACCAAATGAAACTACGCTACTGTAGCACATTCCTCCTCTGTGAGTGGGCCAAGGACCTCTGGCTTCTGACTTGGACGACTTGGAGTGCAAAATGAACCAACGATGAACAGAACCCAGAGGGGGAGACAGAGGATGGAGTGATGGATTTGAACAGAGTGTGCATATGTTTCCACAGCCCTACACTAACCAGACACTAGCTAATTAACAAACATGATAAAAAGCATATATGTCTCAATCCCAGATAAACACACAGGTAAAACAAACAGGCAAGGGAGACATAGAAATGACTCATCATTGTTGACCATGACTTCATCCATGAATCTAATACAGATGTTGTTTGAACTAATATTCCTGCTTTTTTATTCACCTTTTTAATCTGAAAGAAGACCCTGTGTCTCACCAAGTTGTTGTCTGTGGACCCTTCCTAAGTGTAGGTGGAAGATTTGCAAGTCAAATCATGAGATGGCTGTAAGTGCTTTGCGTTTCTACAAATCACCATAACATGATGTGTTCTAGTCAATAATAGTACCAGGGCTCAAATTTGTTAACCACCTCAAATGATCTAACTTCATTATTTTGTATCTCTTCAGTCGTGCTACACTGTCAACAAGAGACGCTGAGTCACAAAAAGTCTTATCTTTCTGCCATGTGCAGAAAGGCTGGTCTAAATTTAGCTGTATGACAACCTTCTCATATAGTGGGTAGAGACAGCATCTGCATTCAAGGAAGTTCAGTAAACCTTGGTCTTCTTGGCTAAGGTATCTAAAACTATCAGAGGTGAAAGTGTTTTTTTTTCTACTGGTACAAAAGGCTGTTTTTCAAGAAATTAAAAAAGGACTTTTTTTTTTTTTAAAGCAGCTGTTCAGGGCCTTGGCACTGCTGATGTGGGAGGAGAATTAATCATGCCTGAAAGTTGTGAAGAAAATCACAGCAAACAGTAAAGCCCAAGGTAACCACACCACTTTTAATAACCTGGTATCATAATTGTAAATAGAATTAACCGCCTCGACTGCTATGAAAATAGAAAGGCTAGTGCTAGAGAAAGAAAGAGACAGAAGGGAAGGACACAGGTAAGAGACAGAAGAAAAGAGGATGGTAATACAGTGACATTTGAGCCAACAGCAAAGCAACATACTATGTATATATATCAGGGACATCAACAGAGCGAAACATTACGTAGACATAAGCAAACAGTGAGAAGCAATCATGTGTCAAAGAATATAAGTGATCGAAATTTGACACTGATGTCAAATTTGTCTCGCCTCCTCAAGATATTTCATCCATTCCTTCAGACAAAGAGTTTCAGGAGAAGCAGCAACAACATTACAGCGTCATTTCAAGCATTGTGGCTCTCATTTATAGTTTGGAAGAAAAAGTGCTGATTTGCAATCACTTCAAGAAATCATGTAAAATGTTTACAATATGGCAACTGTGTAATCAAACAAACTGAGTAATGTCTGTCATTTTGGAGACACAACTATCCAGTTTTCTAGCCATAAGCTACAATCTGATTGAGCAACTGGGATTTGTTTCAATAAAAGCTGAATTGCAGCTTGAATTGCTGATGTGATCTAATTTAATGTTATTCTACTTCTCAAAACTAAAACTCTAGTATAGCAAGGCCTTTTCGAGGGCCTCAAGTATTTTAGGAGCCAGGGGGAAAAGCTCTCAATTCTTCCCATGTCCATTTTCTTTTGGGAATCTGTCGTTAGAAATTTTGAGCAACAATGTGATGGTGTCATTGTGACGTCTGATGGCTTTGTACTTCTTCTTTCCAGAAATGTGTCTATTGCCGGGTTGACATGATGAGTATTACTGACATAATCACTAGTAATGAGATGAGAGTAAAATTAGGTTTGTGCTATGAATGTACTAATGTATTTACCATAGCCTTTTCTGATATAAGTGAAGCTAAACTGTGCAACAAAGAAACAAGTCAACGTGCAGTGGCTGTGAAATGCATTAAACAAATTGAATTGATCTGCTGAATATTTGCCCTTGATTATAACAAGACTACACTGTGATCTGCTTGGATGCTTTGTTGGAAACAAAGGAGAAAATGCACCTGCACATTTAAAACTACAATGCCAAACAGCAATGGGCTTTTAGCAGCATATAGGAAGCAACTAACTCACAAATGACCCATGATGACCCTCTCAAGTTGAAAATTCAAGGTCACAAAAAAGGCAAAAATTTAAAGTCTGACCAGGCATTGGTGTGGAGAATGGCTCTTTGGGTTGTAGTGCAGGTGAAAGCTAGTTTCCCCTCTGTCCACTCCAACAAGCTCTGGATTGCAGCTGTTATTGAGCCGACAAGTACCTGAGCCATTCTTCTACCTGTTTGCTGTGAACATAGGTGGAACATGCCTGGCACGAGGATGTAAAGGGAGATGGATGTGCTGCAGTGCCGTACTTAGAACAGAGACAGAATGAAAGAATGCATCGGCTGACCTCAGATTAGAGGGGCAGCATAACAAGACTCTGACAAATTAAGACTCAGGACACAGCTATCAAAGTGTCTTCACCCCTGTCAATCAATCTTGCATTGTCATACAGTGACCTGCTATCTATTACTATACAACATATGCTTGCTTGTCTGAAAACAGTACTGCAGCAAAGTAGATAACAGACATTCAGCCTCAATGGGCTCAATATAAGGTCTAATAAACTCTGCCAGAGAGTTAACCACCAGAAAGTGAACCACGCTAATCATTCTGAAGACAGACAGTGGCAGAACACCACCCAACTGCAGAACACAAAGTCTGGCTGGCTGGATGTAACCTTTCTGTAAGCCAGGGTATTATGTTGGCCACTGAGCATTAGAGAACAGATGCTGCTGGAGACATTGTCCATCAGTCAGCAAGTGTGATGCCAAGGCTGGAGCGTCTGTGTGGAGCTGGCAAGGATGGAGTTGCAGGGTGGCAGGAGATGGAGGAGGGCAGGTGGTAGTCTATTATGTCTACCTGATCCCCCTTCGAACCAAAAGGTTTGTATGAGTTTGGGACACCAGCTGTTGGCATTCAGAAACGGTAGATGGAAATCTTGTAAGAGAGAATGTGAGGAGATGCAACGTGAAGATAGCACATGCTCAGCATTATAGCTTCTCAACCAGCAATCTCTGTGCCAGGCGGTACGCTAATCTTAGTCACAGAGCAAGCAGCCAAATCTTTCTGGTTGTAACGACCCTGCATCAGGCTCTGGCCATCAGAGCAGCAACAGACTAGTGATTAAGATGAAGTGAGCTATAGATCCAAGGATGCCATTTAGAGGAGAACATCAGTCAAGGGATCTTTATTTCAGAGATTGGCCAGTTCTGATAGAAAATGAATTATTTTTTTTCCTCCTTAGAGGCTTGTGTCCCAATTCCCTAGAAAACCAACACTTACACATCAGTAAAAATAGTATCCATGTCTATGGCTAGCAGTTACATTTGTATTATTGGAAACAAAGAAGGCAGATGAACAAAATAGTTTGATGAGCTATTGCAACGCCTCTTGTTCAAGTTAAGTTCTGTTTAGCAACAGATGCTCCCTAAAATGTATCCAGTATTGAAAACATATTTCTAATGGAGCATTCAAATGTTCTAGTGGGAGCTTTGGCTGCTAAAGTGTTTCTTAATCCAACAGTTAGCTTAATCTTGTTCTGGGAGTCTTGCCAAATGTGTGATTTTGACACACCAAAACAAGACAAAGCTCTGCTTTAACCAACAGAGCTAAAAACCCTTTAACCAACACATCTAAAAGAACATGGCCTTTGAGTGAAACACAAGCATGTTCAGGGAAAGGAGAGAAAAAAAAGACTCAGTTCTTCATGGGTTTTAGTTTTCAAAGTGAAAATGTCAGCGAGCAGCTGGCGGGAAACTGAGCAATATCAGCTGAATACTGTTGTCTTTTGTACCCAACACAGATCTGCTTCCTCAAACAGCTGACTGAGACAAAACAAAGCAACAATTTTCCATGGGCCATGATCCTTTTGCGTGCCCTCAGTGACAACAATCAGTCCCAGAGAAGAAATTAAGAGACTGCTTCCTGATGAGAAAATAGGAGACATGGATATGCATGTGGTGGTTTTGTCGCTTGATGAGAGAAATCATTGGTGGTGTGTGGAAAGGGTCAGCACAGATTTAAACAACAGCTGTGGTCCACTGAGCATGATAAGACAGTCACAGAGGATACATCTGCCTTTTGTGTATTGCTAAAAACTGGACATCCAGATTAATTTCACTAGTTTATCAATTAAGTGAGATTTTGCTGGTATGTGCAAATCTTGGAGTATCACTGAACAACTAAATCACAGCTTGATTTTTTTTACTGATTATTAGAGGTGAATCAAATATGGTTAAAATAAGTTGTATTTATTCTAAACACCTCAACTATGTAATATGGTAGTATTGTGTGTGCTTACATTATACCAATGATAACTTTGATTCAAAGTGAGCTATAAAGAGGTCCAAAATACACCTTGGAAATAACTTGAAGAGCCTCCAAGGTGGCGTTGCATCATTCCTGTCTGGCTTATCACCTGCTTTAGACCATTTTTTTCAAACATCAAATAAAGTGGAAAAGAGAGAGCTTTGCAAGACAATGACATATGTTACGTTCACAAAAGAGAAGAGAGTATATTTGGTAGTTTCAGCAGCTCTAACTACATTCTGAGGATAACTACAGATGTCTAAATGGAAGACAAGAGGTAATGGTTGCATCTGCAACCCGGCTCTGCTCTGTCATGGTGCCTGATCAGATAGGTTTTCAACATGATGTGATAAAAGCCCCCTTGTCCTGTTCACAGTCTTGTGGGCATGCTTCTGCATTTCTTGATTAACCTCCCTGATCCAACAGTGGTGTTTGTTGCTCTCACAGTACAATAAAAAGAAAATAAAGAAATATTGTCTTGTGAAGATGGAATGAACCTTTTTGGAGGTTTTAAGTCTGTGTTCATTTTTAAATCTCTGCATACAGTTTAAAATCTTGGCATACAAATTCATAATTAAGAGCTGTGATGGTGAGTTTGGAAGCTATGTGCACATATTTGGAAGGCTTTGCTGTCTTCTGTGTCAGAAAAATGAAAACAAATAAGTGTCTCTACTTTAGTGGACCTTTGTCACTGGGACACTGACAATCAACACGAGCATCGCTCTCATTGTTGCTGTTCTTTGAGGATTTCCTTGTGTTTAACAAGAATGAGATTGACATGACAGGAAACATTTGTGGCAGCTTCACTCTTGGTGTTCGGCCTTGTAAAAACAAACTACAACACTTCCAATTGCGCTCTTGCTTTCTCACTCACCCCTTCGGTTTCTTAGGGCTTTCAGCACGGAAATCAGTCTGGTAGAATTGATCACCCTTTGAAATGCTGGTCTGAATTGCCTCACTTGCTTCACAGTTAAAACAGGAAAAAAATATTGTTATGACTTTTTGGCAGATGTTTCAGTCCTGTTTTTTCAAATCACTTCCAACTTTTCTATGATCTGAAAACTGAGAACAGACTCCAGGCTTTTGTGAAAATAACAAGGTTGCAGGCACATCCCTGTCTGGCATGTCGAGCCTGTATTGAGCCCCCGATCCTCAGTAAAGTCCAGTCCATCATGGCTGACCCGTACCATGCTCCCTTTTGAGAGCTTCAGCTGCTTCCCTCAGGCCACAGATATGCTCTGCCAAGAAGCAGGACAAAGAGGAAAATAAAACTCTTTTGTCCCTGTAGCAACTCGCCTGCTTTACAATCCCACATTCAACAAATATTTTTATGTTGTTGCTGTTTCAAATATTTCTATGTTGTGGGTGTAAATTGTTACTAATTGTTACGAAAGAAAACCTTAAACCTTGAACCTTGACCCCTTGGGTATCACTACTGTAAAGGTTACCATACAGCAACTGCTTCACCAGCTGCTTGTATTGTGCTGAAAGAGGATGCAGGTAGGGATCAGGATTTTGAACACTATTACCCTCTCCTGTCATGAGTTTTCTCAAGAGCTATGAATTTTGACATGGTTGTCTTGTACTGCAGAAGTCTATGCGGGGTTTGGGTCGAAGTGAAATGTCAGAAAAAAAGGTGAGGAAAATAAAATGTGAAAATAAGGAACTAGAGCACACAATGTGTAAAAAGAGAAAGAGGAAAGAAATGGACTTTTGTGTGATGACAGCTGAGGTTTGTAAGGGAAGTAGCAGCAGTTAATAAAAGAGAGGCAAAGATAAAGAGGTAGAAATTGGGTAAATCTACAGTAGGATCAAAAAAGATGAGAGAAAAATTAAGAATGATCTGGAGTACGAAGTAAATGAAAGCAGCAAAGAGAGGTGTTTGTTACACTAAATCAAATAGTTTATTATGAGGTTTATGTCAAACTGTCCCTTGCTGGTTTATGGCATAATATGTATGTGTAAATTAAGTATAATTCAATCCACAAATATGTCTGTCAGATTCCTTGCAGGTCTTAATAAATTACTAGAGATTTTTTGGCTCCCTTGATGAGACTAAACAAACAGACTCCAACTTTCACAAACTTCAAAGAATGCCATGAGTTGTTGTATGAAGAGTAGAAAATAATAGAATATCCTAGTTGATTCTCTATTGAGGGAAATTATTACAGCAGCTCAAAGTAAGACAGAAACAAAGTGCAGCATGCAAAATAGAATAAGAGATAGATATTAAAAAAATAAGAATACACAATATGTACACATTTACAAGAAACTAAATACAGAATCAAGAGTATTAATAAACATGAATCTGGAAAAAAGTCATTTTTAATAATATTATTGATGGCATAATGGTGTGAGTCCAGTTATGTTGACACCAGGCGGTGTTGCTGATGTTAAAAAAAAGAGTCACATTTCAGTTTGTAGGAAACTGAAACTGTAGGAATGACCTGCAATAGTGCTTTATCTTGCAGGGTAAGGAGTCTCAGTCTGTCGCTGATCAAGCTATTTAGAGCCCCCACAGTCTCATGGAGAGGGTGAGATGGATTGTCTATAATGGATGTAAGCTTTGTGAGCATCCTCCTCTCACCCACCCCCTCAAAGGAGTCCAAGGAGAAGTATGGACAGAACTGACCTTCCTGACCAGTCTGTTCAGTCTCTTCCTGGCCTTCTCTGTGCTCCCTGCTCCCCCCAGCAGACCACTGCATAGAAAAGTGCAGATGCTATTTTTAAGTGAAGAGGTGAGTTGGATAACTTGGTGTAGATGTGTCATTATGTGCATTTTGCACCTTGTGCCCGAACACCAAGTCAGTGTGAATGAATCCTGTGCTCTCCTGAACAACCTCTTTAGCAGCTAGTAACAGCCAAAGCAAACTCTCCTTCCCGCCCCCCCTCTCTGGTGAAAACACTCCAGGACACCTTGGCTCTGAGCATGGTACGTAGAGGCCTGATTTTGCTGAATGCCAAACTGCTTCAAATGAAAAGAGATGTGAGGAGAAGTTGGACCCTTGGTCAGACTGTACGATTCTGTCCACCAAAGATGGACATGAACTTTGATAAAGCCCACACCACCACCCTAGCAGTGATCTTGGGCAGGGGGTACGCAGCCACCTTGTGCTCCCGCAAATCACAGTTAACAAATATTTAGCCCCTGACCTAGAAGGAGGCAAGCCCCACCTAGTCAATTCCCTAATGTTGAAAAGGCTGGCCTATGGCTGGTATTGGACATCGTGGCACAGGCTTCAAACTCTGATTTAGCTTGCTAATAAGCTAGCATGTATGGCACAATTTCATATACACTGATTCATCTCTTTTCATCTTATGCCAAAGAAAAAAAAAAAAAAAGAAAAACTCAAGTTACGATCATACCTTTGCTGATACCCAAGGAGCTAGACTCATTGTGGGAAACCTGCAACACCAAACTGCAAAAATTGGATGGAACTACCACTTTGTAGGAAGGGTCGTCAACAAAATCCTCCCATTGTGGCACCCACTTCCTCAGCATCATCAGTTTCAACAAAATAACACAGATTTTAGTTTTTCACCTCACCAACAGGAAGAACCATCTCCTGCAAAGTTCCCAAGAACTCACAAGCCTGCTGTTCCTTCACCCACTTCCTGTGAGACAGGCCAGGGAAGATCAGTACACATCACATCATTTTGCCTTGGTTATCGTCCTTTATCATAGATTTTTACTGCACACGCTTCATAGCTCATGAGGAAAACGCATCAGAAAACTCTGCATCTTTTAAGTCAAGGCCACTGCAAACCAGTAGCTCAATCACAGTCAAAGCAGCTGCTGCAGTGGAAGCCAGAGGGAACTGGCATTGGGGTTGGCGGTTCAAAATAACCTTTTCACTGGCCAGGTGTACCTGGTTACTAGTCAGCACCTGAAAGAACATGCAAACACAACTTTCACAGAAAGCCCCCCTCCACTGTAACAGGCTTCCTGTTGTTAACCTTAAGAGCCTTAGTTAGAAGCTTTTTATGAAAATGTAAAGATGAGAATAATAAGTAACTTGTGCAAAACTAAATGAGAAATACAAAGTCCTTATTGGTCTACATATTCAGCTCCGCATCACCATTTTTGAAACAAAATTTCTGCTTTCTACCCATGCAATTTGCAGAAAAAAAATCACAGGAAAATGCTCTGTAAAGCAGTGGTACATCAGCAGAAGTCCCCTATCCTAAGTTATAATTTAGGACAGCCTTTTTCAGTGTGCTTGAGCACAGCACGTTTTAAATGGACAGTGTTTCTGCGTCCTGAAACAAACGAAAAACATGATGAATACAGTCAACTGTTTCTGCATCTGCTGTTTTTCTATTAGTCTCCATTAGCAGAAAACACAGATGGTCTTAATCCCCTCCTCACCCCTTTACCTGTAGTGAAGCCTCCTCAGCAGAGAGAAAACCCGGGGAGTGATTGATGAGGATGGGTAGATGATGTGCGGATCACCTAGTGAGGTCTGTCAGCTGCAATATTGCTGCCAGTGTCCCCAGGTAACCAGCTGCTGGTGTGTCAGCATCCGTGACCTCACCTAAAAGAGAGGGATTAGGCAGTCAGGAGAATGCGTGGTACACTGGCAGACACAAAAATGCAAACGCATCACTAAAAAAAAGGTTAATATGATACATATGAAAACCAAACCATATAAATGTACTTGATCAGCCTGACAAAGTGAGACCCAATGTAACACAAAATGTAAAAATATAATGTTAAGTGACAAATTGAAATCAATCACAGTCTTCTGCTTTAGTTGTATTTCTTAGTTTTTTAGCTTAGTTTTTAGTTTTATTTTTTTTATTGTGCTTTTTTTTTGCCTATAGCCAGGCATCACCTTTAACAGTGTGATAGGAGTATGACCTTTTCTCACAAACACACACGCACACACACACACACAGTAACAACATATTCTTATCCTCAGGGTCCAGAGTATCCAGTCGACCAGTGTTCCAGCCATGCAGCCCTGGGTTAGTTTTTGATTTGATAATGAGTATGAAAAGCAGCAGCAGGGTCCCTTTGACCACCGCTGAGGGAAGTAAGCAGGACTGTTCCATCAATTGTATAATTACTTGAAACAATAAACGCATTACATGAGATAAGCTGATCAAAGTATTACCATGGAAATTGTTTCTCAAGATTTACTCCATAGGGCTTTGATCTGCTGTCAGTTGCTGTAAACAAACCATGTCCAAAATGCATTCCTGTTAAATTTTTAATCAAAACTCCCATAGACTTCTGTTTGAATATTATCTATGATTTTCATCATTTGTTAAAAGGACAAAAACATTTGATGACATATTATCACACAAACTCTTGGTGCAGTGGTGCACTTCAGTGCATCACTACACCCATCTGTTGCTGATACAGAGTTACGAAGCAAGGCCAATAGAACTTGTTAGATGCTGGAAAGTTAGAGTGTCGTGACCCATGGGTGGGTTAAGATGAAAAAATACTTCTTAACAGTCACAGGTTAATACCCATTAATGATTTTGGAAAGTGTCTTGAGATAATGTTTGTAATGATTTGGTGCTAAATAAAGATCCATGATTGAAGTGGCCTTGGCAAAAAGCCTTTTTTTTTTTTAAATCTTGAGAAGAGTTTCCAAGGCCTGAGCCAGAACAGTGTCACAGTTGCACAACAGATTACAAACAACCTGACCAAATGTTTCAGAGAAGCTGTCAAGTAAGATAAAGCAATATTTTCCTGGCACTGCAGCAAGACTGATGATTAGGAGCTAGTTAGTCTCAAACAAGAGATAAGGATTGAGTTGCCATGAAATCACAGAATAACCCTGCTTTCTGGAACGATCACAGCAGACTGGCCCAGGCTTCAAGCACTCTGGTTATCCAAACAATTAATACTCAGAAGAAAACTGTTTATCTAAGGACCATTATCAGTTCCTCTGTGTATTCAGGACTTGCTATGCCACTTTAAAACTCTAAAATGTATTCATACAGTATTCATAAAGTGGTAATATGACAGTTTCAAAGCAGTCAGTGCCACAAGCCCATGTCACCAGAGAGTTTCAACAGCAGGAGTTCTGGCCTATCGCACACTTAAAAGATTAATGTCTCATTAGAAACCCAGCCCTTGCTGAACCATAGGGCATGACTTGCACTGATGCAGTAATGTGGGTTTTTATACAGTCAGAATGATAGCGAGTAATGCAAACTGACTTCTCTGTGAACTACATCCATTCATATCATAGTAGTGAGAAAACCACATGTAGCTCCAGAAATGGTTTGAATTGTTTTGCTTCAGTCATGCACAGCAGAGATAAATATTTCCATAAAATTTTTCAACCTGCATTTTTTTGTACAACAATGGTCCCAGTAAAATTGTTCAGGCGCTGTTATTAAGAAATAGCAACCTGACTGTAAAAAACATTTTAAAATAAAAAGAAATATCCAGGGTCACAGCAGACAAGCTTAACTTTCAAGAGCACAGAATAAATAATGCAGAATAAAGTATTTGATCAAAGCATGGTAATAAAACCAGCCGAGATAAAACTCTTCTCATATGCTTTCTCATTTGTAATTGATCTTGATCTAGTTTATGGATTAATCCTATTCAATGAAGTTCAGTCCCTTGACACCAGGAAGCAAAACACACCACGTCAGAGTTCAGACAAGCCAATTAGTATCCAACTGGGATCTATCGGCATGCAGCCATGCTTTGAAAATAAATCCACTCTGTCATGTTTACATGGTGGGAAACATGTTTTTCTTGACTGCTCAGGAAAATAAGCTGATGAAAAACAAACAAAGAGGTTTGTGCCTTTGCTTATTTATTATTATTTTGATGTTGTTTAAATCATGAAAGACATTCTTAGCAGGTCCAACTCCAAGCAAATAAGAAGAATGGAAGAATTAAAATGCCCTCACAGTTCTTTGATTTGGGACGGACTTCGTAGGATAATTTCGACACTGTATAGTTATTTTATCCAATATCTCAATAGTGTTAAAAAAACACAAAACAACAAAGGTTTCATTCCTCTAATATCCTACAGAGACTACACAGCAGCTCGTGAGGAACTCTGTATTTCTAGTTGCACTGAGATGAAACCTGCCTGACAAAAACTTTTGGGCTTCATGCCAGTTTTGTGCACAAACTCACCTCCTTTTCTCCACAGATATTGATGATAATGGAGTTGGAAGCTGGACTGGCAGAGGGACCAAAAACTGCCACCACCCCTTTTTGATCTAGCACAAAGAGGGAAAGCAGAGAAGGGATGCAGGAGAAGAAGGGAGAAAGAAAGCAAGTCAGTCAGTGATATCAGGACAGGAAACTACAGTCAAGGCAGTAAGAAAGTCTGTCTTCAGCCAGATGTTTATGGCTACACATACAGCGTGTTAACAGATACTATCCTGAGACACAGATTTAAATGCGTTATGAGAGAATGAATCTACATGTGTTGGTTTTACATGTGCAAACCAATGCATTTGTCCATGATTAAACCTTCAAACATCATCATACACTGAATGACTGGATAGATTTTGATACATGTTTATTTATTTTCTCCAGGGGCATTCAAAGCAGACATAAAGATTAAAAAATGGGAGGAGATGCTGACAGATAGACTAAGTTTCAGGTGGAGGGAAGAAATCAGGATTCAGGTTACCTTGAGGCGTAAAATCTGATCTTTTTAGATTTTCACATGAAGATTACAACATCCCCAAAGGTGACAAATGTAGATATCTCATCTTGTTTTCTTTTTTTAAATTCTGACATTAATACTTGTATAAATACTCTACCTGAGGGGATGAAATAATAAAATTGATGTTTACCCTTCCCCGAAGAACACAGGCCACTGGCTTTCATCTCCAGTTCTGAAAAACTGGATGTCATTTCCTGCAGTTTATAATCCCTGACTTCAAATTAAACCACTTCAGTCACTGATGTGAGGAAGACACAGAGATGGACACTTGGTACTGGATGGACCTTTGTGGACTCAGTGGGTGTGTAATGTGTGAATTATTACCAGCTATGCACGTAAAATAGGACAAGATGAAAAGTGTTTACAGGCCTGTGCAGTGAATCCAAAGGCACTGAATCAAATGATTAAAAAGTAATCCCTCAGTCATCCATGGGTGCTGTCAGACATAAACACATGGATATGTAACATCTATGTGTGTTTGTGAACATTTTACAGATGGTTTCAGCACACACACACACACACACACACACACACACACACACACACACACACACATATGCGTACATCTACAAGCCTGCATAGCTTCACCAAATTTTAAAGCTGGGTGATCTTACTTCCAGTAAACAAGCTGATGGTCAATGTGGCATGCTGATTTGTTGTGTCTCTGAACAGCTATCATTTTGTGCACATATGTGTGTCGATTGCATCTATATGTTTGTGTGTGTGTGTATAACCCTTACCTTTTCTCCGGTTCATTTGTCACTCCTCCCAAGCATTTACATAGGTGTCAGGGTGTCTATAGGTGCAGTGATGTGTGAGAGCAGGACTGTTGTGTCCACAGTACCGTGAAGGTCAGTTGGTCAGCTTGAGTCTATTTTCTCTATTTCACATTGACCTTTGCTGATCAATACAAACTATTGGAGCCTTAGATTAGAGGGCTAATAGGCAGACTGTAATGAGCTCGACCTATGAACTGGTTGGCAGGCTTACAGATGGATGAAGAGATTGGTAGATGGGAGAAATCCCAGGAAAAGAAGCATTGCAAAATGACAGCACCCAAGCTAACATTTTAACAGGTGGTGTTGGTTCCAGTTTGAATTTCAAGTGAGGTGGCATCTGACGCTGGACACTTATTTTTGATCAAGGTCAACAGTCTAACAACGTTTGGGAAGAAGCTGTCCCTTAGTGTGGTGGTCTTACTCTTGATGCTCCACAGCTACCTACCAGAGGGGAGAAGGCCAAAAAGTGTGTATGATGCTGATGTTAGGATGATCTTCACCACGCATCAATAAAAGCTCCTCAGGACAGAGCTGCCTAGGATGTAGAGTTGTAGATGGGTCTTTTTAATCAGGCAGGGGGTGTTGTGGCGCCAGGTGAGGTCCTCGGTCAGATATACACCCAGGTACCTGAAGCTGGAGACCAATTCCACAGCTGCTTTTCAAATTTGCTGGGTAGAGGGTGTGTCTGTTCATCCCATAGACTGTAAATGGAATGGACAGTGTGGCTCTGCCTTTTATCATTCGTAACAAACCCTGTCACAGACGGTTCCTCCTGAAGACAACAGTAATCTCCTTGTTTTTCTCCAAACTGATGTAGAGGTTGTTCTTTCCACACCAATCCGCCAGGTGCTCCACCTACCATCTGTACTCGAAACTACAAGCCTGGCCTTCACGTCCTATATAGGCAAATGATCAAAGGAACTTCTGGAAGAATGGTCCAAAATTTCCATAAACACACCACTACACCTTGTGGAAAGCCTTCCTAGAAGAACTGAAGCAGTTACAGATGCAAAGGGTGGGTCAACTCCATGTTAAACCCTACGCATTAAGAATGGGATATCAATGGAGTTCATGTGCATGTAAGAGCAGATGTCCTGATACTTTTAGCAATATTGTGTAGCAGCGGGCTCCTTTTATAAGGTAAGTTTCATGTCTAGCTATTTCTGACTTTGAATTTAGTTCAAGAAAGAATCTGGGGATTGCACACTACATAGGCAGAATTTGGTGCTTGAAATGAGAGGGTGGGGCTCATCTTGGCAGGTAGCTCATCCTCAGTAATATTTCCATCTAAGTGCAGCCACTGATCCATCCTTAAACCAATTTCTGGCTCTAATTAAACTCACATGCTCACACTTTGGCACAAGAATCACTTGAACTAATACACACAGAACCCAGGGAGCACAAACCAACACCAATACTTCCTCCACACCAACACACAGAAAGAAGAAAACACATTGAGGAAGGGCTTGTAGTAAACCAGGCATGGAAAGTAATACAGTTTCTTCTTGTGGTAAGTGAAGCGGTGTTTTTTGTGGATAAAGTGACTTCACTGAAGCTCTCGGGTTTCTCGAAGTGTGAATGTGTTATATTGAAAATCAATCCCCACACTTCTTGTCAAAGCTGTTTGTATCGGTTGTTTTCTAGCAACACTCATAGTGCTGCATCGATTCAGAGACCTTTCATTAAGAATTAAAACAGCCTAAATGACAAACACTGAGTAAACAAGTGACCACTCAATCCACTGCAGAGTTGATACAATTGATGAGAAATTGTGCATCTCAAAAAATTTTGATTGGGACATTGGGACAGGGTTTTAAATATGTTACATCAACTTAGTGAAAAGGATGTTATTGGATACACGTGACACTTAATCTTGAAGGAAAAAATACTGCATCAGAGTGGAGTGGCATGAGTCTATTTGCCTTTAACTTTGCTGTGGTTTTTTTGAAGCACAGGCTGCTGTGGTTGTGGCCTGTAGCTGTGTGCTGGATGCACGTCTGACCAGACTTCCCTTTTGCAAAAGCATAAACTGAGTATCTGTGTCTGGAGCTTCTTTCGACACCCGCAGTAGCTGATAGCCAGTTAGGTGCTTGAACCCAACAGCTGGACACCTCTACGGCTAGAAAAAAACATCTTATAAAAAACACAGTCTCTTACACAGTTCTTCACCTGCTGCTACACATGACAGCTCACTATATGTTCTTGTACCATACCACTCTGTTACATATTTCCAATAATTTGTCTGTGTCTGTTTCAAACAATATATTGTTAAGCAATCAGAGGAATCTGTGTGGATATGACTGAAGGAAGCTGAGAAGCATGAGCTTGGATTGCAAAGACAGACTGTTCTCAAAATAAGTGGCTCTCCTCTGCCGCTGAGCTCAAATTCATTACTCCCTTTTATACTGCACACACTCACACATACACACACACACACACACAGGCACACACACACACAGGCATGCACACACACACACACACACACACACACACACACATACACACACACACACACACACACACACACAAACATATTGACCAAAAGCTTTTCATTCGTGTGAAAAACTACACACATCAACACCCTCATCCTCACTGATTAATTGGCATATCTTCCCAGTGCTTCTCACTTGTTTCTCCCATCTCATATTCACTGCCTCTCAGCATCTAGTTTTCCAGTAGTTAAACAGTTTTATCTCTGCTCTGCCGTCTACTGGACTCTATGGGTACTGCTCCTCCAATTATGCACACGTATTAATTTACTAAAGTTTGAATAAACATAGTCGATCAATCAGGGTGTACCTGGACACGCGTGTCCTTCACAGTTAAAATGCAGCATACTTGCCTATCCGCTATCCTTAAGATGTTTTCACAGCTTAAGTGGAGTACGCTTGTGGTAAATTTAGATGACTGCATAGTATTTGGAAAAGCACACACATATTTATGTAAAGTTCCCCAGGAGACGGTGCACGTCAGATGTTATAAGATCTCTTATCTTGGCTTTGTGTTGAATTAGAGTGCAGCTTTCACATGAACAAAACATTACATGGTTCTTGATCTGTTGAGAACAAATGACACGTCATGCAGTGTTCAGACTGTGAAAGAATGATGCAGAAAAATGTCCAATCAATGAAAGCACAAGAAATTAATGTCATGGCTTTTTCAAGTGCTTTTCACAAAGGTGATTTATTATCCAACATGTTAGCCTCTTGCAGGTTTTTAACATACATTTGGAAGAAATGCAATGAAAAACACATTGAAATTTTATGGTCAAGCCCCATAAACTTTGTTTTTCATATGCCCCACAGTAACAGTCTTGTAAAAAAAAGAGAGACGGCGAGCTCTGACTGTGAGGAGCAATAAAAAGCAATCCTGTTCGTAACCTTCGGTAAGATCATTTAACACTCTCACTTTCACTCTACACAGATCAATGTATCCACACTGCCATTCTATTTTTTTTTCTAATCATATGTGACCATGAATCCATGCGTCTTCAATTTGGTATTTACAGCAACAACACAGCCCTCTTGATTTAAATCCTTTTGTCCGTTTCTTTTTTGCCCTCAATGCCCTCTCGTTTTTACTGTTCTCTTTTCAACTTATCACAGGAGAGCAGCACCTCTGTGAAGTGTGGTCTAACATTCAGTCAGAACAAAATAATTTGAACAAGCCACGGTCAATTCAAACACAGGCACTGATTCTGTGATATAGGCATTCAGGATTAAGATGTATCAGCATAGAGACAGTCAAGGGTAAAAAACTCATTATCCTTTTGAAGTATCTGCTGGCTTCTTTATCAACTCAATGGCTGCAGCTATCTCTTTCAATCAGTGCAAGTGCAAAATGTGGATCAAATGAACTTGCTCTTTACCAACAGGATGGGGGAATATATGGAAATGATCCCTCCAACTCCGGGCATTGCTGCGGGGAAAAATAATTACCTTTGAGTGGGAGAGTTCAGAGGGACTTGGCCTTTGATCAGATCAGTGCTCTTTAAGAATACAGAAGGTGTGAAGTGGTTAAACAGCATTTTATTTGAACTGAAAATCAAAGGCTTCCATTTGTAATCACACACTCGCCTTAATTGCATGTCTACATGAACTGTCAGTAGTCTGTGGGCTGCTTCTCTCACCTTAGATACATGAGAAGAAAACTTACATGTGCAATTTGTTCAAGTAATAGAACAAAAAAAATCATTCATTTTAAAATAAATTTTCTCCAGCGAACAAGCAGTTAGAATTATTCTGCATGGTACTCTTCAATATGGGCAAAGAAAAGCTTTTTACATTAATTCCATTTGTCTGCATGCAGCACACTGAGCTCCTTTGACATGTATTTTGTGAAACATTTGTTGTGCTAAAGACTAAAACATGCTGCAAATAAAAATGAAACAGGGAACTAATGCAGAAAATGTGTTTCTACCAATGAAATCTTCAAAGTATTGCACAGCTCAACACATTCTGATGCACTCAGAGACTTGACAGACTGATGTATAAATCTCTTTGCATGGAAATGTTTCCAAATACAATCAAGCAGAGGTGATGAGACTTAAAAAGTCTATCAAAAAGAAGCATGCCAACAACTTCAAAATTTGCATCATTCACTTAGATCTGTTATACTCATCAACCATAATATTTGTGCTCGGATCTTGTTCCAGTTGTTCTTTTCTCTATAAGCTCCTTAACTTAAACATCCTCATTAGATGTCTGATTGTGGTGTTACATGTGAAGCAAGGAACAGTGAAAGTGAACACTGTGGGTCACACAATAACAGAATGCAAAAGCTTGTGCTCTGTCAGCGACACGAGTCAGCTGCCTTTTAGTTTAATGGATTTCACACATTACCTCTACTCATGATTGGAAACTAAAAGCACTGCATAGGGTAATCAAGAAATAGATGTTGTTTTCTATTTATCAAAATAAAACAATTTTCCTCATGTATTCAATATTATAACACATCGAAAGTCATATTGGTAGTTCCCTCAAAAATAAAGAGGTTTGACTGAAAGATGCAATTACTCAAAAGGGAGCAGACAGTTATTTATTAAATTTTTTAGGGGGTTTGTTCTTCTTTTCCTTTCAAAGACATCATAAATAAGGCTCAGTATGTATGAAAACAAGAGTTGTAAATCAAAATTTAGACTATTACAGTCATTTCCAAAATTCTATCAGCACTACATCTTATTAATTTGACACTTGCTTAACATTAATCAGTAGAGACCAAGGTACAGCATTTAGTGTAGAAAAATGGAGCCTATGCAGAAGTTCTTAAAGTGGTTGTTCAACAAGAATCAGCTTGAGGCTGGCTGCAGAAATCACATACACCTGATTAAAAAACAGATTTCATTTTATTTTTTTATTTTTTTTGCCGCACTACACAACATATTCAAGCCTGGTACTATAAATGACTTAGGTCTTAAATGTTCATTTTGGAATCAGCACACACTGTACTGGGGCTGAATTTTTTCCTGACTCAGCAGTTCAGAAGATATTAAGATCATGTGACTGGCAGTCATCCTATAGCTGTTGGAAAGGATGCTCAAAGACTGCGAAGTATCCAACAAGACCAATGATGGGCTTTATCAGGTACAGATGAGTGGCGTAGAGGAGACTACTTCCATGTTGTCTATTTGTGAATGTGTCGATCTGTGTGCATACCTGTGAGTGCCTCACTGCACATGCACTAATGGATGTCAGCAGATGAAACTGCAGTCTGTCATGCTTGTCTAATGGCTGTTTTATTCACTTGGAGCAACACGATTCTGAAGTATACCAGAGCCAATCTGTCTGCTTGTCTGACTACATAGCAAACAGAATTGCCAGTTCCACACTTTAATCAATCTCATTTGCAAGACCTGTGGTGTGCAAAACAGGAGGAAACGGGAGTGTTGTCTTTCACTACTGAAGACCTGGTGACAAGAGGCTTTTTTCTTGGTGTCACTTAATGTAATTAAAGAACACAGACACTTCACAAAACGTGTAAGTGGACTGATGTGTTAAGTCTCTAAAATCTGAGGTGCAGTCACTTGAATTAATGCATACTTAATGTGAAGCTTGTGGTGTCATGGGTGATAGAGAAAGAAGAACAAACTTGCTTTGTCAGAGAAAGGTGAGGATTGGTTTGAAATCTGAAAAGGGTCAAAATAGAACAAGGTTATTTAGAATAACACTTTGACTGCCTTCATCAGGGTTTGAAATCAATAGGCACTGTGAGGACTTCTTCAACTTAAAATGAGATTATCAGCATCAAAATAGGTTATTTTCAGATGCTATTACTCAGTTTCCGGAACAGGTCAGACAGGACCAGATTTATTTACAGCAAACCAAAGTCTCTTTGACAACACCACACTAGTCAATTAAGTTTAGCAGGAGAGATCTACATTTTCTCTGCTGAAAACAATTTCTTGGATTTATTTTGTAGTTATGGTGGACACTTGAGCTGGCTTGACGGACAGAAAAAAAGGCAGAAGAAATATTAATGGGAGATTGGAAGAGCACAGGCAAAGGGTTAAGGCACGAATTAGAGGCTAAAACATTGGCTAGGCTGTTTGAGATAGTATTCATCACAACCCACTTGCAATAGTTATACTGTAGTTGTCTGTTTAAACATGAGAATCCATCAATAAAATAAAGAGTGAGATTGCATAAGATCTGCTTGATAGATAAGCACTGGCAGGACACCCACTTGCGTTGCACGTCACAGATTCGTCTCAGAGCATCAGGCTGTGCGTAGCACTATATCACACTACACAACAAAGGTGTCACTGCGATCCACTTCAACTGGATAGTCCCCAGAGTCCCTTTAAGAATTGGGAAACACATGCAATGGTTTCTTTGTGTTTGTAAATTTAAAAGATGTCCACCCAGTGCAAAAAGAAACGTTGAAAGCTGTTTGGATGTGGCTGCACACTGAATCACATTAGGGTCTAATGTGATTAGATCAGCTTGACTCTGGGGAGCCATGCTGCTTTAAAACAACACATACCCCTGTGTGTGCATACAGGTAACTGATGCAATACTTTACATTGAACATAACAAGATGCAACTAAACAATGAGTGACATGCTTCAACTTGTGAACATAAATTAGATTATGTGGTTAAATGATAAATAACGAATGACATGAAAAGGATATCAAGTGTTAGTAACTGTAGGTGCTGACTTGAAGAAGGAGTCTCAAAGTCATGCCTGCACCATTTATAGCCTGGTCTGCTGGGGAGGAAATATCTGATTTCTAAATTGAATCTGAAAGCAGCAGAACTAGCATGTAAAACTAAGCAAAAGCTTTAAAAAAAAGAAGAAAAAAATTGTGTTGTTAAGGCAAGATGTCTTTTTCAAAGATCAAAAGATGATGTCAAGCGCAGAATGTTTTAGAAGAGGGAGAATCATTATTTCTGCTGAGTTTAAGGCGAATTACGCCTGTCTCATACACACACAAAGAAAGGTGTCGTTCCTAAGGAGTACAACCTCACACAGCATTGTTCCACTCAATGTGGAGCAGTAAGGAAGTTCCAGGGGGATGATCAGACACAATAAACTGGACAGCTGAGAAAGAGCTGTCAACTCAACAAGATGAGTTCCAGAGAGCAAGAAAGGAGGCAAATCAATGAATAGGTCTCGACTTTGTAATGTCCATCTTCAAGCCATACCGAGGGTGCTCTCAAGTGCCTGGAAGCCCTGCAAGCCTTTGGCAAGAAGAGCCAAATATGACTGTAAAATAATTCATGACACCCCTGGCTTAAAGCTTTAAAGATCTATTGGATCAACATATTCTGTTGATTATGTTGATACATAAGTAAAAAGAGAAACAGACCTGAAGTGGTTACAGAAGGATGCAGTTCATGACCACTGTAAGTTCAAATGATTACAGGACATAAACAAAATACCAAACTGAGGCTGAAACATGCTTAGATTAATGAATACAGACATGGTAGGACAGAGTGGAGATTCCAAGAGAAAAAGGTCCAAAAAGAGCCAACAGCATGAATGTTTAGTTAGTTATTAACATGCTTGGCAAAAGGTTTCTCCTGTGTGTATACAAAGCATTCATAGCTTTGATTTTATCCACTAAGAAACTGATACAGCTATTTGTTCAATTTCACTCCCACTGGGTCTGATAAACCCTGAGGCTGTATTTTCTATATCAACTGAGCTGCTACTCCAGACCCAGCTGTCTTCATGCCTACGAACAGCAATCTATTCTCAGCAGCTGTTGGCAAACATCTCAACCTTAGAAAAATGGTTACTTCTGACAGTGCAGTGCTGCAGAGTGAACAATGGCTGTCATGTTGAGACAGCAGGGAGCATGACTGCAACCACACCACACTACTATTAGGTTGTCTCCAGAAACACAGATACACTGGGTGTAGATTCCTGTCTCACAGATGTTCCTGTGACCGTGTGCTTTTTTCCCCCAAAGTCTTGGCGGGATTTTCAAACTGGCAGAGGGGGAGAGCCACATTTGTATCTGTAACACTTCTTTTGTGTAAGTGAATACAAAGGACAACACTTTACATCCTTCAAGCAATCCACAGCAAATTACTTTCAAGCCTCGCTGACAGTAATCATATCCCTCCCTCTTCCCTTTTTTGACACAATACACACTTTTTATACAGTGTATTGAAGGCTTGCTTATGCTGATATCTACTGCCTTTTCTCCAGAACCCAAAGCAGCTGTATGGTGGAGCTATAGTGCTGGCACTGTCACAAGAAGTGAAGAGGTCAGGCTGACCAGCTTCAGTTGTAGGGAGTACAATTACAAGTGACATGTATCTTTTACAACCCCACATTAAAATAATATCTATATCTCAAATTACTTTTAGACCCCCCTGACATTGCAAACTTAAATCAAAGTCCTTTTGTAAGCTAGTGGTGTGCTATACAGCAAAATTTGGTATCAGTCTGATACTGAGTAAATGTAGGGCCAGTGTTGTCACATCAATACCTATATTGATCCCAATATGGGTATGGATACTGTTATTGATACTTTTAACAAAGAAATGAAGCTTATCAAAATTAATAACAAGTAACAAACAACCACTAAAACTAATATTTCTGTATATAAATGACAGTAAATAACTAATTTGTCAATCAGAAAATAGTAATCTGCTTCAATGTTTTTTTCTGCATTGTTGTAAAAGAGTACATTTGGATTTTCATGGAAAACAACAATTATTGCCAGTCTGTGCATTCTGATTGATTAACCAGTGCAGAGGCACAAAATAGACTATCCTGATCATCTAGGGCTGCGATGGCAAACAACTTACACCATGTGGTGGTCCAATAAATTTGAAATGATTGAGAGGAGCGCACAAAGAGAAGAGAAACTGAAAGCTAAGTATCAATCTCAGCAACCAAGTATTGATCCAAACTGATACCAACATTAGTATCTTTATGTCAGATGGACCTGCCCACCACTGTTGTAAGCTGTATAGATTTTTATTTGTTAACACATTTCACCTGTGCTGTTCCTTTGTTTTTTAGAAGAGAAACAGGAATCAGTCCTCAAAATGAGTTGGTGGACATGTCTGGCACAACTGGGGGAGCAAAGAGGAAACTATGATTCATGCAGCAATGCCAACTAAACCCCTGAGACTCCGACAGTCTGGCCTTCCCCTCTTTACACAAATAAATGCACAGCCTGGATGAAAAGGGCCACTTTCAAAGGCATATGAAGTCTTAAATGTTGGCATCGTTTGGACACATCAAATGAAAAAAGGGGTATAGTTTATTTTTAAATGAAATATGTTGCGGGAACTTTAAAAACTTATTTATAAAATCATTCTATTGATCAAAAGTATGAAAACGTTGTTCTTAAAAGAGACACAAAATATTCTTCTTTATAGAGCAAAAGATCTTCCAATCATTATAAAATGGTAGCTAGAAAAAAAAGTGATAATGGAACACAATCTAATGCTCAAATTCAATTTATGAGATTTTTAGTTTATTTTGATGAAACCATTATTTTCTTCCTCTTTTAGATCCTCAAAGCCTGTTTGTAGTGTCTCAGCCATAAGAAGCAAGAAGTTCTTTTTTACCATAAAAGAAGTTAAAAGACAGGCACATGACCTATAGGGGGTCTTGCTGTTTCACAAACTTAAAGGCAGTTTCATGCAAGGCTTTGTTGTGCATTTTTAAGTTCATTGCAGCTTATCTATTGTTTTCTCTGTGGAACAGAAAAAGGGTCGTAGCTCTGTTTTGCTGGTCAGATAGCCTCACTGTTTTTATGACACATTATATCGCTTTAAATTCAAATTAGAGTAAAAATGCAGAGTTGGATTTTTGAACGAATAGTCTGCACATGGGTGGAAATAATAACTGTACCTGTTTATAGAGCACACATCTTAAATGGGTTTGAAAAGGGAGATAAAGCTTTGGAGGCTGAGTCAGGTTAAAATGGCTCATCACAGCCAATTATTCTGAGCTGCAGTCCAGTGATGTTAAGAGTTGAAAACTTTGTAGGTTTCGATTTTCTTTTGCAGGTGTGGTTGGACCAGAGGAACATCCCATTCTAAGGTGGAAAATGTAAACTAGAGAAAGAGCAATGAAGGAAGGAAGGAAGGAAGGAAGGAAGGAAGGTAGGAAAACATTTTTTTGGGAGAATTAACCGAGAAATGAGAGGGATGAGGTGAAGTCAGCAGAGAGCGTGGATGAGTGTACGGGGGGCACTGTAGAAGAGGGCCAATAAGAAGAGATGGAAGCAGATAAATAAAACAGAATGGGTGGTGTGCTTTGATATTCTCCTGTTGTCCGCTGTAATGAAGTATGTATCTGTGCCTCAACTCTCCTGCTTGCCATTGGCTGATGAAACTTCAGTTGCAGGAAATGAAATATAATCAGAGAGAAATTCCACACGGACCGACAGTAAAATTTCATAATAAGTCTTGGTGTGTACATGTGTGTATGTGTGTTGGTGCTCTGGTAACAGTGTTTTTGTAGATGCTGTCTCACTGTGCACAGTTTCTCCTATAATCACAGTGGCTGCACCATTGCATCCTTTGGGTTAAAACGTCCCCCTAAAAACCATCTGTAACACATCTGATACTCTGATAATCCATTTTTGAATATCTCATTGGACAGCTTGAATTTCACTTTAGAGATGCACTTTTGACAGATTTCTGACACCAAATTCTCATTTCATGGCAAAATGTTTCCTCTCTCTCTTGCTTTTTGCTTGTTGGGATTGATTTTTCCTTAAGAAGATTCAATAAATATTCTCTTACTCTTGCATCATAGCTCGCAGCCTGGTTCATAGTCTCAGGTTATCTGACGTCTTTATCTTTGTGCAAGGAGAACAATATACTGAGTAAGCATTTACATATACTATTTCACTCAGTCCTAAATCCCTTACACTGCAAGTTACAAATCAACGCTGGTTTTTAACTCCTTTGGATTTAATGACATTTTGGAGCATACATGTCTCTGCTAAACTACCTATAAACCTCTAGGATAATCATTAAAACCACTAAACAGAGAATACACTACCCATGTCAACACACAGATCCTCATTTGCCCTCTATAGCTCTATTGTCTGTTTCAGCTTACTTTTCTACCTGAGTCAATCACATTATTCAAGGCAGATATGCCACTCTCTCTTTTTTTATTTCCAAACAACCTCAAGCTCCAGGTGGTGCATCTTTCTCAAGGGATGTTTGCTGATTACAGGAGATAATTGTATAGAACAGTTTGTTTACATTCCTTTCCACAAAGACCAACACATCTACATGGCATTGAATATTCATAGTTAGAAATCCTAATGATGCCAAGCTGCTGAGAGGCTTTCAATTAGCTTCCTCTTTGAGTATTGAGGTGAGACTGGCCTTGATTTACCTCTGAGGGTTGAAGAGAATATGACCTAACATATTAATGAAAGCTCTGAGCATGGTTTCCATGGATATGATGTGACTCTGAAAAAGATAAATGCAGAGAAGAAGAACAACTGTATAGTGCTTCATCATCATTTTTTGACAAGGGACTGGGATTAGGTTGTAGAGGGGTGGTTGTACTCTCCATGTTAATGATCCTGTTTGCCTCAAGTGAATGAAAACTGCAAGATTTTGCTGCATGCAGATATTTCTCTTGCATCCATAAACATTAATTTCTAGGATACAAAGAAACATTTGTTTTCATATTTCCATCTTAATTCCTCTAAATCTGGTAGGCACAAAGAATGTGCCTGTTGATTTTTTTTTCCCAGTGATTGATTGACATTTCAGTTATACAGACACATATGCTCAAATAAACACAAATCTGTTGCAACAGCAAAACAAAAATGACAATCAATATTCTCATATTAAAAATAAAAAGACTTGTTGACAAAAACCACAAAGTGACTCATGCTAGATAATGTAAGTGACAGACCAATGCCATGCCAGGTAACATTGTCATTATTAGAAATTGTGTTCTAAGTTATTGAAACTTATTTATCTGAATAAGACTTGTGATTTTATTGCCAAACTTTGGAATTGATTTAATACACTAAGGTTTTGCTAGTTTAGACTGGATATTCATAGACAACAGTTCCAGTTTATGCAGGCTCTGTAAAGTGTGGTCAAGAAAAGGAAACGCGGGTTGAAATATTTAATGATTTAGCAACTGCTGGGTTTTTCTTTATGAAAAGCCCAAAGATAAATATATAAATATAGCACATGGAGCTGTTGGCATTGAAGAACAACTACATGGAACTAAGTTGTGATCTGACTCTCAGATATCTCCCACAATGCACAGTGCATTTATTGTTTGTCTTTTTTTCCATTTATGGCAGATGGCACTTAGTTTCTGGGTAAAATACCACCACCCAATGTGATGAGTTACCAGAACACTAAATAATGTTCTGTTAAACTTCGTAAAGCGAAAGAAACATGGGTGGTTCTTGTCACTTCGAGTAGTAACAGAGGTGACACCCATATCTGAGATATCTGTTCATTTCAATTAAAATGTTAAAAGTCTTTCTAAACTACTTAACCTTTTAAAACAGAAGATGTTGCTACAGAAGCAGTTGTGTCTATCTGCTTTCCAAAACTGAAAGCCAGCAAAGCATACTATACAACGGTTAAACAGAACAATCCTTCTTTAGACTAAATTGAAAAGGAGAGTGCAGCATATATTACATACTGTGCTCACTTGGTAGGTAGTATGTCAAAGAAGATTTGGAACAAAGCCATAGTGTCAGTGTTTTTTCCTGTCTTTCTAGAGGGCATTGAATCTGCATCTGCTTGCAAGTTTCTCTGTTGCTCCTTGTGCTCTCTTTTGTAATGTTTCTGAAAGATGATGTTTTGTTCATCAGCATTTTGTGTCTTTTACCTATGATTTTTGCTCTCGCACTGCGATCAGTTTGTTGATGCAATGGAGAATATTTTGTATGTACATTTTGTTTTCTGTAAAATAATTCAGAAGCTTTGAACAATGATGCAGATGTGGCTCGAGTTCTCTACGCAATTAACCAAAGGCGGTTCATCTCAGCACTCAGAGCCACCACTAATTACTCTGGAGCTGCAGCAGAAACTGTGATGACATGAGTCAATGACAGGATGCCTGAAGCTGATATTTTCATGCCTACTGAGGATCTATGTTTAAATGAGCCATATATACTATGCCATGGCATCATATTAGATAGTAAAGGAAATTAACTCACTTATTTTTAAGGACTCAAGTTATGCATTTATGTGTTTAATTGATCAATTCAGAGTTGATCAGTTAAGATCAGTTAATCTGAGTTAATGAGACACCTCCTAACTAGTATGTGAAACACCAACAGAAGCTGCTTAATCCCTGTGCCTTTAAAGACATTAACTGACACTTTACAGATATATACATGTCCTGAAACTATACTGTGCATAAACAGATAATATACCTGGCAATATCAGCCTCATAAAAAGGCAACACTAAGTTGAACCCATTAAGTAAACGGAAAATGGTCAATGGAGGATGGAAATGAGTACAAAGGAAAAGTCTTGAGTGTATAGACATACTTCTTGGAGATGTCTCTGATGTAGGCGTTATATTGAGCAGGCACGCTGGTCATCCATCATAGTAGTCGGGCTATAAACAATCACAGATTCAGCCTGCCGCTGTGGCAGTGTAAAGCCTGTGAGAGAAATGGCTTGTACCTGCAGGTTAGTGGATAATGGAGGTGAGCATCAGAGGAAGCACACAGTGCTTCTGCAGCAGCTCGGTATCTGTCCTACAGTCAACCATCTCTGAAATCATTCGAAATCCAGCGCAGATCAATGAAAGCCCTGTGAAAAGTTTATTTTTCATTCAAATATAGAAGGGGCTTGCGTATTCCTGAGGATTTCTCTCGATTCTTATGGAAATCATTGACACCATTTTTACCATCGAACAAAGTCTTGTGAACAAGAAGGACAGGAGGCTCTTTGAGAACAGAAACATCAATATATACCCTTATGCAACACATTGGAAAGTTTTTTTTTCTTTCTGTCTTTTCTCACAGCACACAAAGAGTAGTGAGGTGGGGGATTCTTTTTAAAACAGATTGTTGCCACTGATAGCTCTAAAAAGGTTGTATTTTTTAAAGCAGCTAAGCTGCATCTCAAGGTCAAATTCCCAAAGATAATTGCAATGATGATATGTGCAAAAACAAATCTTGCTCTTTTTTTTTCAGGTCACAAAAGAGAAAATTACAAGTACTCTTGGTAACAAAGACGTTACTACAGGCCTAAAAGAATAGGCCACAACTTATTAAGAGGGGAAGAGAAAAGTAATACAAAGGCAGGATAAATTGATAAGTGGGTGTCTTGAGGATGGCCAAGACAACTTCGAAGTTGGAGGTGGGGGGCTTGGCCTAGAAATGTTTGGACAACTTACGATCATAAAACTGGAGGGCAAAAGTGCAAATCTGATGTCACACAAGAGCAAAACAGTATACAAAATTAACATTGATCAGCTACAACATTACAGCCAGCCAGAGGAGAGGATTCCTCACAAGTTTAAAACAAAATGGATTCCAGTCCTCTGACCGAGACAACACAATCTCGCCTGGTGGGGGATTTCCCTACTGTTTCTAAGGGAGTGGTCACACTGGGCATTTGAACCATGCTGTACTCAAGCAAGACCATGATTGAGTTAATATGATACGACATTTTCATAGAAGACATGGACTTCTATTTATCTCTTTGCTTCATTAGGTCAGTGTGTGAATGATAACTCCTAAAATCAGGGTTGACTTTATTAGTCATACAGGAAGTGCAAAACATTTAGAGAATAAATAAAATAGATTTTCCTTACAAAATTTTGAAAAATCCATGCCAAACTGGTGCATCAAAGTACATAAAAATTTGAGAATTGAAGTGTTTCATGCTCAAACCGTATTAAAGGAGGAGCCTGCATAAAGCTATTTTAAAAGTTTAATAGGTAATAAGTCAGCTTAACATTATATGAACTCTAACTGGAACAGTATTCTAAAAATAAAGCAGGCTTCTTTTTGAAACTTTTCTTTTAAAAGGGTTTGAATGAGGCAGCATGGCTACACAGTAAGGACGGCACAACCCTTAAGCCTGAGCCAGTAGTGCTCATCAGTGCAACACCTGAATGGCTCCCTGGAAGAAAAAACCAAGGTCATGTCTGATTCATGCATGCTTTATTTTGCTTGTGGGCAGGTAACGTAGAATCGAAGCCTGTAAGGAATCTGCCCTGAGGTCATCTGGATAGAAGAATAAGTAAAAAGGGAAGGGGTTCAAAGGGCTTAAAGAATCGAGAGGGGGAAAGTGTAGAGGGAGGTGGGTACAAGTTATGAGGCAATTTTGTGTTTGTGTGTGTGTGTGTGTGTGTGTGTATGTGTGTATATGTGTCCATGTGTGTGGTGGTCTCTAAAATCTTTCACAGCCTGGGGTGAGGAGGTTTGGTGGACCTAGCTGTAATGATCATAAGAAACATATTTACATATTTACAGACAGACAGGCATACTGATCTCATGTCAAAAAATCAAAACTGCCTTTCACCTCCAGATCTCTTCTCAGTGTCTTCTTCAGCCTGTTCTTCATCACTGTTCATAACTAAGTAAGCCTGACTTCATCATGAAGCTTAGACAGGTGACCCATGAAAAGGAACCTCTGAATGTGTTCCCAGAAAATGGTCAGACACAGCAGGAGGGTTTATTGGTCTCACATGGAACAGTGCACCTGAATACATTCAAATAAAGCTGTGTGTAGCTGAAAATGTATGTGATTAATAATGTTGTGGAATGAAATGGCTCTGCTAAAGATCATACTCCTCTCTCTGGGCATAAGTCATCTGGTGTAAATAAAGTAGCAGGGGGGTTGTTGTCTTATTATTGGTGCACAGTAAACCAGGCTTCTATGTTTGACTCACAGATCTTGATTCCATTTGATGAGCCACTGCAGCATCAGACCAGTGTCCATCAACCTTATATTGCCCCTGGCAAACAGACCACTGAGATGTGGTGTTAATAAAATGTGTGTTTACAACCAGGAGATGTTAGTGAGGGTCAGACTAGCTGTTACAGTCCAGCATATCCCAGAGCAGAAGCTCCAAGGTCATTTCTGAGAGCTAAAAAATGTATGGGATATCTTTTCAAGCAGACTTACCACGTACTTTCTCTTTTGTGGTATTCATCAGCTTTCTCATGTCTAGACATTTCAAACATTTTCCCTGAGCTCACAATCGAGCTGCACCCGAGGAGCATACATTCTACATGCATATTAACTTTCTGCTGATTGGGACTCCCTCTAAAACCTCCTTGAACATTGGTCACACATCAGTTATTTCTATCTACAAGTTGCTTTTGTGCCAGTTCTGAGGCTCCCAATGCAACAGAACATGAATATATGCTAATTTGATAGACTTATTATGCATCTGACTTGCTTTTGGTTCAAACTGTCAGTTTTAATGGTTCGTTTGCAGTTAAATTAAATAACTTTTGCTGTATGACTGACAGTTTGATATCCGCGCTGTGTAAAGTGGTGCCCACACTGACAAGTCAAACAGCCGTCACATCATACTAGTCTGTCAAGAAGTGATCTCCCCCATCTTGATCTGTTGACACAAAATGGACAGCATCATCGTCGTTTGCAAGCCAGTGTGAGACAGGGCATTACAGTCTCTGACAGGACACCCTACTAAATGTTTTAGTTTGAACAGGGTATTTTTCTTTTTAGATTTTGATCCTGGTATATATGACACCAATGTTTTATTACTGATACATGTGATTACTTCACTAATATTGATACCATTCAGACCTATTTGATACAAAGAAAAAGACATCATGACAAATGATTTGGATTTTTGTCATTCAGTTCACAGCCACAAAAGTTATGAATTGTATATAAACTGAAAGACATTGCTGTACTCCATTTATTGTAGAAATGCAAAGGTATATCCCACAAATACTTATAGAATGTGTGTACAAAAAGGATATATGTGATACTGATTCAAAAAAAGGGGATTTATCCTGAAATGGGTCTAGGTTTTGAGTATATATGGATTTTTTAAAATGTTCTGTCACTGAACATACTTTGAGCAGAGAATGCATGATGAATATATATCAAAAGATTGATTGTCATTTTGTTCTTCACTGCAACATGAATGTGTTGTTTTCTTTCAGCTTCCTTTTCAACATTTCATCCCAGTTTATGCTGGCTGATCATTGAGCAAAACAAGGAAAGAAGATTTACAATAGCCCGCTTTTTATATCACCGTCCTCAGCCTGTTCAGTATTCAGAGAGCCTATATACAGTTGAAGCTTATACTGGAAATGCCACGGGAACAACTCTATGGTATGATTGCATGTCTACTTATTCATTTCAAATCACAGTTGAAGTAATCTATGCAATTGTTCCCATCACTCACAAGCTGGTCGCTGCGGTAAGATCTGAAGGTTGTTTGATTCTGACACATGAAGAATCATCAGCGATGTATGACCATGAGTCTCATTTGCGGTGGGTCAGGGTCACGAGGCAGAAGAAGAAATGCATCTATACCCCAGCAATGGCTGGTCAAAATACATATATCATTTTATATATTTGGTTCCATGCAGGGAAAAGATGAGTGTCTCAATCTGACTGAAGAGAGGGGGATGTTTTGCACACAGGAAAGAAACCAGTAAAAGAAAGAGTAGCTGAGATCCACAGACAAACAGTGGATAAAGCCTTTTGCTTTTATGTTGACGAAGCAAAGAGTTAAAGAAAGAGAAATAGCTACCGTAATTCCTTGACTATAAGCCGATACTTATTTCACATGCTTTGAACCTGCAGCTTACGCAATGGTTTGGCTAATTTATGAATTTTTACAGGCTAACAAGCTGCTGCCTATACATTAAGGCCCCATTTACACAAAATTTCACAACTTTTCAAAACATTTCACCCAGAAATCACAAAAAATATGGTAACTACGCTTACATGAAAAATGTTTTCTCTTACACTCACATGCAAAGCGGAGTGTCTAGTTTGAAGTTTACACAAACAGCAAGGCTGAAACAGCGTTTCAGAAAAATTCCACTCTGGAAGTCGACTTTTTCCAAAAGTTTTCATTTAAAGTCGGCTAAAAAGATGTTTCTGTGTAAATGGGATACCAAAACAATACCTTTCCTGATGGGGTGCTGTATAATAGCTATGCAGTGTTCATTAGAAAAAAAAAGTAAAAAAAAAAAAAAAAGAGAGCGCTATGTAATAGTTACAAAACATCTTTCTGTGTAAATATTCTATGTTACAATGTGGACGCCTGCAGCTCATAGACAAGTGCAGCCTATGTATGTAAAAAATAATCTTTTTAAATTTAGAGGATGCTGTATATATGTATATATAGGTGTGCCTAAGGGTCCAGAAATGGTGGTAATATTAGTTGAGTCTTTAAGTTAGGTAGGAGTTAAGGAAGCTGTTAAGATATACTGTTGTATGAGGAAAAGCATTAGTGTTTAAGGTTACTGAGATTTACATTGTCATGCTTGACTCACCCAGTTGTTGTTTACCTTGTAAATGCCTGGACCATGTTTCTAAGCCAGGAAAGATATTGATTTTGCACTGTTTCTCTAAACAGTATAGAGTCACTCAAACGTGTTTTCTCTAACCTGCAATTCCAGTAAAAGAAACAATTTTCCATTTGTAGCAGTTTGCACATCTCTGAGAAAGTAGTTACGATCTGCATCACCGATTCCATGAAAAATGTATGTTTCATGTTGGAATTCAAGAATTCAATACTCCTGTGAAAGCATCCAACAATATTTACACCATCATGAGCTTGATGGGGCCAATTGAACAATAAAGTGAAGTAATCCCCCCTGTGAGCAAAATATTTAGAGCTGAAAATAGTTTCAAGTATTTAATTAACATTGGATCAAGCCTCTTGTTTAATGCTGTTTCCCAGTTTTTCTCGTCTTATGAGAACCTTAGGGGGATGGCTTATAACAGTTGGTTATTTGCATAGGTTTTTCCAGGGAAAGAGTCTGAGAAATGATGATGTGCTGACAGTCCACATCTAACTGTTCCTGGGCGAGCCTTTGAAGACACAGGATCTGGCTTAGTCTCATTAAAATGATCTGCAAAACAGAACAACATCGAACTGAACTGGGAAATAATGTCAAGCCAAGTTGATGTTGACACTAATTATATACGTGATATTAAATTTCATGCATGTGATGCCAAAGTGAACTTTTCAGAGAGGCTCAATTATATAAACACAACCAGCTCCTACTGAACTGTATTGAACAATAATGATAGACCTTTATGATACAACCATTTTATACAATATCACACTTACCCATCCGCATGTAAAGTGGTTCTTACTTACAACTTCTTTTCATCAAAATGGATCAAAGAGACCAAAGCTGTTTGTCCTTTCCATCTAAAGTCAAGACCTTTACACAATTCACAACTATCTCATGATTTCTGCTGTCATCCTGGTTGGACCAACGTCTGTGACTGACCTTTTTCACTCCCCTCAAAGCTGAGTGGTTTTTGCAACATGCACCCTGAAAAAGTGAAGACTTTGCATTGTTTTTCTGGACACAAGGATCAATAACTCCTGTCAAGTAAAGGCAAAGACTGATGAAATAACAAACCATAACCTGGAAAGAGAGCGGAGGCCTGTACTATGAAGCTGGATTCTCTCTTATCAGGTAAATTCAGGATTAACCCTGGATTTTCCTACGACGCAGAGCACATTGGAGAGAAAGAGTTTTTTAGGGATTGATACAATCCTCTTTTTGATGGCCCGATGACATCCTGTACCAAAGATTCTCATGGCATTGACAATGCTACGTTTGTCAACTGATGGATTTAACGCACCGCTGTTCGGCATATCTGAAATATTGAGGTTAATAATGTTCACATAAAGCATAACTGCAGACACATGAATTAATAGGGTATGTACAACTACTCATCACGTCCTCATTGTGAGGAATTAATATTCTTTACTTATTATTCCTTATCTGTCAACTGACTTCACGTTACAACTGTGACACATCAAAGTTGGGTGCATCTGAAATAATTTGGCCAACAGTAATGGTCATGGGATAACTGTAGAAGCATGAATCCACAACTACTGGCCATGCCGTCAGGATGCAAAATTGATATTAAAACACAAAACATGGGGAGCTGATCCTCAAAATATCCTAATTTAAAATACAAAACAAAGGAAGAGCTCTGAGGAAGAGTATATGATCAGAGTATATTATCCGGTAAATCAGTATTATATAATCTCAAAAGTAGGCGTTAATCAAGTTGGCAATTATCTGCCAGCATTCCTTCCTGGTTTTTGCTGCAGTAACAGTCGCTCCTTATCAGGATGTGTTGGAAGAATATTTTATATAATAATTATTTTTGATGAATAATTGTTCTGCAGGGTTTCTCTCTAGACTATAAAATCTTGGATTCACTCAGCAATTTCATATCCAGTTTCACAATACAGATTATCTGGACTGCAAAAGTCTGGGTAGGACAATCCAGGGAACAGAAAAAGATCCTGGATGTGTTAATCCTGCTTCCTAGTCAGGCCCCAGGAGTTGTCTTTATCAAGCATCTTGTAATAACTATCTAGATATCTAAAAGATGCAGTAAGTGCATCGTGAATTAAGCTACAAGTTCAGTCAGTTGATATTTTGAAAAAGGGAAACAGCACCAAAGCAGAAACAACTGTGACATTTAGCAGTAGAAATAGCATCAAATTGGTATAGAATTGTTTAAGTAGAGCAGACCGTTAAAAAATCAGATTGTTTGTGTGTGTGTGTCTGTGTGTGTGTGTGTGTTCGTGTGCCTTGTGAGAAACATGGGAAAAGGGTAGCGAAACATTACATATTGATTTTAAAGATCATTTCAAGGTCCTTGGTGAACTATTTTAAACTCAGAACATGTACTGTATATCATGTCACCTCTCTGAACCAGTGAATATCGAGCTGTGTGGCAAGTAAAGGACAGATTTTAATAAAAAAATCTAATTGCATAAATTCCCATGTGGTTATC
>RPOG01000993.1:24858-82358 GCA_008086565.1 Thalassoma bifasciatum | reverse complement strand
TACAGATTAGTGCATATGACAGGAGGCTACAATTTTCATTGTGCTAGATCCATGCTTTTAAAAATCAGTCACAAAATGAAAATCTTCTTTCCTTTTCTTTCCTTTTCTTCATTCCCCCTTTTTCTTTTCTTTTTTTTCCAACTCAAATAACGTGCTCAAATGTATAGAAAAATCTTGACTTCAATGCTCTGTTAAAGTTTTTGATTCTTAGGCCAGGAGCTTGGATCTGTAGTGATGAAAATTGCACAGATGGTACAAGGAGGTGATGGTATGAAATTTCATACACTGCTTTGCCCCTGAGCTTTTAATCAGTAAATCTCATCAAGTCACATTGCATAGCTGTGAAATGTGTGTGTGAGTGTGAAGTTTGTGTGTGTTCCTAAATTTCAATCTACATCCCTACACACAATTTAGACCCATAGTAATATTGTAGAATCAACAAAGACAAATTCAAAGAAATGTGAACTTCACCACAGTTAATATGAGAAAAGCCTCAGCAGCAAAATGCCTCCCTGCCTTCAGCTGCACAAAATCAGGACACATTGGTACTTCAGTTATCAACAGACTAAATACAAGCTGCAGGGTGTTGTTTATGGATGTGTAATGAAGCTTGCTACGGGCTCTGGTGACTGAATGAGTTTATTTTAAATAGTGTGAGGCATGAACACAATCACTGTTTACTTTACAATCTCATGGAGAAATGTGGGCGGTATCATCCAGTAGAATGAAGTGAATGATCATGTTGAATTTTCTTTTATGATGGCTGCTGATGGCTTTTTTTTAACCCACAGATAAATCAAGAGTAATGAGATAGAATTAAAATTAGAGCTTTGCTTGGTTGCATTTTCAAAACAGAGCAACCAAAACAACATTTGTGTTTGCAACTCGAGTTAAGTTTTTCTTTTGTTGTTGTTGTTGCTTCTTTTAATTTGTGATACAGGTGTCTTATACAAGTACAACTCACGGTATTATAGGTTATTGGCTTAAGGCATAGTAGGTGTCTTTGGGGTAATGCACTATAAGATTATGCAACTGATAAACTGGGATTAATCTGGTGGGGTATGACCAAAGTGCAGCAAGCAGAAAATTAGGGAGCCTCTCATCTAAATACAGCAGACGTTTAAGTTCAGAAGGTTGTACTCACTGTCCACATTTGACAGCTGGAAAGTGTATGGCGAGTTGTACCCTTTCTCCAAGCTATGTAACACGCACATAGCACGAGACATAGCAGTTAATGCTTGTCATACCACTAAAATACCACTATGAGAAGACATAGCATTGTTTTGAAAGTTAAGCTTCATTTTGCATGAGAATTGAGGGGGTTTGCCCATTAGGTGTGTTTTTTTTTTTTTTTTTTAATTGTGTGTCCTGTGAGTATGAGGCCTGCTCTCAGAAAATGTGTGTTAACAATAGAGAAAAACTGTAATGTTCTTATGTTAATTATGTATCTTTATGTTGGATCCAATTCTGTTTTTTTATTATAATTAAAATAAATAAATTTTAAAGAAATGAAAAATAAAATTATTCAAGGAAAAATAATGAAAGTTGAAAACAACAAACCAGACACGGCTGAAATATGCTTTCATTTACCCGCTGTAAAGGCCCATCTGGAAGCACCATGTGAGCTGCTTCCTTTGACTTCTCCATTGCGAAGAGTACTACCCACATGAGACAGTGCTTCTGTTTGTGTTCAGTTATACAGTACATGATAATTTGTGCCCATGGTCAAATTCATGAAAATATACCCATAAATGATAAAAGCCTAATTTTCCCGTGGTGCAGTTATTAACCTTGCTTTCTGCAGGGGAAAACAGCTTTGGTTTTGGCAAGGTTACTAAAACACAACACCATCCAATGTCTTGAGCTCATACTTGTGGCTTATGTATAAAAAGCAATGAGGTATCAAAAGACATAGGAAGTTTTTACCTACCTCTTTTAAAGGGTCATTTGAAGTGTAATGACAGTAACCTTTAACTTACCTCTCACTGAGCTCCCTTTGACTCCAGTGATGTGATAAGATGACAAAGAAGATGTGGCTGTCATAATGGATTCTTTGTTGATCCTTTTTAACTTGAATAATATTGTCTTTAAAACCACACCATTACCTCCTACTTAAAATCCATTGCCTTTTTTAATACAGTTGTAATTGAGCGATTAATCAGAGACATAAGAACTTAAGAAGGTTGTCCTACATTCAGCAGAATTCTTTTTTGGTTTGTTTTTATCATACGTCTGCATCAAAGTATGAGCATTTGTATTTACAAAATGGGATGTAATGATGGTATTTTTTGACTCTGGGTATGTTTATAGATAATGACAGGTTGGCAAAATAACTGTGTATGTCTGACAACTCTTTTTCTACTCGCCTTGAATACACACACACACACACACAAACAAACAAACACTATAGGCCTGCTGTTCGCTATGGGGAAAGCGTCATAAATGGCTGCCATTACAGGTAACTTCCCTTGTTCAATTCTTCCAAGTTAAGAGGCTTTACTCACACAAACACACTTCAAACTCCTTGAACACAGTATCCTTGCTGACTAGGAGAAAAAAAAGGTCTATCGTTCGTAGAGATTCATGTATGGCTCGGAATTGTTGCGAAGTGGTAGCAATGCACTGGAGCTCTGCAACATGAGTTTTGATCATCACAGACACTTTGTGGAGTTAGTATTTGCACTGCCATTGCAGAAAACACACCTGTAATTTTCAAGATTAGATGTTCCCTGGTTCACTTGCCACGAGGGTTTCATCGAGCAATTACAGGACCAAAATGGTATCCACTTTTTTTCTCCTCTTTCTTCCTTTTCTGAGGACTGTGAGCTGTAAGTTAATGCACAAAGATTTTTTCCCCTCTTTGTGGCATAAATGCTTTTGCCTCTATCTTGTTTGTCCATTTTATTCTTGTTTTTCTTTCATTGCAATTCTGCTTCGCAAACTCATTCTGTATTGTGGTGTGTGTCAATTTTGACCTTCCTTGGGTAAATCAATCTGATGTTTCCTATTGAACTAACAGACTAACTTCTGCATTTTGACAGACAAAAGCAGCACAGAGAAGAAGTTTCTCCAGATAGTTTCAACCATTTCTGCACTGACAGATCCTTCTCTTTATCTTGTGGTGGTATGGAAGTGCTTTCACACCAAGGACTCCTGTGATTTTCAAGTGGTGTAATTTCATAGTGGCAAAAAAAGCACTAAGTAAAGTTTTGTTTTTTTCTGGTATCTTAACACACAAAGGTATCTTTTCAGACATCTTTTGGGGAGTGGACTGCAGAGGAAAAACAGGCTGTAGTAAGTCATTCAAATGACTAACTACAGCCTGTAAAAGAAGTAGGGCTTAATTTATAGTCCGATGAAATACCACTTATTTCCACATGCAATCTCAGTGACTTACATAAAAAGCATTATCATAAACAAATGTAATGCTTTATACCGTGTCACTTCAGGTTTACCAAAAGGTATCAATCATTCATTTCTCCTCTTTCTCTCCATGTTGGGGCTTTAAAAAAAGTTTTATTCTTTCTCTGACACCATAATCCTCCGTTCTTTTCATCTCCTTAACCTTTCCTCTCATCAAACTGTCAGCTGGTCTTTTTGACCTTGCAGACAATTAAATGCCAGTGAATCTACTGTATCTGTAGGCCAGGCCTGTTGAGGAGGTTATGCTGACTGACAGTTAATGACACCTACTGGGAGCTGGAAGTCCCTCGGGACTCACTGTCTTCATGCCTGCCAGCCCGCTGCATACTTCTCTTCACTCCCTTGGGTTCAAAAATACAATTACATCCTTACACGGATGTTGTGGTTATGATAAAGGATTATCATCATGATAACTACCGTCAAGATCATCCTTGAACCACAAACATCTCATCACATTGTTTGTCCGTCAAAGTCTGTCAAGGTTCTTCAACTGCGTCTAAACACACACACACAATTATCTAAACACACACAGACTGAGAGACTCACTAAAAAGGAATTTTTGGGGCAAAGGGATTTGTATGACATCAAATCTCCTGTTTAGTTACTTCACCTTACCAAGTAGCTGGGTATTTTCAGAATCGACTACTCCCCCTTGTCTCTGAATTCCTCTGTCATCACCTAATTGTTTACAAACAAAAAAATGGTTGCAAGTAATCAGCAAAATCCGTCAAAAAGCTGCTCCAAGCATGCTAGATGGAAGTGTTTTCAGATGTGAAAACTGTGCCAGCCAATCAGAATATGTCCCCATATATTCTGCTAGATTTAATCATGGCAATGGGATTTTATGTTTTGATGGATAAAGAGGTTTTCCCTCCACATACGCAGTAAGATCTACGTGAAAGAGCAAGAAGTGTTTGCATCAATGTTAAAGCTTTCAAGTCCACAACAATAATTCTCTGCACAAAGTCGTGATGACATGTGACTTCAACAGCATTTTTGTCACAAGAAGTGACATTTGAAAGCCAAAAACTCAGGTTAGCAACATGTGCAGACAACCATGAAACCTGAGTTTTCCAGAATCTTCACTAGTTCTCAGAATAGATTGTTTTTAGTGACGTAGGACTGCAGTTTTGTGTGAATGACAGGCCTAAACATACAGAAATGCGTATTGTTCCACAGGTACCCGACTACATGTGTACATGGCCCTATTGCTAGCACCTTGGCATGAAGCTCAAGCTCAAAATAAAAGTCAAGAGCAACAGCAGAATAAGCATTTTGGCATTGGTCGAGAAGATTGGGCAATATTTCTATAACCCACATACATTCATTCACTTGGGTAGCGGGTGGCTGGAGCCTATCCCTGTACCTATACCTGTCATGAAGCTGTCAGAAAATAAGAAACAAAACACAAAAAAACAAAAAGAATAAAAAAAAATACACCAGCTTGCAGGGATTCATGTTTCCTTATCTTTGTTTGAATGATACCAGTTGTAATATGTATAATGGGAGTTTATTATACATAAGTTATCAATCTGGGCTGTTGTGCAGGGGCTGCTTAGTTTAGTATTTTGTGAGGTTTTTTGGGGGGAATCAGTAATACTTGGTCTAAAACAATTTGGAAAAACACAGGTGTAGGTTATGTAGTCAATTGGACACAGAAGCACAGACCAGACTATCGCTGCAAAAGTATATACTCATCATAATCCATGATTTTGAGATGATAATGCATCAAACTTAGTCTATAACATCTATAAACAGAAGTGCCCTGCTTCTCTTGCAAAGCTGAAGTTAATTAACTCCATGGGACAACTTTCAAGTCTCATCATCCTTGTCACTTAGCCTCAGTGACGCAGATCGTTTAAGGGCTTTATCCCCTTTTAAAGCTACAGTCACAGCCCTGCAGGTCTACTCAACAATTACCCTGAAATAAAAATGACATAAGTGGTTTTTCAGAGACACCAGCATTTATGCAAATGGGATCAAACCATAGAAGGTCCATGCAGGCTGTGGGGAATAGTTATGTCCTGTCGCTTCATCATATTGAGCAATTGAACTCAATCATGCAGTCTTAGAAACTTTAACTTGAACACTCTGTGTCAAAGAATATTCTCATCTCCCCTTTAGCTCAATTCATCAACTTTTCATTTACCCTAAATGACAAAAAGTCTGACAAAAGAAACCATAGGGTTCTCTCTCCAAATTTTTTGATCCACATTTTGTAACTTCTTAATCTTGCAACTTATCATCTTTCCCCCCTAAATATTGCATTTTTCATTTAAAAAATTTGCCACTTTAGATCTTAAAAACGTGGTATTACAATCTCTACAACTTTAAGAATAGTGGGTTTGGAACTGTACTGGACTTTACTGCAATACTTCACTGTCTTAATGCTGAATCACAGCAGTCGCTGCTCTTTGAACAACCAATCTGATACAAACTACTTAAACAAATTCCTTCTGGACAGTTTTTGCTTGTTTTAGAGGAAATCTGAAAGTTTGTGGGTCAGAAACAAATTCTGAACCATCATTAGCAGCCCCTCTATTCAGCTCAAGCATGAAAACAGGCCCACTATTATGGTCTGCATTGCTCCACTGAGTAAGAAACTGCATACAGCAGATTGTTGTTTTAGACTTATTCTTTCAGTAGCGTCAAGAAGCTTCTCTCCTCTTTCTGGGAGTTAACCATTTAAAAAAAGGAGTGTACACTGACCATCACACATCAATCCTTTATGTATGAATTATTTGGCTGATTTTGCCACATCATTTTTTTCTCCCTTGATGTTCACAGTATCATCAGTTTATGAGCCGATGGGCCGCTATCCTGAAGTTTTTCTGTCAGGTATTTGAGTAATTTTTAGATCTATTTCCAAAAATTGTCGCATCAGACTTGATATGAGCCATACTGACCCAAAAAGCCCAAAAAATGCACATTTGGGCCCAGGCAATAGTATGCATTTCTTACTATAGCAAGATGGATTAAAATCTAAAAAAAAATACATATATGCATGATGACAAACATCATGACAACAATCATACTGAGGGAATTATGAAATGTATTTGTTTTAATGGTTTGACTCAACTCTCATCTGATACAATGGAGGAGGTTTGCGTCATGAGTCATTCAGTCAGACAACTCAAAATGTTTTTAATGCTGGAGAACAGCCATGACATAAATCTTTCTTTTAACTGTTTATAACTTTGACACAGGTGGTGAAAATAAGGTTTCCCCCTCTGGTTGACAAGTGATCATTGTCAGTTTGTTAAATTCTAACAGGTGAATATTCAATGTAACCCTAAAGCACACCAGGTGAACCCGATGGCTTGTTTTTATGTTGTTGCTGTTCTTTTTTTTTCTTCCAGGGCAAACAGGCATGCCCTCTGTGACTTAATCTTGTTTTCATCCTTTGACCCACTCCTCGTATATGAACGATTTGACATTTCTAAGGTCCAGGCCTATACAGTATTTAAGTGACAAGGCCCCACAAGCAGTGCAGACACAGCCGCACACACACATACCAGCACAACAAACACAAGGAGACAGATAGGAAGGAAAATTATGAATCATTTGATTTGACAAGTTCTGCCACAAGCTGTCAGCCAGGACGTTGTCAGGGGTTTTGGGGGAGATGACAAATAGAAGAGGGTCATTGAGGAGGCATGCTGCCTCATTACATGAGACATATGTAGGAGGACTGGCAAAAATACAGCAATAATTAAAACCCACACAAAACATGTTGCGTTTCAGCTCCTGCTTACTCACATACACACGTTATGATTTCGATGTAGGGAATACTATTGTCAGTTCATAAATACTGACAAAAGCCTGGACAAGCTGTTCAAAAGATCCCTCAGGGAAAATGTCTATAACCAATAAAAAAGTTTTTTGTTTGTTTTTTTTATTCAAAATCAGCTTTAAAAGATTCAGCTTTGAGTCATTATAAAATCATTTACTGAATTGCAGAAAAAACAGTTGTGTATGTGTTCATAACATTATGAACAAAGCAGCAATCGTAACTGATTGACACACATAATTAAAGGATCACTGTTGCTGTTCAGGCAGGTGATGCAATCAGGACTTCCCCCGTTCAATGAGAGTGAATCAAATGAAATGTCTTACTGGTTGTCATCTGTCGTGTTCAATCTGTGTTGTGATCAAGCAGCCAATCAGAGGAGAGAGTGTGATGGTAAAAGATGCAAGATGTGTGAATTACAGGCAATAGCGTCTCCAGAGGCAGCTGTTTGATTTATGCAGCCTAAAGTCTACAGTGATGAGAGCAGGTGTGTGAGATGGTGCTGATTACTGTGGAAGAAAGAAAAACATTTTAAAAGCCAAAGTAGCCATTAAACTTGACTTGATAACAGTGCTGTACATAACAAGATAAATGACGTACCATGAGGGTATTATATCCTGAGATAACACAACACTGTTTCTGACAAAGCTCATTAAAAATTTGCTCTGACTTACATGTTCATTACAATAGACGCTTGACGCAAAACTTCCTTCCTTCCATCACCTTTTTTTTTTTCACCAAACGACTGCAGCGTTTGATTGTTCCTTACATAACACAGTTTTACGTCAAACAGGACTGAACCATAAAGCCTGAATGACTGTCATTGCCATCCTACAATTCATAAAGTTTGAACAGTTAGATAAACACTACAGTTTGTTGTTACTCAAGGTTGGCATCCGACCACAACAATAATACAACAATAACACCTCTACAATAGCCAACTTGTATTTCCCTTGGAAATCATGTTTATTTGTTTTTTTGGCTGTCCATGGCAAAAAAAAACAAACAAAAAAAACCCATCTACCTTCCATTTTAGCATTTTTGTAACACTTGTACAGTGTGCCTTGTTGCTTATTGTGCACAGAATTTGGCTTCGGGCAGGGGTTGACTTTTCCAAATACTGATTGCTTTGCTGCTGAAGACAGGCTACTTGTGGAAACTGATACTGGAGGAGGGGAGGAGAGATATGGAAAGCAATCAATGAAGGCCAAGTGTGCCTTTGTGTTTTATTTGTGTTTGTGCGCATGTATATATGAACACGCCTCAGAGAGCGAGCCGAATTGTGGCCCCTTGCCCTGGCTTTGATCTGTCCCTTCCCGTGAGATACCAGGCAAACAGGCCCCAGCCGTGTAGCTAATACAGAGTTGGTTTTGTGTGGGTGCCACCTACACATTCCAGCTTTCGACCTCAGCTTCTTTCAACACTTTCTCTCCTCAGGCTATGTCACCATTCATCTTGGGTGCAAAATTTAGGGTGAGGTTTTATACTAAAAACAAAAAGAGAAAAAAAGAAAAAAAGTCTACAATCATCATTTGAATCCTGAGTCAGTGTTAAAAGATCCAGAAACTAATCAATCTCTAATATCCATGTTTCATAGTAAGTATATTTAAACAAACAAACAAAATAACTAAAACAGACACAGAGTTTAGATGAGCTCCATGTCTGTCACCTCACAGATTATTCAGACATGCTGTAGTCAAGAAATTATTTCTACATTTCTACCTTTTTAAAGAAATACAAGTCCTTCAGAGGCATGTTTACTTTTTAATTGCAGTCTCTGTTGTCCACTCTTTTTATGAGGTTGCTTATCAGCGTGAGGTCATACATTTGTAATTATGAAGGGGGTTTGACGGGTAACCTTCTGACTCTTTTCAACAAATGACTCAGTATTCTGTTAAATCATATCAAATGACTCTGTAAACTATTTAATGGTCTCTTTTATAGAGCTCGTAAATTTGAGACTCACAAAACATTTGGTAAATGAGATCATAAGTGGCACTGACTCTGGATTGCTGGCTGGTGGTCAAGTTTAGAACAAGTGGACTGCCGGAGCATGAGAGCAACAGTTCTGCTGGAGATAATTTTCTGCTGAATAAAAATGCAACACTGAACATTGATTTTTGAGGAGCTGTTAAGTCAGCCAGTTGCAAATTTCAACCAAACATGTAATATTTCTCAGGGCATACTTCAGATAGAAATATTTTGCTACAATAGCTGATGGGATTCACACCTCTATCTGTCCACTTTTGTTTGTTCATATAAAAGCAAAGAAAAACAGGGAAAGGTGAAGCAGTTGACATGTTCAACACACAACTGTAACAAAAAACAGGCAGTTCAAGACTTGCTTGGCTTTACATTTTAATTAAGAATGGTCAGCAATACAAGGAAGCCATGTGTAAAATGTATGTATATCTTCATCCTCACACTCTCTTTGTCCCTTGTTTAATGTGTTTCCTTCAGCTTGGATTTGTGCCTCTGTGTGTGTGTGTGTGTGTGTGTGTGTGTGTGTGTGTGTGTGTGTGTGTGTGTGTGTGTGTGTGTGTGTGTGTGTAAGGCTGACTATAACTGTGCCAGTGTATATCTGCTTGCTCTTATTTTTCTGAAATAATCCAGGGGTGAACTTTCTTTGTTTTCCAGCTCATTTTTCTCCAGAGGTGCCTGGGACAGTACAGCAGCACCGTACCACAGGGAGCTCCACGGGAATTCACAACACTTACAGTCTCTCTATTGGATATCACTTTGGAGAGAGAAATAAAGAGCAACTTGACATAACAGTTCCCAACAACAAGAGTCTTTCTTTGTGTAAAGAACAAAGACTTTTTTCCATAATGCGGTGGATGGGCGGTATTTTCTGGCTTTAGATGGTATTTTACAGAGATGACCATGTTTAAAGGAGTGTTGCTTTTGTTGCATCCACAGAAGTATAAATTATCCCAGCGTGTGGGCAGAGGCCCTATTGAATTCCTTTTTTTATTATTATTTTCATATCAGCTTTTATTAATTCAAATCCAATTTATTTCTTTAATATGGAAGCTCATTCATGACTTAATCCTTCACAGTAAAATCGCCAGTGTGCATATAACACTCAAAGAGTTAATTTCAACACTAAGTCAGTGAACATATGGTCCCAACCGGAATAGTGTTAAAGTTACACTGAAGATAGTGTTGAATTTTCAGAGTTAATTTAACTCCGATAAGAGTTAATATTTTACACTACACTACACTGAGTAGTGTTAATCAAGTTTTACACTATGAGAGAAATAACACTCTTAGTGTTATTTACACTTAACACTAAGGGTTTTTAAGTGTTATTTAGAATCAACCCCTCAAAAAGTGTTAAACCTACTTAACACTGGGTGTTGATTATGAAATTACTCCAATACAGTGTTGATTTTTTAATTGACTCCTAGGAGTGGTAAAAATAATTTACTCCATAGTGTTACTCAAAGTGTTATTCTTACCCAACACCCAGTTGACTTATTAATAAAATGTACTCTTCAATAGAGTTACACATGAAATTGCATTTTATTTACTTTACATACTACTATTAAAACAAGTATAACTTTGGAAGAAAATACAAACAACATTATATCCATGTCTGTAATCCTGTTTATTAAAAAAAAAACATTCACCTTCAAGGTTACTTCAGTTCAAAAATATTCATATTCTTAAGGTTTTGTGTTTCAAATGTAACAACTTCCTTAACATGTGCAGTAAAGTAAACTTAACTCTCATTTTAAAAGCTTTAAAACATTGTTGAAAGACATGGTACATTTAAAATTGTAAAACTTGAACAATTCTTCAGAATAAGTCTTAAGTGCACTTCACTGTACAAGTTCCAGTCATTTTCAACGTAGAAAAAACTTCTGTCATCTCCAATACCAACCAATTTGAAAATAAAACCTATCAAATGGGTCACTGCCACAGCCACAACAAATGCCAGGAATGAAATCAGGATCTCTATCTGCATAGAGTGTACAAAGCTTCAGGTGTTGCAGCAACTAGTGTAGTAGCCTAGCCCTGATCTCGGCAACACGTGGGCTCTCCTGGACTTTACCGATATCTATATTGTAGACAGTAGTTTGTATGAAGGTGTACATGTTTTGGAGGATCTGATTATAAATGGTACCAAATACAAAATGAGCTTTGAAGAGTTCATCAAAAGCTCCAAGAGAACTGTTNAATAGCACATGTAGCTGATCCCGCTAATGTAGTCCTGTTACTTTACATGTATTTCTGGACATTAGAAAACATACAACAGAGTAACCCCGTCACATTTGACAACTTAACCGTCACCTCTTGTCGACACTGTCTATTTTTAAATGAGCTACTGAGCCTTAATTAGCTTCGTGTTGCTGCCGCATTTAAGCTAGCATTATCGCAGTCACATTAGCAAATTCGTTCTAATTCTGTATTTAAACAAATAAAGCCAGCTGAAATACACGGCGAACACCACATAAACTTATTTTAAGATGGTTTTTCTGCAGGAATGCCAAAAACATGTCTAATAAGAGATTAGGAGAAACTTACCTTAGCTTTTCAAGGAGAAGACAAGACTGCAGAGAGTTGAAGTCCGCTGGTGAATGAAGTGGGCGGATCCCATTTTAAAATGTTACTCTCACTGTTGTTGTGCTAACTCTGAAAGAGTCCATGTACCTTGACACTGCATATTTTACTCCAGGTGTTTTCACACTCAATATTTTCACCAACACTGGGCGCCATCTCACCCTATTGTACTCTCACTGTTGTTGTAATAACTCTGATAGTGTTTATATACTTTGACACTGCATATTTTACTCTTGAGAATTTACTGTGTTGGCAAAGTGTGTTGCATTGTGTTCCAAAGCTTATCTTTTTTTTTTTTTTTTTTTGACAAAACCATTAACTGTGCCAAAGCAGACACAGGGAGCTCAGTGTTGAGATCTTCATGTCAGGGCCAATCACACAATCAGCAGCATGTACTATGTAGCAGTGTGTTTGTGTGTGTTTGTCCACCTCAACCCTTTCCCCTGCCTGAGTGTTAATGTTTTGGTTGACTCAATGATGTTTCTGGGCAGAGAGTAGGCGTGGTGAACAGCCAATCACAGCGTGCCCAGTGTGCAAGTGACTTTGTGTGTCAATGATACCAAGTGGGAGAAGCTTTTCAGAGCAGCTACGACTGTATAAGCAGGATGCCTTATTTACCTGCAGGAAGTCAGGTGTTCGACTCCTGAGTCTCCCCCACCTAGAAATGCAATGCTACAGCTGCTCACTGGGCTACAGCGAATGCCATGACTATAGCTACAACTTTTAGCTACAATTAGAGCAGTTGCCACTGACACTGAGCCATGAATGTCTGAGCCATAAATGGGTCTTCACTCCACCTGTATGTTTCTAAAAATACATCTATACAAATGCCTGAACTGGAATTGAGCACAGGTTTGAGCCAATTCTGGACAGAGTCCTATCTCAGTTACTGACTGATATGAAAATCAACAATTTGCTTTGAAAAAGACCATATGTTTCTTTCATCCAACTGATGAATAAAAACATTCAGCTGCAGAACTGATTGATGTCTTGGCCTTTCTTTCCAACAACATACAGCAAAGTCATACACTGCAACACGGGATGTCTGTGGTTCAAAGTTGTTTTACATTTTTTATAACAAATAAGGAAACCTTTTAAAAAAGTATGAATAAAAAGCATTTCCTTTTTTTAATCATACTGAACAAGCCAACATCTCTCCATTTCATTATAAGGCAAGCTAACATGGTCCCTGAATACGGGGAAATTGTTGAAAAGAACTACAACACTGTCACATTATGCATTTTGGTCTTTACTTGGTTTACACCTTTATCTAAAAGTAATGCTGAGTACTCAAATCAATCTTAAACCTACAGAAATCGGACAAAAGATATCATTTTGGATGTAAAAGCACCTGCAAAAGTTGTGTGAGTTTTTTGCCTGCACTTATTCCAGCGGACAGGTATCTGAGGTATCCCATGGGGCAGCTTGGAACAAAGGGGTGACAGAATCATGCCTCTCGTAATCTTGCCACCTGTTTCACTGGGATTGATTTCTGTAGCATCTGGCTGCAAGCGGGTCAACATTTCAATGACCTGCATGACTGCCTGTATCTGTCTCTTTTCACCCACACAAACGTACATGTGCATGCTGAAATGAAACATACAGTTTCTTGTGCTTCTACCCTGCTGATTGTACACTCACATATGTGCTTACACATGCACAGTTCACGGTGCAATACTTCTCAAAGACTGCCCAAGCGAGGCATTGAAAGCCAGAATGCTTTCTTATTAACCCTAGTCTTTTGTCAACACCTTCAATGACACATGCTTGGTAACCTTTAAACAAGAGATATTAATAGCAGATCAAGCTGCGGGCAGGATTGACACTGTAAGGACTGAGTCAGATCTAACAGCGAATTGAAGCCGAGTCACCGATGCTGCAAAGATTAAGTTTGTCTTGCACTTGGACAAAAGATGTAGTGACAAAAGAAGTGTTAGAGTACAAGGCAAAACATCACGTAATCTTTCTTTTCAATTCATAATATTTCTATAGTTTTGTTCAAGTCTTGGGTGGTTTAACTTTTGGAAACGGTAGTTAGAATTTATTTGAATTTTCGTGATAAAATCTTAGAATAATTATAAACTACCCAAATATGTAATCTATTTTTCTTGCAAACTGTGTCATGTGTGCACATAGTACATTTTTTTGCACACAGTGCCACCATCTCCTCTATTCATACTTGTGCATAGAATCCCTTTAGTTGTCTCTACAACAAAGGTCTCAAACTATCGGCCCCTGTCATATGCCCCACCACTTGTGTCAATGTATAGTAAAGTGCTGACTGCCACGTTCACTGCTTGGTCCACTGCTGAAGAAATGTCTGATTTTAACCATGAATGCAGTTTAATCACCTTATGAACCCCTGCACAGACATATATATTTAGCATGCTGCCAATGTCCTTGACGTGCCCTTTCAAAGGCCAAAAGAAGGTTTGGTGTTGAGCCAGAGTGTTTCAGTAGAAGTGGAAGAATGACTATTGCTGTCAAGTTTAGGTGTAATTACACCTGTCTCACATGCAAAGAGAAAGTTGCCTTTCTCAAACAACATTGTCTAACTAAAAGTGGAGCAGTATGCAAAGTACAAGGGTGATGAATGGACCAAACAAGGTGCACTAAAGGAGCTCTCAATACAACAAAATTTATTCCACAGAGCAAGAAAGGAGGCAAACTGATGAACAGGTTTGTACTTAGTAATGTCCATCTTTAAGCCATACTTTGCTTTCAGGTGTCTGGCATTAAGTGTTTTGCAAGAAAAGCCAATTATGACTGTAAAATGGTTCATGCTGAGAAGCATTGTTGTTTGAACAATTGAGGGTTTTTTTTTTCCTTTTCTGTGGGGGTTCCTTTGTTACAAGACTGGATGCTCAGGGCCTTCAGAGAATATGAGTTTCCCAGCTCACCTGCTTTAAATTTCCAATAACTACATTCATATGCTGATGACAATATGTTCCTTTCTTCAGTGTTTTATTAATGGGTAACACTGACTAACTAAGGTATAAGTGGTATGTTGATACTGAAATTTAAAAAAAATCCAAAATTCCTTGTGTGCAATTGGACAACTTGTTATTTTATTCAACACATTAAACATACTTCTTCCGGAAACTATGAGAAAAAACACATGGAAATTCAGGAAATAAAGGGTTTGACATTTAGCTCCAGACCCTTAACGGGTATACTTCAAGCGCCAAATAGATTACATGGAAAGGAAAGGCCGTCTTTACATCAGCAATCCCACTTCAACTCAACTACCTTGCCATTACACCCTCTGCAGTCAATAAACACAATTCAAGCAGCTGTATATATTCATTTGCTAGAAAATACATATTCATACTTTGTACTTAACAAAATAAGCACAGAACAGAAAGACCCTGGTGATTTAAAGAGCTTGAATTTGAGAAAAAATGAAATAAACCCACACCACTTAAACCACTATAGGTACCGATTCTGCCATTGGAAAACAGCACTGTGTTTGCAAAAAATCCTGGCTAATAACAAAGACCTTTTCTGGTATTATGCCTCATATTGCTTAACTCTGACAGGTAAACAAACAAACAAGTTTATTTAACTGTGCCCTTAGACGATGATTGCTCCATCTGACATTTTCTTTCACTGAGCCTGAAAAAAAGAGCTCTTTACTGCATGGCCAAAAATGGCACTTCATTCTTCGACGCATCCATTAAAATGCAGCGGTGAACTACAGCTAATAAAAGAGACAGGGGACAACAGCATGACCACCTAACGGCATCATAAAGTAAGTGAGAGGAGCATAAATAATGCAAAAGTCATTTCTTCAAACCGCTTTGGTCTAGCTGCTGGTGCTGTCTCTGTTGCACTGGTTCCTGTCGGGCGGCATGGAAATCGTGGGGGAAGGAAAATGCATGAATACATGTCACTGACTGCATAAATAAGGTGCACTGGAGCTGTAAAGTAGTTCTGTCGGAGAGAAAGATAAAGTACAAAACCAAGAAGTAAAGAAATGTTGGAATGGACTACAGTAATGGTATAATGCTGGCTGGTTTCACCCCAGGAAGCATTCAGACTGATGCTGTAAATTTTGTAAAGTCATAGCTAGACTTGGTAGCTGGTCTGTCTCACAAATAACTTACTTGGGCTTAAAAACTAAAGGCTATTGAAGTATACGGCAGGAGTAAAGCTGGATTTATTCTAGGAACTGAGCTCCCTTTTTATGCTTATTCATAAGGTGATGAGATATTTCATCAGAAAAGTGAAAACTTTGGTCCCACGCAAACAACCTTCAAACTTGAAAGTTCAATTTAAAGATGTAAAACAGGACATTATATGAGGGATGCATTTGATTAATGTCTTTCTCTGGTATGCCAAACTTGTTTTGATACACCCTTTTTAAGGGTAAATGGCACCAAGGCTCTCGAGAAGAACTGACCTGTTACTCCTGTGACTATTGAGTTTATTTGATTAAGAAACATACATTGAATAAGATAAGCAATCACTGATTTTTTCATTTATGATAATTTTTTTCATTTCAAATAAATCTGAGCACAATTCACAATCCCTGCTCCACTTTTAAATGCTCTTCATCTTCCACTGCCAATTTTAATGCTAAATATCAGACAAGTAGCAGTGTGGGCACTTCTGCATGTGAATCTATGAGTATGAATATGTTAACATCTATTTCTATCTGTATGAAGGACGTGTGATTGCTTTGTGGCCTGTAAGTGTCACGCTAACAGGGGGTAAGAGACATGTCCCCGGGGAAATTCATTGGCATGGGAGGTGCTCCAAACCACTAGGATAAATCTGGCTTGTGTGAGTAAGAGGCAGGAGTGCAATAACCAAGAGACTTAAGGACAAAGAGATTGCAGGTAGTTTGCAATGGCAAGAACTGCACTACTCAAGGAGAAGCAGGATGAAATTAACTCAGAGACCGATCTTTCACTTTTCCCTTTGTCTCTCAAAACACACCTTCGTCTTCTTCAGACAACTGTTATGGTTTTGTATCTCTAAGGCCAATGCGTTACTTTTATCATCAGTAACTATTTTCTTTGACTGCATTCAGTTTCTTATATCTGAGTGCTAGACTGGAGTATCCTGACTAAAACAGAAGACAATTGCTTACTCACAGAAAGAGGATAATGGGAGTCAATTGTAAAGTCAATATTATGATCTGAATTTAACTTAAGCAGATTAAAACAAGGAATTACTTCACTGATTAACAGACTGTCACTGAACCCGTAGCAGTGAGATATCCTATTTCAGAGCCTTTCTGCTGCTGATTAAAGCCAGACTTCGATTGTACCTCACATGAAGATGAAACCTCTTGCGACTGCATAATTGTAGGGGAAACTTAAAGAAACACAAACTCTATAAGTAGCTCTGGTATCTAAAACACAACTTTGTGTTTTTATGTTTGCATTTCAGAGAAAAAAAGGGAAAGAGAGACCTGATGTCACTGGAAGAAACTGAGAAAAGCAACAAGAGGCAGACAGAAGGAGGATGGGATACAAAGGCACAAAACAAAATGGTTGAAATAAAAAGCTACTTTTGAGAAGTGTCTTGTCTCACTTGTCTCAGTCTCACATACAAGGCCACTCGTCATCTATTGTTTAGAATATGCTCAATTTTCACAACTGTTGAAAACTGATGGAGTTTCAATGATATTTTTATTTCTTGGAACAGCAGCATTTACCAAATCAATCAAAGAAAATGACAGCATAGAAAATTTTGAGTAGATAACAGTTCAGTGTGAAAAGCCCAACAATCACAAACTATTATAACTCCCTCTGAGGAAAATGTGAGAACCAGATTTCAAGGCCCTTTGTCACTATTATAAATTCTTCTTGAATAGTTACTGTTGTGGGTGTGTGTAGTGCATGTGTGCGTGTATGTGCTGCCCTGCGGCCTCTCCTGAGGGATTTTGTTATGTTGATTTGTTTGTTCACTGTAATTCCTGGTGTTATAACAATAAATCCCCTTTGCAACTGATGAAGGTGTTTTTCAGTGTTTCTAATGTGGATTGTTATTTCCATTACAGCGCCACTGTAGGGTTGGATGTAACACCCATCTTATGGAGCAACCAATAAAAGTGTTAAAAAAAACTTAAACCATAAATCTGTTACCCTGTGATATCAAATTAAATCTAAGTTCCTGAAATAAAGCCCAGAAAGTAAGGCAAAAGGGATTTGGAGTTCATATTGCCAAAGGCAGCTGATAGATTCAGCAGCAACAAAACTTGGAACTGATCAGCTCCAGGCAATTGCAGAGACTGTTTCAAACAGAGGTGTATTTCAGTAGAGTGGTCTGCTTAAGGCCTGACTGATGTGATGTTGTGATGCAGGATTTCAGACCTGCTTCTTCACTCCATGCTCTGTTTGTGAAGTGCTGCAGTATGCAAGTACTTTATTACTCAACAGTCATTTCATTAGCCATGCTCTGCAGGAACAGTCTCACGGTTTTATAAGTGGCTTTTGTATATTTCTGTACATGCATTACCTGTTTTGTTTTGTAGTTCAAATATTATGCTTAATCGATTCTCAAATGCCCCTTGTTTTACCATCCTTAGAAATTTTAGATTTCCTACTGCTCATCAACTGTTGTGTCTTGTGCTATTTTGTTAGCATGTCACATTGTTTCTTTGACTATTTCCATTGGATGTTTCCTGTTTTATTTTGTAGCGTTCCACAGGTGGGCCTCCTGTGTTTTCTCTTAAAGGTAGGGTCTGCAGGAAATGTTGTTACTCTTTGTAAACACAACATCCAAACTGGGCCCCTCCTGCAAAACAAGAGTCAGAGTCCCATAATATCATGGGTGCAATGCTTGGACTGTATTATGATATATGGACATGTGGTGACTTCTGGGAAGTTTGGTTTAAGAGAAATGAGATGTCCTTTACTTTGATCAAATATCACATGAAGTAACGTCTTTTAATGACAACAGTGTCAGCTCAGCGCTGGTTCATCTGTCAGTCAGATCTAACAGCTCTTTGTTTTTCTGCACGTGCTCTGTTAAAAGATAAAACAGAAACAGTGCTTTGTCTGTGTTTTCAACCTGTTTGAAAAACATTTTTACAAGATAGAGATGAAAACTTGCACTCTGTTTATTCTGTGTCCCCTTTGGAAGCACATAGATCCCTTTAACCAGTAGAAAGCATTATTATTTGATTATTTATGAATCATTTAGCCTTTATCTATTGCATAGCTGATCCCGAACTCTGAAACGTATTGATATAACCTGGTTTATGATGTCCCAGGAACACTGAGTATTAGTTTTTTATTATATTTCAAGATAAAACAGAAATTGTGTTGCTTTTTACAAACCCCAGGCTCATGAATAAAACTTGATGAACTTTACGAACTCTGAAGGAAATGAAACAAATATTTATTTCTGACAGACTTTTCACACAGGCTTACATTCTCTTCTTAAAGAAAAGAGGTATCAACAGACAGACAAAGAAAGAAGGAGGAATGAACAAGAGGGATAAAACTGATAAATAACTGATCATGATCATTTCCATTCAGACTATTTTATTTTACTCTTTGAATTATTTTGTCAGATGATGAATTTGACCAAAGGAGTTCTAAAAACTTGGCTGTGATTCTCTGTTATATTGATTTTATGAAGGTTGTGCTCAGTATTTTGAGCGTAATACTCACAGCAAACACTTTTTATTCCAGCTTTGAGATCCAATGCAGATGTATCCCCCTAATGACTGTTCTCAGCTCTCTTTTTACTATCATTAAACTCCAGTGACATGAAGTTTCAGATTCGTCTGAGCCACTGCAGCATCAATTCAGTGAGTGCTATTTCATATGGGGGTGTGTTTGTGAAAAGACTTTTAAAAAGTCTGCTCCTCCAATCAGTCTCCTCTCTCCTCTGAGTAAAAGTAAAGCTTTGGGATGCCACACAATATGACGGCTCATAAAGTACTTCAAAGTATCACCTGGATATCACAGAGGAACACATCACTGATTGTTTTCTTACACAGACAGAAACTATTAAATGATCCATCCTCTAGTATCAGATGATCCTGCAGGATAACACACCTATAATCTTTTTCTCACTTCCCCTTGTCTGAGGGAGAAGAATGAAACGAGTACTGGCATGCTCCCTGGACATCTTAATTAGCCGGTCTTTAATTCAGCCTGACCCTTTTTCAACTTTGATCAGCGAGTGGGAGTACTGATAAGGACCTGTCACTCAGTCACAAGCACCAGGGTTGTTCACCAGCAAATTGTCCCTCTGCCATTCCCAGATTCTACCAGCCTTTGCCATCATGCGAGAGCTGTTCATGGCTCAGTGAAAACTAAAAGCCCAACAAGATCAGGAGTATGAGTCTGAGTCTTGATTTATCCCAATTCTCCATCCCCCACAGCAAAGAAAGTGACAGAGTGGAGTACAAAAAGACCTGCCAACACTCTCAATTTAAGGCTGGCACACATTACAGGATTCCTCAAACCTTCACAGATTTTGAGACCACACACTTGATGATAACAAAAGACAGATTGCACAAGATTTCTCTCTCTCTCTGATCTTATTGTGTGTGGTGTGCACTGCAGAGTACCCCACACAGGATTCCTCAGCAGAGTATCAGGTTCTTCCCGCTCCCAAATCTCGCAAAGTAAAAAGTCATTTTGGTGTAAACAAGCATGGTGGATGAACAGGGAGAAGCAATGGTGGTTGTTTTTGGCCTCTTACTTTCCAACACAATATATGAAACATGTCCATTACTCACAATTTCTCCTTCTGAGGTCTTCCAAACAGATAGGACTGGACAAAGTCACTCTTCACATACCTCATACTCCAGTCTTTAGGTGAGAGCAGTCTTCTTAACCCGTGCCCCACTGTAAATACGTGAAATCTCCCAATTTATCACAGTGATATCAATCAAAGACTGTTTTAATTACTATTTAGGATAAGGTCTGATGACAGTGTCAACAGACCTGGCGACCCGACTTGGCAGTGTAACTCACCTGGCACATGCTTATGTGTCCTTACTAAAGCAACTCTATACACAGCATCACTCTGCATCACTCCATCATGGTAGCTGTCAAAAATGTCTGAATCAGGTCCAAAGAAAATAAGATATGCCTGCAAATTCAATTAAACTTAGTGCAAGTCATTTCCTTTTCTTGCTGCGAGCCATGTCGATATTAAACACACCTTTTGTAAGGTTAGGCAGGCATATTAACTGCACAAAGCACAGACACAATGTCGAGGCATGGGGGGCATCCCCCGCTTTATCAAAGCGTAACGTTGGCAGGTATCGCCAAATGTATTTTGCTTTTCTTTATTAAAAGGACTCATAAGATTTCTGTGGGTAATTTCAGTGGGTACTAGCAGTTTACACTACCAAATAGCAGAAATGCTTAGTGCTATCTCGAAGTGAGATGAGCTTTTCAGGTTTTCTGAGAGCTGATTAAAAAGAAAAGTAATGATAAAACTACAGTGAACAGTGAACTACAGTCAAACTTTAAGGACTCAAAGGAGGAGAAGTAATAAACATATCAGAAAAATACATTATGTTAGATCACTACCTTCTTTGGTTTAGTATGCTCTATCAAAGCAAGTGAATGAGTAGTTTAAGTTGTCAGGTAATTTTCATTGTGGTACTATGCACAGTTTTTTTTCAGTGTAATGTCAGTCTAAAAGCATTGACCAAAAAGAGTAAAAAACATGCTCTTTCACAAGTCAATCTATTCAAGGTTGAAACTTTGAAACCATACATGCAAATCCATCTAAATATAACCATTTTAAAGCACGTGCCTTTATTTACTTACTTACTTATTTATCTAATTAGCTATTAATTCATTTTTATTTTCACAACCTGTTGTTCGAAAATGGACTATCAGGTACCTTCAATCAGTTCAAATACCTGCAATGTTTTGATAGCATGTTTGCTAAAATACTTCAAGAATCTGATTTATAGCAATAGATCAGTCCTATTTTAACAGTAGAAATCCCTGGTATTCCCTGCCTCAGACAGGATCAAATCTGCACAACAAATCCTCTCTGTGTGCACAAAGCTCGGCCTGCTACTCTGTGTGCATGCTTTGTCTCCCCGATGTTGAGCTAACATGGCACTAGAACAGACAATCTTCATAGACTATTTTGGATAAAATAGATGTGTATGGTCATTTTACCACACTACATTACTTGAGTGTGTTATCATTGAAATATTATGCCGATTAATGCCTCGCACCTTTGTTTTACTGAGTTGGACAGTTGATATTTTCAACTGAGGCACTAGAAAGGCATTACCAGCTTACACACAATGGCTCTCATATATCAATTTTACACTCCATCTCACAGATTTGGATGTAAAAACAAGCTCAATGTTCTCATGTGATTGCTTAGTAACTCTGAAAGAAGCTGCAGTCAGCCAGCCTGAACGTGTCATAGACAGGGAAGTGAGTGGAGCTGATCTGCGTCAGTTTCAGGCACAAGGGACAGAAGGACCTGCACTGTATGTAGCTTTTGACATGCAGGAACACAAACAGGTTAGCCTACAAACTGATTTATGAACTTTGTACGTAGTCATTTTGTAGCCAAGCCAAGAAGTAAGTTGCTTGTGCACAATCATGCACAAGTAGACTAAAGTGTAATGGCTTTCAAGCTGATCAGTTGCAATCTCATGTAAATTAATTTCTTTTGTTATTGAGTTGTCCACTTTTTCCACACACTGTTCAAATTTATATGATACTGTTGTTAGGGGTGAAATATTAATCTTCATGGTAAATCCCATAATTAGTATGGCTTCCTTGAAAATCCCCCTCTAAAAGTTTGATTGAGCGCCTTCTGAATGTCCTCTGCAGAGACTTTCTTGTAAACATGGAAATTTATTATTAAATGTGAACAGTCTCTCTAATTTCCAAAGTAAATTAATAAAGAAACTGCATTTGTTGTAGGAAGAAATCAGCTGACAGCTTGCACTGCTTTTTCGTAGACAATGTATTTTAGATACAAAATGTTATGAAATGTTGAACACATTCTTGGTGTCATATCTAATTCAACTATCTAAATATTAATCTGTGAACCTCTGAAAGTTTGTCTAAAAATGTTCTGCACTCATACGTTCCAATCATTTTCTGCCACAGTCTAATTTCCCTTGCTGTACTGCGCTCCCCTCAAACAGGGAACTTGCGTACAAAGACTCAAACCTGGTGTGGGATCTAAGCATAACCTCCGCACACATTCAGACAGATAAACACCAATCTGTGCATGGAAATGAGAGTACACCCATTCTTCGATCTTATGCACCTTTGATAAATAAGGGCCAATTTGTTCAGAGTATAACATTTCAGAAGAGATCTGAACTCAGAATGTGTGACCAGTTTTTGGAGCTGTTAATGCTCTAACCATCCATAACCAGTCAATTATCATAAGAATCAACTGGAATGCACTGGTTTCATCAACTACACTGCACACTGTCAGCGCTGCAGTCTTTATACCACCAGACATTCACAATCCAACCGTGACCTCTTCTGCCCCATTATCATTTTATCCGCCAAGCAAAGTGGTTCCATCCATCAGACAGCTTACCAGTGACAGCCGACAGCGTCTGTGTCACTCTGACTGGTGGACTCTGTTATTTGTAAAAGGGATTGGCGAACAGCTACAAAGGCTGAAACAATACCACCCCTCACTGCACACCGCTGGAACCAGCTGTCGCGTCTAGCCTCTCCGCCCGCCATCGCCCTTCATTCTGTACCTGATCGCATGTGGAGATGCTGCTGTGACTTTGCCCAGTGCACTCATTCATCCAAACTCCTCCACTGCTTTTTTTTTCTCTGGAACCTCCAACCTACTTCTTTCTCGTCATTCCTAAGTTTTGACTGGTACTTGTAATATCTACTATCTTTTATTTCTCTCTTGGTCAAACTCTCTACTCACTCATTTTACAGCTCCTTGAAACTCTTCCATCTGTCACACTTATATTATTTTTTTTATATCTTACCTCAGAGGTAGCACCTGAAGAGGATATTGCTTTTCTCTTTCAGACAAAAAGGGTATCCACAGGGATTCACAGAAATAGAAGAAACCCAAACTAGTGATTTGTAATGGAAATGTTATGGGGTATCATACATCTGAGGGTTTTTTTAAAGGCTTTAAAGGGACTATGAAGACACTCTAAGTGATCTTGAAAAGGTCTCATTTCTAGATATGGACAAGATTCTGTATAAGCAAACAGACCCTGAAGTTCAGAGCCCCCCAAACATCCCTGCTGGAGATGGCAGAGTTTGTAAGCATGTTCTCAAAGCAACCTGTCCACTGTTTGTTTGCCCTTAGGCATACCTGCTACTCTTACTGTACATCAACTACTCAGTCAACACTGAACTCCCACGGCATAAAGTGCAGAGGCTTTGTCACATCCTATTTTCATCTTGTAGAAGTCATATTTAAGTTGCCCTCAAGCATAATTGTAGACAAGACATCAAAGCATATGAGAGAGAGAAACAGGTGATGCCACCTAGTTGCTATGCTTTTTTCTCTGAGAGAAGACAAGTCTAGCATGGACTGCGACTTATACAACGCTGCTTAAAAGAAAACAGCCAGGAAAACTCCCAAACATAGAAAAATAACCACTTCTGGCCAGCTCACTCCAAAATTCTGTGACAAACTCAGTTATTTAATTGTAAAACTTAGTTGATAACATTCAGATTAATTATTGATTTTTTTGCAGTCAACCAAATTTTGTGGCTGTTGAAGCATCTCTCAAACATCTCTCTGCTGTGTACATCTACCAAACATCCAGGCTGGTTTGGCCTTCACCACTTAATCACTTAATTCTATTCAAGAGTTACATTTTAACTTCACGCAATTTTATCACTCAATAAATCAGGTAAAATACCTTCAATATATTATATCAAGGTAATCCAGCATATTGTCATGTGTGCTGGATGTTAACATCTACAGGTGAAGCAGTGGGAGAGCTGTCCCACTTTTACAGAGTTTCTTGAATTAATCATTTGTCATTCTGTTCATCTTTCAGTTCGTGATTCTCAGTCTCAGTGTCTAACTCAGACGGAGCTTTGTAAAACTCTGCTTTGAAAAACACTTAGATCCCCTCAACACTTTCTCCCCCGTGTTTATTTAATGTACCACACAGTCAAGGCTTACTGCATGTGAATCATGTCTGATCCATTGTCCCCTGCTCTTGCTCACACATCTCTTCTTTCTTCTAATTTTATTTTCCAAGCCTGTTAAAAATGTGGAAGGACCACATGCACAATGTATATTCTGCCAGTGAAGCCGCAATCACAAAGCAACTTCTCAATTGGCTAGATAAATATTGAGGCAACTATTTAAACAGCTCTGATCAAACACGAATCGGTCGACCAAAAACAACGGACACAGAGAAAATATGTCCACAAAGACAGCAGTGATCTGACATCGGAGAAGTTTTATGTAATACAAACAGGGAGCAGAAGGTAGACACTGAGTATACGAGAATGTGCATGGTAAAAGTTTTGTTTTAATATAGACCAAGAATAAAAATAGGCTGAGGTGTTTAACCACTGTACAGGATCCTTGTCCCTTTATTTTTGATCCTCTGTCACTTTTACCACCACTTTCTCAACAAAGCTTTCTTAGTAGAAGATTTTATTATTTGTTTGGGGTTATATTAAGCACATAATACTCCTAATCACATAGGGAACAGGACCAAAGCCCTGAGGTATCACAATTTCAGCTCTTTGTCTTACTCTGAAAGTTTCCATCTTGATCCCATAACTGGACCATTGTAACAATGACCCAATGATCAAAGAACCTGTCAGATATTTATATGAGAGGAAAAGGCCCAATTACATCCAATTGACCATGTGCTGTACATGTGCATGCTCATAAACAAGTCATGTTTTTAGTACAAAAAAAAAATCCACTTCAAACAGACATAGTTGTAAATAAATGTATGGGTTATGAAGCCACTTTGTTGTCTTAATATGTCTAAATATCTTTGGGTGGTAGCTGTGTAGGACTTCTCTTTTTAGATTTTTAGAATATATTCACCCAACAGCTGTGGATTTAGAAAAGATGAAAACTGTTTGTACTGATTATCAATCAGAGACAGGTGGCACAGTAAAAAAACCTTCCTGGAATGTCCTTGAAAGGCTCAATTCCTTGTCATTAAAAAAATAATATGTAAACCAACCAATACTGCGTGGTGTCACCTGAAACCTTTGAATTTGCTCTATTTCTTATTTCTATCAAGTTTCTGTGAAGGTCTGTACAAAGTGTAACTGAGAGAAACTACTCATTAATGGAATCGACGTTGCCACGTATAGTTTCTCCTGTCTACCTTCAGTAGACCTAACCACGACACCAGTCGAGTCTGAAGGGTTTTGTTCAAGAAGAAACCGGAGGTCAAATGACATCGACAGACGGTCTCAGGAACATGGACAGAGCCTCAGTAATCTGCCAGGGAGCAGACAGATATCAGCAGGTCTTATCTCCACTTCTCAGGAGCAGTCAGGAAAGGAGGCAGGAAAAAGGCAGGGGCCCAGAGACACAACAAGTGTGAACTCAAGATTTCTGTCAACACACAAACAGTGCAAATATATCATTAATTAGGCCTACATGCAGACATGGAAAGGAAGACTTTACCATGCAACTTGGGGACTAGTTACTAGTGTTGTGCATTACAGCAGCACCCCCTTGATCTTGCATACATCAAGGGGTACCACCATGACCATGGGTGTGTTTGCGCTAAATGATGTCTCCTCTGTCCTCTCTCCTCCACGACACCATAAGTAATTCTGGAGCCGCCATACTGAAGGCTGTCCCATTTGTGTTAATTTGCTCAGAGAGGAGAGGAGAGAGGAGGGAGGAGACTGATCGGAGGAGAGATAATCGAGGAAACACGAGAGTTGGCTTTGCAGAAGTCTTGACACCAACAGACATGCCCCCACATGGGATGACAGTCACTGATTGGACACTGCTCCGGTTGAAATTTCATAGGAGCGGAGTTTAATGATAGAGAAAAGTCAGAGCTGAGATCAGTCTCCGAGGATAGATCTGAAACAGGTCAGAAAGCTGGGATTGAAAACATGTTTGATGTGAGTTTTGGGCACAAAATGCTGAACACAACATTCACTAAGTCAATAAAACAGATCAATACTGAGCATTTTCAACTGTAGATCTGATTCACCATCCAATAATTCATTAAGTTAAATAAAACAGGGCAAAAAAATCAATTCATAATCAGTTATTTCCCCTATTTATTTTCCTGCAGCTTCTGTCTATAAAGTCTTTTAGGATAAAAACATGTTACATTTGCGTTTATGAGGTTTCATTCATGAGCAGGAGGTTTGTAAAGATTAACATTGTTTCTATTGTCCCTGAGATCTAACTATTCTTGTGTTCCTATAGGTTATTTTCATAAGTATCAGAGTTCATGGTCAGATAGGCTCTGGATAAGGGATAAATAATTTATACATCATCCAGCAATGACTCTGTTACTGTTTATATTTTATTAGAGTAATTACAGAGCACATGTGCTGACACAAACAGCTGTTAGAGCTGAATGACAGATGATCCAGATCAGCTGACACCGTCATTACTAAAAGACCTCACATCATGAAACGCCTCCAATCTGCCTCATGCATCTCTGGTGGGCGGAACTAGGACGCAAATGAACGACGCAAGTGGAGGAAGGAAGGATGGAATTTAGCGCAAATGAGACGCACCCCATAAAGTATTTATTTGCGGTCAGCTGAGCTAAAGTAGGCAGAGCTTACCTCACGGCCGGCGTCCTTCGTCACGACGACGCATTTTCCTCCCTTTCAATGTGCTCGTTGAATTGGTCAAAAGACATTTAACACGCGACAGGCGGGAAATAACGACACACCACGTGCGTCCATTGGGGGGCAAATATTTCCAGTCTCTCTCTTTCGTTAACCGGTTCACTCCATCTGGCATCTCCTACCGGTTTCCAGGCCGGTTTCTACCTGACTCCTACGTCATTGCGCCTACCTGACTTCTCACGCATGCGCTGTCTCTGTCTCTAAATCAAAGGCTTACTTGGCAGTCATTGGCAAACTAGCTGATGGTAAAACCTATCAAAGTGGATCCTGCCGTCACACTAGACAAGACATCAAACTTATGCTGTGTCCCTAGTGAGAGCATCAGTAAACAGAACATGATGATTTGTTTCTTGAAAAAGAAGAAGAAGAAGAACACAACATTTCCAGTGAGGCTGTGTTGAAAGCTTTTTCCAGTGGCACTTAAGTGTTTGGGGTTCATGCACCATATGCACAGGGATGATGTTCAATACATGCATCTCAAGCAGGATTGCACAAATGAGCAATGAAATTTTCCTCAAACCAGTTTCTCTGAGCCAAAGTCACTAAAAGGTCAAATTCTGTCAGTGTGAGATTTCACAGGGCACTGGTGCCTCAGAGAAAGTCAACATCCCAACAACACATTAGGTGCTCTGGCCTCTGTATTCACAGTGTACTGGCTGTGGAGGATGCAAGGGCTTAAAAATGGATGAAAACTATGTTATCCTCAATATTATTATGAGTCCGGGTTTTCTGATCTTATGTACTCTCAGTAGTGGTGTTATTTCACACATCCTGAACAGGTATGTAACCCTGTGATATCAATCCAAAAGTGTGAGTGCAGACTTATGTGTAGAGATTTCTCCAGATTTACTGAATCTTTTTATGGTATTATGGACTGTAGATGATGAAATACCTTGATTCCTGCAATTGTATATTGAGAAATATTGTGTTCAACTTCCCAAGTCTTTTGTTGCTCTTTGGGATACAGATTTGAAAAGTAAACTTAAACTAAAGGTAATAAATAATTTGTCCAAAACACAATGAAAATTATGCAGCACACTTTGAAAAGCGTTTCTGTAGGACAATGCACTGTCTCTCCCCATCTTCATTTGGTTTGAATCTACAGATGCAACTGTCAGGTGAAAATAAAGCAATTGCAGCAAAAGGAGAAAAAAAAGCAGAAAAGAAGATAGATATAAAAAAAATCTAATTGATACAAGTTTGGATTAAGTATAAGATAAAATGAGCTGTGCACATTGAATCCCTCAACTCTGAGGTGCAGGGAGGGGGTCACTGGCTCTACATACTCCCCTTTGAAAGTCTCCTTCTGTCTCTAGGTGTTGGACAAGTTTCCCTTTTCTGAAATTGAACTGGGTTTTCTCACATAGACTTGTTTACTCCAAAGAACTGTTAAAACATATTCTCTTACACTCACATGGGAAATCAAACTGTAACTACACATTGCCTTATGGCTATTACAATTTACTGCCTGCTTAATCAATTTGTTTCTTTATTTGGTTTAATTTTCTGCATGGAGGATATTTTATTGCCAAAATTAGCTTGCTGAAGTTGGAGGTAAATTTTCTCCTATGTATCACCGCGGGAGTAAACTGAATTTCTGTGTGTTGAGGAAATACAGAAAATTAGTGCTGCATAATAAACTGAGTAACATTTCTGTTTATGATTCAGGTTCTGGAGTCATATTGCTAATGGTGAAGACAGTCATTTGTACATGAACAGTGAGATTTGGATCTACACTGTAAACAAAGTTTGACAGTCCAGCACACCATTTTGCTGATGACTTTGCATGACTGTTTATTTGTATTTACTCAGCTAGATGCCATTTTTCAGTATAAGTTCTCAAGGCAGAAAACAGCTTCTGAAACTCATCAGCATTCATAACAAGGCCAAGCACTCAATATTGAGACAATTTTCTGTGGTAAATGAGAAAGTGAATTCCCTCTACAAGATGAGCTTTCATCTTGTGTTAATGCATTTCAATAACACCTTTACTCATAGGGGGATTGGACTTTTCCACCTAATCACTCAGTCCTGTGGTGAGGGCCTGCCTCGTCACAAGCAGTTGTCATAAATGAAACAATATGAGGCATTACACACCCACTTTACACAGTACTACTTAATGTGTGAAATTAAATTAAAGTTCATTCTCCAATGGGATTTCTTTTATGTTTGGAGGATAGACCCTGCAGATTTTTTCGGTTGCCATGTTGTCATCCTTAAGAGTTACTCGTTCAGCTCCTTTGATTAAAACATACACTGCAAAAAAGGGAGCCTGAATATAAGATAAAAATACTAAATTTGATGGACAAATATCTTAAAACTAGTGAAATTATTTGTCCGTGCAGCAAGATAATTTCACTTGACTAGAAATCTTGAAATAAGACTGATAAATCTTAAAACAAGATGGCCTTGATAAGTATTCACAGATCTTAAAACAAGAAGAAAATAGTCATTTTTAGATTAAAATATTTGAAAACAAACTTCCTGAAGAAGAATTTTAATTGAAATGTACAGAATATGAGCAATAGAATCTAATTTTATGCTTCTTATATTCTTAATTTTAGCAAATGGAATGAAAAATATCTTCTTCCTTTTTTTAAGTCAGTTATACTTAGAATTAGAGAAGTATGATTAAGATAATTCTTGATTCAAGTGCTCTCATCTTGAAATAAACATAATCCATAGTTAAGGTTAAACCAGAATCTTAAAACCTGTCCCTGATTTAAGAACATGAATCCTCACTTATTCTACAGAAATTAAAAAGAGCAAATGAGTACTTTGTGGTTTTGGTTGTATGCCATGTTTTACACTTTTTGAGCATGGGTTTGTAAAATTCTTAGCTGTTTGCTACATAAGCTGTCTTAAAAAGATGATTTTTTGTGTTATTCTTAAATCAAGCAACTTGAGGTAGAGCTAAATCTTGAAACAAGTTTTAATGTTATGAAATTACATGTGAGGTAACCAAAGTAACTTGTTTGAACAGTTATCCACTCATTTTAGGGTTCTCAGCCTAATTAAGACAAAATTGAAACATGCATGCTTTTTTGAGATCTAACATAGTTTTAAATGCTAAAAAGAAGTTTAAAAAAACATTTAAAAAAAAGATATTTTATTTAGCATGTCTTGAAGTAAGATTTTAAATCTTGGCAAGTGCAAGATTGTTTGCAGTGTAGCTGTGCAACCACCATCAAGCTGACTGTTTCTACACTCTTTTCTGTTGCGTATGATGCCATCTTGAGTTTGGTCTTCATCGGCTTCCATCGCTTAGTATTACAGTGTATGAGTAATGGAGGGACTCCTTCTAGGATTGTCTGATCCCTAGGTGTCATAAAAATCCACCTTTTCCACACTGCACGTCTAAACTATTAGTAAATATACTTTCAAAGACAAATTTAGCCATAAACACATGAAGATTGCTCATCTCTGACCCTATCACGCACAAGAGGCCAGTGTGTCCCATATTTAATGAGAAGTACTTCCAAGTGTCAGACCTGTGTTTATATTATGAACAAGCCAAGACATTTACTTACATCTCCTTTTGTGACTGCACTCTCAGGGTTGCACAGAGGTTGTATCCTCGTTGAACTCAAACTTTTTGTATGAGGGATGACAGGAAACCAAACCCTTTCTAGGTCCCTAAACAGAGGGAATGGAAGAGAAAAAGAACAATTCATGCATATTTGGAAGAAGTGGAAGAACAAGAAGAGGAACTGTACACAGAAGAAGTTTAAGATTTAGAACTTATAACTTTTTTCCAGCAATTATCTGGAGTACATGTCTGATTTGGCTGTGAGGTTTCATTCACTTGCACGTTGACTCTTTGTAAACTTCTGAAACAGGTGACAAAAGATTTTGGGAGAAGTGAGGCATCCAAGTATGCAGCATCATTTCTATGGGGATTTCTCAGGGAAGCAAACAAATTATGAATTATTCCAAAGCAAAACATCACATTGAAATAATAAATCATCTTTCATTGTTATCCAGGTTTCACATTTCACCACCTCATGTCATATTTTCAGTATTTTAGTTACGGTCATTTGTAGCTGTTGTCTTTAGTCTTAACTTTCATACACCTGTAAATTTATCAGTGATTTATTTTTGAAAAAGAGATTCTCATATGCCACTACTACCACTTAGGTCTGTCTTTAGAGCCCTCCAGAAGCTCAGTCACATGCTATATCAGCAGACTACAGAAAATGCAATAAAAACAAAAGTTCATTTACATTTAGAGGAATTAATCATCCTATGCTTTCAAAGCATTCCTTCATTCATCCAGGGAATCTTTTCAACGTGATTACTTTCAAAAAGTTATTGAAAATGTGCATTTTTAACTTAAAGACCATTTACAACAGGGTAAATTTTAATTAAATGAATATTTAAAGCTCCTGGAGGGGACGTAAGATTAATGATAATGGGTAAACTTTTGAAGTGCTGAAATATGTAGAGTCTAAAGTGAAAGCAATTGTTGCTGAGTGTTCCTTCATCCATTTCCACTCCCACTTACTCCGCAGCCCCCTCTCATTCTGTTCTCTCTGTTCTTCTCAGAGAAGCTGCAGGCTGCTGTGTTACGAGCCAAAGGTGCAGATTCCATAACTTGTTGGGCACAACCCAAAGGATTATAACCCTTCACTGCTTGATGTTATGTGGGAAAGAATATCTTTCTCTTAACTGACATCATGTAGAGATATTTTTCTGAGTTTCCAACTTGACTGCTTTTATTACTGGATCAAAGTAAACAAAGGTATCCAAAACAAAGTGACATCTTAATGCCCTTAAGCTGTTTTATGTTGAAATACTTTTAAATATGTTGCACTGTTATGAGCATGCAACAGTACATGACATATGCCGATTGATATTTCACCATGAAATCAAAGCAATACAGCAAAGGAAGCAGAGCAGAATGGATTTTTTTTTTTTTTTTTTTGCCCTGGCATGGCAATTATTCCCTGCAGGTAATCTGGGAGAAGAGGCAACCATGGGAGAGTGAGTGGGACAACTGCAGAGACCTGCCGCAGCAGAAGTGACACCAGGGTTGAGTTTTGATTTACATGCTCTTTATAACAAAGCACAGCAACCCTTTTTACCATGTAATTTGCAGAAGAATATAAACACTACTGAACAAACTCTTCAGACCTGGGAAAATTAACAAGAATGTGCATTCGGCACTGGTTTTTAAACGGTTGTGATTAGTGATGCAAGAAGATGAAACAGAAGCAGGAGACAAGGCAAAAGATAGAGTTAATGGAAAACTATTGTTTGATCAAACGGTTAAGACCATAGCCTATAAAGTCAAAATTTGTGCTAAAATTTGTTTTTGTGTCATTTTCACTGATGCATTCACACAGTCGTGACCTCTACATGGTAGAAGCAAAAAAAAAAAAAAACCTCCCTGTTGTCGAAGGTGGCAGGATTGTTGAGCTGTACAAGCAGGGCATCTATCAACATGCTAACACTACTAATGTTTGACACTCTAAGACAGTCATTTTAAATCTCTTTCTGAGATCCTGAAGGTTGTGAAACGAAAATGTCAAGTGGTAGTATACATTCTGATATTCCTCGTTGACATTGTGAAGTTTCTGAGAGCTCTTGGACTTGCAGCTGACCTATTGTCTTTCTGCTACTGCCTCAAATACTGAACTCTTTTCCTCTTGACAGGGAATATAGCTTTCCATCAGTACTTGCCATGACCCTCATGAGACTACTGTGCTATATAAGCCATATTCAGTGCAACCCTCAGGAGAAGTGACGGGCAGCAATGAGCTGCTGAGCTACTGAGCCTAGTTGCTGGGGACCAATAAAGCTTTCAGGCTCCGTGAGCTGACATCACATCTATCCTGAAGTTAATGCAATCAGTTTTACTCAAAACAAAGCCCGTATTCTTTTGTTGTTCACAATCCTGCTGAAGACGCATTTGCACTTTACAATTTCCCCGGGAGTTTTGGATGTCAACACAGCACACTGAATAAAACTCCTCCAGCTTGATACAGTAAAAGTTACAGAGCTAGAAAAACAAAGCAGGGTCACAGAAAGGTAAGAACACAGGGAAAAATAAAGATGCAGACAGAGATGAAAAGTGTGTGACAGTGCAAAAAATACAAATGGAAGCATTTTTAGATGGTCTGAGAGAAATTGATTTAGATTAGAAACCATTTTTTGTTGCTTTCTTGGAAATAGTGCTTCCATAGGTGCCTCATTTCATTGGTTACATATTCAGCCGCTGAAAAGTCTTTAGCAGAACACTGTAGATTATAAAAGTGAATATAAAAAGAAAGCTTCCACACAAAGATATTTAAAGCTTTTGGTCCTCACAGCTACATGGTTGTATGAAAGTGTTAACACAGGGCTTAAGATATTTTTTAACATTCAAGAACAGTTTGAGCTTAGTTTACTGTCTTTTTTATTGCAAACTGAAACAAGAGCAATTCACAATGAAGGTGTAGAGAAGGAGACAGAAGAGAAAATTTATGGGAAGATAATGAATGCCAAGGATTTAAGGAGATACGCAGAAAGACTGAAAGGGTAGATGTGAGACTGATTGATTAAAAGAGGCAGAGGAAGATTTTAAAAAATGAACTGAAAGAGAATCATCAAGACGCAACAGGAGGGAGCGCTGACTTGGAGCAAGAGAAGTTGTGCAAGTGGCAGACTTCCATGTTGGGCATTACAGGGCAGTGCCGACTCTTTTAGGCATCTGCAGTCCCCACTGCTGAGTGGCAATAGTGCTTCTTCTGCTGCTGGTTTCAGGGACGTGCCCGGAGTATTGAACAGTCTCCTCACCGTGGCTTGAGGCCTTAAATCAGTTCTGCGCTAGACACACCAACGAGCAGCTGCACACACACTCTCCCACTGTCTCTCTCTTTCCCAAACCTACTCCTGGTCAGCAGAGATGCCCCATTTGCACACTGTGACCCCAGGATGAGCCCTTTGGAGACAGCATTGATCTCAAATCATTTAGAAAAAGACTTGAAGAGATTTGGCAATATATCAGTGTGGTGATGTGCCAACCAATCAAGCGCCATGAAAGTCACCTAGAAGCTACAGCACTAAATATGGGTAAAGGGTTTCCTAAAAAAGCTCCAACTGATGGACTGTTACAGAGATTTGAGAAACTGTTGAGATGAACTTCTCCACACGACAGGACGGTCTTTTCTCCCATAAGGTCTGTCTGAATAACCTAGCTCTCCTGGACGTTCACTCATGTTCGTTTCAGTGAGTAGGTATGACAACAATGCAGGAACATAGACAGGGAACTCTCCGGTCTTAATGATTTCGTTGTACTGAAACTTTAGGACGACCCACAATTGGAGTGGATTCCTGCGCAAGTACTTGTGTGTCCCACAGTTGTTCATTTCCATTTGTAGAGTATGACCTGGAGTACGGTATTCCTCCCTTGAGGATGCAGGCAAATACATAATTTACCACCAATGCCATGAAGACAGACGCAACGCAGTATCACCTCCAGAGAAATGTGGTTTGTATGGAAATGGTGCTGATGAAAAGAATTGTGCCAGTAGCAAGCTTTTAGGCTTTAATATTTCAAACTCAAATCCTGCCTTGAATAATCTTCACTGAGTCAGGAACACAGACAGTTACACACAAGAAACCAATCTTCCACCCTCAGACCAGATCAAAATGATCTATGTGTCATTGACGTGACGCCGACATTTTCTGTCCAACTGCAAAAAAGGTTTGAATACATAAAAATACACTTAATATATGAAGCATCTATTACAGTTTTTTCAGGGGGTAAAACTTACTAAATGTTTTACAAAACATAATGGCATGTTTTAACGTTTCGTAACCGTCAACATAAAAGTAGTTTCCTATTTGTTTGAAACAGACTACTACAGTAGTCGTAATCTATAGTACATACCAGAGAGGTATGTCCTTTTTCTAGTATCTTTCATTTGTAGGCGTCCCTTCGCAACGTTTTTCGACGTGGAAGAGAAGTGCCAACTAATAAAGAAGGCCCCATATATGAGGAGACAGCAAACAGAGATGAGAAAATTGAGAGATAAATCCAGAAAGCTTGAGAGGAGGTTAATGGAAAGAGAAAAAGTAGGCCTAAGTGAAAAAAGCAAGAAAAGGGGGCGCAAGTACGACTGTCAGTAGAGAGACAGCAAGCAGCAGTCAATTTTCTGTGCAGAGATGAAAACAGTCACCTTTTAGCTGGGACAAAAAAAGACACCATCACTAAAAATAAACTGAAAATGCAAAAAACGGTTCTAACAAAATCCCTGACTGAGCTCCATGCACAGTGTCAAACAGAGGTGGAACAGCATCTCTCAATGTCTTATTATCTGTCAGAAGGCAGCCTTTTCAAATCATAGAGTCAAAGACCAGGGGCTGAGATACATGTAAATGTGTGGAACATGAGAAAATCTGGCTATTGGTGAACAAATTTGCCAAGAGAGGGCTGTTGAAGACAACCAGCATTAGCAAGCATGATTGTTTGTTACTCAAAAAACAATGCGTGTATGGATCATGTTTGCCTAAAGTGCTGCTTTGGTGAAGAAGACTTTCATGTGACAAAAAGCACTGGGATTCCTTGGGAACAATGTGAGCCAGTAACTTCAACAACAAACAGGTAGCTCTCTGCATTTCTACAATTTCATTTAGCAGATGCTTTTGTCCAAAGAGACGAAGAGCACAAGCAAGAATTAAGACTGGAGGAAAAAACCTTAGTGGGGGCAACAAAGTGCTTCAAGTAGATTGGTTTTGCCATCAGGTGCCAGAAGAAATGTTTTTTTTTTTTTTTTTTTAAATAATACAGCCAGAACTATGGCAACAATTTTTTTTTCTATTCAACAAACATTCATTGTTCAGTGTTAATATTTGCTGTGTGTGTTCCCTGAGCAGTTGAGGCATTGTTTGTAAGTAGAGAGGAGACCAAGCACCGACCCTTGGTTGTATGGTTACCAATAACAGAACAAAAAAAGTTATTTTGCTCTGCTATGAGGTCTAAGTGTGTTGTTACAGATTGAGTTTAGAAGCAAATATTTAGTGGGACAGTGCCTTCCAGGGCTCCTGCATCAGGCACGTATTTACTTCTTGATGCTATTGACCAACATCCACCCACCCGTTTTCCTTTTTTTTTCCAGTACTTCAAGTCTTCTTTTCAGATTTACCCTGATTAATTGAAAACCATATCTACGACAAGAACTGATTTAATATCGTATAATTGATGCCAATTTCAAATGGCGTTCAATTAACCTCTCCCATGCATGTATTTGTCCCGTTGTTTTGGTTGAAGGACCCTGAAGTGATACACTGACCTCTAAATTCTATAGCATCATTTGTGAGATCTCTCAAAACTTTTGCAAGATATTGCAAAAACTTTGTCTTGTTGTTTCCCTTTCCCCAGGTCTTCTCAGGGGCTCCATACTATTTAAAGTGTGACCAAGCGTACATTACATTGATGATGAATATATTTTAATTTTGTTTTTTTTCAAGCCCCATTTCTCCTTTCATAAGTGGTGATTCATTTTTGTTGACGAGACCCAAATGCTCATTTATACAATGTTCTGGCGATTATGAGCTGCTGAACACCTCATAATGCAACCATCCTTTGCACCAAGTCAAGTTCATTACGAATTAAAGTCTTTAAGTGCTTGCAGTTTGTTCTCCCATCTGTTGATTGCCTAACCTGTTCACCCACCCCACAGCCACAGTCTGACACACACAAACAGCACACTAATGAGTGTTTGATGAGTGTCCTGACCATGACGACAGTCTGACATTGAGGAAGAGGCTGTTATTGGGCAGTGGCTGCAGTAAATGCTGTGCTTGATTTATATATACATAAAACGTTTTGATGATAAAAAAATGTTTGCATTTTCACGTCCACCAAGGGTGTAAATCAATTCAACGCAATGGTAAATGCACACGCACACATATACACACCAATTCACTCAGCAATTATATAGTTTAGGGACACTCAAATGCAAGGACAAAGTCTGACATAGCACAAAACAATTTAACACTTATAAACACAACTTTATGCCTATTATGAATTTGACTGTGGTTACTTGTGCATGTGTAAGCAGAAAAAAAGGTCTTTGTTTTTGAGGGCTGAAATTGTATGGCCCATGTAAAGGTGAAAAATCCAGCTGTCAAAGAAAGTTAGCTTGTGAGCACATTTTTGCACCTGCTGTTTTGTATTACTGACAACACTATATTGATACCGTATCTATGATTATGATGATCAGGAGGTTGTGAGTGAGAGAGAGTCCATTTGTTTTGTTTTAGTGGCCTGTAACAGATTTTTGACCTTGAGAGCTCTGTATTCAATATGTAGACAAAATAAAACACAACCCTGGCCTGTACACAACTTCCAAGTGCAAACACTGAAATACACTCACTAACAGATAAATGATTTTTGATAATTTTTTGAGTTTCTATACCTAAATCCAAAGATGCTCTCTATATTTATTCACTGAGCACCAACATGGATTAATTTCACCACATTAACTGCACAGTTAACACAGTAGCGTACAGCTGTACAAAGCCAAACTGCAGAATGTGATGTCACTGCCCTCTGGCTTTGTGTCATAGCTTGATGGTAAGTAAAACTTTTCAGAACAGGAGTCATTTCATCTTAATCTACTAAAAAAAAAGTCTCCCATCAATATTAATAATAGACCAGACACATACAGGTAGAGATAAACTGAGAGAAGACGGGCAGGACAAATGTCTTTGTACTGAGAAGAAGAGTTATGCTTGTGGTTTTGAGAAACCCAAGCAAAACAAGCGGATTATAGTTATTTATGAGCAAAAAAATTGAGTAAGTAAAAGTAGAAAGCACCCAACTATTCTTTCTCAATGGCAGCTGTCATGGGCTGTGTTTTCTGCTGTGCTCTCTCAGTACAGCAGGACATCTAAAAACACCTGCTCAAGCTGTAACACATGGCATGGGACACATGCCCAGCACATAGCCTGCGGGCATCCTTTCTCATCAAATAGAGACGATTTCCCCATTTGCATTGTAAACAGCACTCAAATTAAACCCACAAAACATGAATCAAGTTTCTCTTTTGTTGGCCAAAACAGCAGTTTGTGTCTTCTGAGATATATTTTAGAGATTAAAAAGGGGTGACATGAAAGAGAGACATAGCCATCACACTAAGCCTGTCCTCCCAGCAGAGCCCCCCTCTCATCTCCTTTCCTCCTTCTTCTTTTCCTCTGGTACAGCCGTTGCGACTTGTCAGTGACTTGTGTTTAATCAGCTTTCATCCAAACAGGAAGGTGGCCTAAAGCAACAGCAGCTGGATGGGGAATTTGTGAACTTGAAGCATGATCTGAATTCTTATTATTGAAGTGAGGCCTGACAGAAAGAGCGAACACTGTCGTAATGGTCCACCTCACCCAGACTGTGTGGGTGTGTGAGAGATTAAAAAGAGAAGTGAGCACTGACAAAGGAAGAAAATCGAGTCAAATGACTGGAACTGCTATGATCTGTCCCATTTAACAGACTATGATCTCTGGCAGACACGTAACACACTACCCAGCGTGCACAAGCAACTCAATGCAACAGTCTTCATCTGATTTATTACTTTGAAGCTCTCTGAACACTTGAGAGTCCTGTCTCATTTCTTCCATTCAGCTTCTAACGGCATGATCACAATGGCAAAGGCAACATTCTTACAATGTGCTTTCAATACGAACATAGTATTTTCAATTACAGGACAAGTCACTTTATTCTGTCGATGGAAGCCTTCTATAACGATCAATCAAGTTTCAACTACTGAGGACAGATCCATTAATTTACCCAGTTATCTTCATTCTTGAGTTATCTCAACTGACAGAAAAACAGGCCAACAGAATTCTTCACCATTTATAAAGAGGGTATAAGGTCAAGCTGACGAACACCTTTTCTAATCCCACTATGAGAAAAGATACATTGTTACAGCAGTAAACCACAAGGTGTAGGCTAGAGTGCAAAACACAAGAATATATCAAACAGAATAATACAGCAGGAGTGACTTAGAAATCTAATTGTACATATCAAGCATAAAATAGAGGTAAAAGTCTTCTGAAAGGGATGAAACATTTTGTCAATCAGAGACGACAGCTTGGCCATCATTTCAGTGTCAGCCTCCTTCCCCATAACAATGAACGGAAGGGCAGGTCGATATGGTCTCTTCCCAGCACAACGCAGCATCAGCCTGTTGTCAGCAGCATCTACATGCTACAGGCTCCAAACAGCTGATCTTGTGTGTAAACAATGGGACCAATGTTACACAAAAGATCCACGGACCAACACTGGAAAAAATAGCAATACCACCACTGAATACTTAACCACTTTGGTGTCTATGGCCAACAAATGGACCATAAAAAGTTACACAGACACCAAATGCAAAGATGACCAAAATGAGTAGAAGAAGGGAAAAGGAAGAGCTACTGCAACAGGCAGTTAATATGTCGGCACTTGACATGAACATTCAAACAAATATGATAAACCCAAATCCACCACAGTCGCTTTAGTATATTTTTGAGATAGATAACTCTGTTTTCTTTTCCGTCCTGTAACTTCTGAAGACAATCATGATAATCTATGAAATGTTTCTACCTCTGGTGTGTAGGCGTCTGCCGACTGCCCACAAATGAAATTCACTGGAATCTCCACCTCTCCAAGCTTTCCACAGCCACTTCATCATGTTATTGTGATAAATGGTTCTACTTCCTAGAACAAATAACTCTTTAGACTGAAATGCCCCATGTTTCATTTTTCTGATTTTGCAATGCTCAAATAGATGAATGCTATTGCTGAAATAGGTCCATAACTGCTGCTAACTAACAAAACTAAGGATGAAATTGTATGCAGGATTTTTTCTTTTGATGGCAAACATTCATAGTTTGCTGTGAGCACTTAAAATTGTCTCCAGTAAGCTCCATACAACCCCAAACTCTGAACACGCTTGTTCTTGGCAAGTCCACTAGTGCGGGATAATGTTTGAAACTTATTAACTCCACATTCAACTTCAATTTATTTGACAAAGAAGGTCTTCTGTGTGCGAAATCCCTCTAAGGCAGGATAGCAGGCTGTTGTATTTTCTCACAGAAAGAAATAATTTTCCACTTTTCTCACAATGACATTAACGTTTAATGGGCGCAGTCAACCCCATTAATAACGTACAAGGCAATCTCATTTCACGAACAAAATCCTCTGGACAGATCATGAACAAGGTTTTTTTTTTTTTTTTCAATTCCTGTGTGTGGGTGCACATGTTTACAAGTGAGTTTTATGAGTGTATGAGGTAGAAAAACAGGGTCATGTGGACAAAGATAAGCCTTCAATTTGCCCTTGCATTAAGCAGCTCAAACATGTATTGGACAACCTCTGGTTAATAGTGTACTTCAACTTTGAGGACAAATATCCACTGTTTAAGCTATGTACTATGCACAGCACTTTAATCATTTCAGTCATAACATGTAAAAAAGCCATTAAATATCTCCCTCTTTCCTATTTGCATGACGTCTGTACATTAAGTTCCCCCATGTTTTGAGATCCACATTTGCAGTAAGTGCAAAGCCGCAGAGTTTAAATTGAGGTCACACTATTCCATAAGATTTTTTGCACTGCTCTAGTAAGTACAGAGTGGATGCAGTGCACTTCATTTTAAGTGTACTTAGCGGGGAATATGACTTGAGACACAGCAATTGCTTTCAAAGCAGTCATCACAACCATCTGTCCTACACACAGTCAGTGCTCTCCTCCACTCTCCTCACTTTCACCATGTCATTCATACTCTCTTTATACTCAAAGTATCCATTAATATCTAGAACTCTGGCCTTGGTCCAATCTCCTGCTACAGGAGAAGGGTTAAACTGAGACTGCAGCACTGACCTTATACAAACAGCATGTTGCAATACTCACCCGATTTAAATTTTAAGACCAGTTGGGAAAAAAAAGCTCAGATTTATATTTTACGCTACTAGATCTTAGAAAGGTTCTGAGTAGAGATTCAACATGCAAAAAGAAGAAATGGGACCTTGAAAATAAGAAAGAGAAGAAATGAGTTAGCAAAGTATTGAAACTGCGACCAAACTGTAATGGCTGTTCACCAGCCAATCAAAACTTTGGGATCACAGCACAAAATGAAAGACAACAGACTGTATTTACCAAACTTGTTTTAAATAGCAGCAATGCAGCAGCAGAGGTCTAGACTGAAGTGGCTCACATCTCAACAAAACATAAAAGGCCCTTCACTGATGGCAGGATTGGAAGCAATGACCTCGGAAGCTGAATCATCTTTCAGGGACCACAAGAGTAAGACAGGAAATGTCTATGTGACAATCCTGCTGGTTGTCTGTTTGCTGGTTATTGTGTTCTTTGTTTCCATGAGCCAGTGGATGTTGTCAGGGCTGTTTTATACAGTCTATGGTATGTTCACAAAGCTGTGGCTGTTAACCATGCCATTAGCTACAGTTGGAGGCAGTGAGCATCCACTGCCACTGACACCAGGCCACAAAGGAGGAGCCCAGTTTGGATGTTGTTTGTAAACAAAAAAAAGCAAACTTATCAAAAATTTCTGCATACTCTGCCTTTAAATAAAGTTGGTGGGTGAAAAAAATAAACCATTACTGACGTGCATCCAACGAATGGATGTGCGGGGTGTGCTGTTAGCGAAATCTAGACATTTTCTTTTTTTTGTTCCAGGCTGTCAACATATTTGTTTATACAGTGAGACTGAAAACTTTTTTTTTTCTTTGGCTTGGTGTGTTCGTGACTTTCAGAACTTCTGTAGCAAGCTTCAAGCAGACACTCGACGAACAGCATTTTTTTTTAGCATCATCTCTTATTTTTTAGACCCAAGGTTGCTGCTTGATTCCAACACATCTTGCAAAGAAGCAAAGGTTTTAGAGTACCAGACAGGGCCACGCTTTGGAAATTAATGTGAGAATTTACCAAGTTCCTTACTGGCAGCACTGAAGCATACCCACAACACAAAGCCCCAAATTTCAAGTTAAAGCCTCGATGCATCTGCTGTAGAGTCAGTGTTCAGTGATTTTATGTTGCCACCCCTTTCCAGGGCTTCGTCTCAGTGATCCAGTAACCAGCCATCTGTCAATGTCATTGTTATTAATCTGAAACTGTTTAGAGGATAATGGGATGCTGTTGTGGGCTCTGGGAAGATTCAAGTCTAGAGACTTGATTCTTTTCAGTGGTAGAGCAAGAAGAAGAACGAGGGGAGGAGATGAGAGTGAAAACATACTAAACATATGCTCAAATTGGCTCAAGGACAAAAGATAATGCATAAAAAATATGAATATTTTCTTTTAATCTTTTCAATACAGTCAAAAATTCAACAGCTGTGGTAACAAATCTCTTTGAAATTTACATTAACTGAGAGAAAACAGAGGTGACCTACCTGCTATCCTACAAACTAACAAACAGACTTGATTGTGTTTAGTTTTAGGGAGCGAATACAACAATTACAATGGATTCCCAAATCCCAACTCAACACAAGCTGCACATCAAAATCTGGATATGAAGACGATCAAAAATGGCACAAACGTACCGGCGTACTGCCAGATGGTGATAGTGGCTGCTGCTGGTGGAAGAAGATTTATTTAGCACCATTCTGCTCTGTGAATGTCATTGTGTGTCCATGACAGGAGTGCTGACGTAAATCAACCATAGAGAAGGTTTATTACTTTAAAGGTGCATACCTTGTCTTTTTCCTACATGGAACATGTCAGATTGATAGGTGTGGAGGGGTTTTCAGTTTTGTAGGGGGGAGTAAAATGTAACATGAGCATGACTGTTTTGACCATTCCATATTCACCTTATTACGGAGAAACATGTCAACTCCACCGAGGCTAATCTAAAAGTGTCTGAGCACCAGGCGGCTCTCAGAAAAACTCTTTTGCTATTTCACACATGAAAATAAAAGTCTGGACTGGAAAGGCTGCTACGACTGAGGATGGAAATTGCTCTGCCACATGTAATATCTCAGGCTGAAGAATAGCTCTCAACATTGACATCATTTTCCTTTTTCACTATAAAAGAAATTCATGGTGGGGCTGTATTATATTGAAGATGAATATAAAAGATGAGTGACTGCCTGTCCTCGACACTTTAAAGAGTGTATTCGCTGTACTTATGTTCACTAGAAATTTTGATGTGTTACTCAAAATATAGTATAATAGTGTCAAAAAAAATTGTGTCCTGTTGTCTAGTCGTTTTTCTAGTGTAATATATTTATTTCGTCACTTTCGCCTCTCCTCTTTAACCTACCCAAAATTTTTGTTGAAAATCATTTTGCTCTTAACTCTCTTCTTTTTAAGTTGGACATAAAATCAATAAATGCTTGTGAGAGACAAAGAGTGATGTAATCACACCTCCAGAGCAGTTAAAATAAAGCAATGAAGGGACGCATGAAGTCTGACAGTCAAACAAATGAAGCTATTAAACACAATTTGCTTTATTCAGCATGAACTCGTCGTAGTGTAATGAAGAGTTAGTATAATCGACTTCTGTCGGTGTGCGTTGTCGATGCTAGTTTAGTTGAGACTCCTTTACTCGACTCCTGTACTGATTCGTGTTAGACTCGTGAATTTAAAGGGAATGGATGAATGATCTTCTTGAGCCTTGCTGGCCTTTTCATTTTCCACTTATTTACTGTCAAAACCTCACATTAGCAGCTTTAGTAACCAAACTCATTTCAGAGCTAAATCTCACAAACTGTTTTCTTTATTTGTTTACCTACAGTGAGGTGAGCAAGCTCACCCACTCTCTGATAAACAACCATTTGACACATGCTGGGAAATGAAACCCAGACACTCAAATGGGGCATTAAATGAGGTAAAACTTATAAAAGATCTTTGTGATCCAGGGCAATGTAGAGAGCTGCCCACTGGTGGGATAGATTGATGGTAGACTCTGGAGGGTGGTCTGTCAGTGTTGGAGTCAAGCATCATTAATGTGGCCAAGCTTTCCAGGTATGTGGTTAATGGCAGTAAAAAGAGCAGTGTGCATGTGTGCCAGCTGCTCAATGAGGCTGTGAGAGGGAAAACAAGCAATGATCACTTCACTGAGCTACAATGAGAAATGCTCATCAAAAGTCTTTTTAAGTGTGCAAATATGCCATAAAAACCTTTGAGCCTAATTGACCTATGATACAATGGACAAAATATTAATATTGTTTCACATTTCAGTGTTCAGAGATTCTAAAGAAGAACTAAGTTGAATCCATCAACAATCAACTTAGATTCTAAGAATAAAATGATGAAAAGAAATCATGTCAGGTAAAAGCATAAATTTAGAGAGAAATTTATGGGCAGACATATTTATTTATAGCCTCACATGTCCAGAAAAAGACAAAAACATTGTGTTTCTATTACGTTTCTTACTCTGAACCCCCCCCCCCCCGACACTTGAATGTGTTGCGAAAAAAATAGCTCTTCCATCCTCTGTAACTGACAATAATGGTGTATTCAGTTAAATAATGAAATTGAGAGGCATTCACTCCTGTTCTTTTCTGTTGTTGCGATAGAGCGATTATTCTGTTGTAATGAATTTGCTTCATGACCTGCTCTTTGCTCTGATCTCTTAACTCCCCTGCAATGGCTCATAATGAGGTTAAAAGGTCAGGATGGTTTGAGGCATCTAAAAAGTGTGGCTGTGGGAGTGTGACATGGATGCATCAGTGCACCATTATCAAGACATAATAAAACCAAGAATGTTGTGAAGTTGTCGTGACATTTGAGTGAATGAGGTATAAAAGGGTTAAGTAATTCAGGTGAGAGAAAAGGTGTGGGTAGTGCTGAAGGGTTATGTTAAAGACTGACATGAAAGCGAACATCAAACAGGGTGAGTCAGTCGAGTAGGGACACATGTGGCACTGAGGTATAAAGCAAGACAAAGAAAGACACAGCCCAAAAGGATGAAAGGCTCTGATAAAAAGGTGGGGGGAAGGCACATAGGGATTGTTAATTTTCATACTGTGTTGTCAGTCAAACAGAAGAGTGAGAAGGCCTTGTGAGCAGTGACTTGTAAAAAGCAGGCCAATGGTGTGACCTGCTGCCTGATGTGGTTTCAAACTTAGTTCAGTCCTTTTCAGGATCATCACATAAATCAATACATTGTTAGCTAATGATCATATGGCTGGGGTTTAGTTACCCTTTCAGGCCTCAGCTCTTTTTTACTTACTGGATGATTGAGAGCAGTGTTCCTGCCCATTACCTGCTGGTGACTAACAAGACAAGTCACAAAGGCATCACATAAGATTTGTCACTTGTAATTCTGCTAACAATGTACAATGGTCAGCACACAATGGGCAGAACCTACTTTTGCACATTTATGCTTCTTTTTTTCATACAATCTGTGTATTTTTGATTGGACAGCAGAAAAACAAGAAACAAAGAGGAATAGAGTGATGTGTGACATGCAGCTGATATGAGCTCAACCTGTGCCCACTGATCAAGTCAAGTACAAGATGAAAACCCAATTAACTGTTAAAAAAAAAGATTAGCTCTACACTGGACGTTAAGCTGACTGAAATGGCTCCATTACTTTTTCCTTTTTCCACTATTTTTCCACTCACAAGAACTAATTATATTAAGTTACAAAGCCTACTGACCCTCTTTCTTCACATTGGGGGTGTTAAATATCAACCCTTGAACACCTGAGCCTTGAAATGTCTGGCAGGACTTGGAAAGGTCAGGAAATGTTCTCTGAATAAGTGCTTTGACCCATTTTACTGGAATACATGTCATTGAATATCTGCGAGTTATTTCCACTTATTGTATGTTGTATAAAAGTAAAACAGCTTAAACTGAAGAAAAGCACAAACATGGAATTTGATTTTTGGGGTGTAGTGAAGGAAAAATGCTGCAATCAAACACATACATTTTGTGGAATAAACTCAAAATTTGGATGATCTCATTTTTGTTCTCTCTGTGCTTTCCTTTTATTCATCTGCTCTTCAAACAGTTTTTTCACAGGGCTTCTTAAAGCCCTCATGGAAACTACTGTAATAACCACATATTGTCTGAAAGAGCAATATCCTCGCTTTCGCAAACTGTTGGAATATTTCTGATTTTGCAAACCGTTTAGGGATAACTGTCATTGAAAGCCCACTTGCATAAATGTGGCAGTGTCAACACATCTAGAGCAAAAGGGTTAAGTGTTATGAGATTCATGTGTAATACCCCTGTAAGAGTTTCATACAGGCCTTAAGAGTATTAAAGTAAGCGCTTAAGCACTTAACATCATACAAAGGGTGTACAATCAACAGTTGTGTGTGTGGGTAGGAGGGTGGGGGATACTCTTTGGGTACCCCCTACAGTTTGACCCCTCTTTGAGGCTGAATGCTGAACTTTTGCATCTTTTTTATAGGTGTGTTTCTGCTGAGAACACACTCCAATTATCAGGGCGATTGATTCATGAAAAAGAGGACAATGGACAGTTTAGGTCTGTGCTTGTTCTGATTGATCTGGCTGAGTCATAGTCTCCTGTCTTGACCTGTGCAACTTATCCGTAAAATACTCTGCAGGAAAATTTTCACTCATAGCAAAAGTGAGAATGAGCTTACAATGCAGCCTCTGGACACAGATCATTAAGCAAACATTGACAAGCCACTGAGGTGGAAGAGTTAAATTCTAGAGCCGAGCTTTCCCCCTCAGTCTTCAGTTTTGTTATCAGTTCTCGCAGGGCTCTGTAATTTTCTAATAAATAAATCAGTGGATTCTCCTGCGTGAGGATTAAAACTACTGCTGCATCTCACAAGAATTGCACTGTCATTACCATCCAACTAACAAGCCACACTGAAGTGGATCGGCAATGTTGACTTTAGGGAAACAACAAGCAGTGTTGGATATTCATATAACCCTCCCTTGTCCTCTCCTTTTTCATTACCTACCAAGATTTTTTTTGCTATACATTTGATCATATTTCAAGAATAATTAACAGGCAAGTGTGACAGAACCATTCATTTGCATTATCCCTGATCTACACTGAAAATCAAAGATTAGTCAATAACTAACTTAGGTTCTGTTTCATTGAGTTACTGGAGATTGATTGGGAAAAGGATTGATTGGGTAAGGGAGGATTGATGCAGTGACACAAAAGAAGAGAGACGGGAGGAGAAAAGACAGGTTGGTAAAGGGGGAAAATGTTCTGTCGGATCGAAGTGGAGAGAGTCAGGTCTGACTAATCATTTTAAAAGCAATCAGGCCTCTGAAAACTGGATTGTTTGTTTTCTGCATCTGTATCAAATCAAATGTAAAAAATGCAACTCCATATCTGTAAAACAGTGTCTTGCTCTAAATCTGATAAATAGATATTTGGACACATACTTGTTTTATATATTTTTTTGGTCAAAGACAGTGATTCAAATGCATTAAATATATTTATGTATATTTAAAAAAAAAATTTGGCCCCACAACACACACTTTCAACAAACTGGAGACAGAGAAGCAATTAAACTTTTTTTCCAATTTAACACAGAGCATATGTACAGGCTACAATAATAAACAATTACTAAATAAAAGTTGTCCATTCAGCCAAGATTTTATCGTCCAAGTTGGGCGTGAGTTATTACGTAGTCCATGGTGACTCATTATGAAAGCATTCATGGTCATGAATAGAGCAGGCTGCAGTCCTGACTGGTCACCTATTAAGGACTTTGGGAGCATCATGAAAAAAAAATTAGGACAAGAGAGAGTTGAGCAACTAATATCTTGCATCAGAAAATAGTGGGACATGTTAGCCCTTCTAAGGCCTCATGTATACAGCAACATTTTCCCCAAAAAAGCAGTTTAAAAAATGTGGATCGTAGCAGAAATGCTGAAGAACTGAAAACTCTGCAGTGTGTATGCCAGGCCTGTAGTTGGCATAATAACTGTTGGAGCCATATACACGACGACAGTTTAGAGGGAAACAAGCCACATGGGAAAAACTTGGGAAACAGGTTCAGGCATCAAATAGTGATACAAACAATTTCCCTTACTTCCCTTGCAACACTAAAATAAGGGTGCATTTTCTTTGAAGCTGGTGGATTAGTTGAGCAAATCTGTTGTTAATGATCAAGCCATGTTTCGCTTCCAGTGCTCTCCCCCAAGGGGAGGCGTGAGCGTTCATGTGGACGACCACCCCATTACAGGTATGAGGTGGGGGGAAATGGAGAAAAATGATGTCCAGTCAGGCAGACAGGACCTTGTCCCCAAGCAGTTGTTGAGCAGTTTAATCTACAGCATGGGTCACCTTCTCCACCCACTTACAACACAGCTGCAGCACACCAAATCCCTATTCACAAAACATTAGAGGACGGGAAGATGAATCGTCTGGTCAATAAGAGTGGGCTGCCTCCTCTTATTTCTCTGCTGCATCTTTATAACACTTAACCTTCAATTTAGAAAAAAATGTTCTGAAATGTCCCATGAGGAAATAAAGATTTATACCAAATGCCAAATTCAACTCCTCTTGGGGGGTGGCTGCTGTTGAATAATTCAGACTCATTTCTATATGCAGAGCCTTGGCTAAATCCAGGCATTTTCATTCTATGTCTGTGTTTCTGCTGTCTTTAAAGATAGTATTCATGAATTTCCAGAAACTTCAACTGTTGTATGACCTTTCTGGGAGTATTTTATAGTAAAACTGTTTATTATTTAAAAGAAATACAGAATGCATGTAAAGACTTAGCAGTTCAGATCAACCAATGTCCAAATCTACAATAAGCGATGAACTGTGAGAGGTTATACAAAAGGTAAATCTGTACAAAACTGAAAAATAAAGTAGATCTGAGAACTGTAAGAAAAGTCCTTTTTCAAGGAAAGGGAACAAGAAAAAAGTTGAGAACTTCGAGCTCTTCTGTGGCAATGTATATCGATCGAGCCTTGAAAGTTGGTGCTATCAATTCCTACAGGTGTCCCAACTTTTCTTCATTACTTACAACCACTTCTGTCTATATAAAAGTAGTGCTGAAATGCCCCGTGGTCCTCTGCCCCCATGAGCAGTATCTGAAACGTATTGTACTGCAGAAAGCAGTGTGTTCCTGTTATTGTGGTGAGAATAACAATGGAGGGAAGACAGACCATTACAACACTTTAAGATGTAGGTCTGTCCTATAGATAAATTGGAGAGAAGTTCAACGTGTCAGTGAGTACTTCACCATCTACAGTCACTCAGAAACTGGGGAAGCTGTTAGTAAGAGGTCTGGCAGACCCAAAGCTACAACAGAATCACAAGATAAGTTTCTGAGAGTTGACAGCTTGTGTGATAGGTGCTCACAGGACAACAGCTTAAAGTGCAGCTTAATAGAGGCAACAGAAAGCAAATCTCAGGTTCAACTTTGAGGCAAAGACTTTGAGATGCATGTTTGACAGGCAAAACTGCAGAAAGAAAGCCATCACTAAGATGTCAGAAAAAGAAAAAGAGGCTTGTCTAGATCATTAAACACCACCACTGGACTACTGAAGGAAGGAAGAAGGTGCCAAGAACTGATGAATAAAAGTTCAAACTCTTTTTGGATTTTTGTCAGCCATCCACAAGGCAAAAACATGGTTCCTCATCACATGGCAGACAGAGGAGTGAAAGCATATGGAAAAACTGTTTAAAAGTATTTCATTTCCATTGTCGGAAGAGTGTCATGACTACACTCAGCTGACTTACCTGCCAAAGATGGCTACTTAGATGACTTAAAGCTTTGAGTCTGTGATATTTTTTTAAAACTTCATTTGTTTATTTGTTCTATGCGTTCGTTTTAGAGTACGAAGTGACCTTAAACTGCTAAATTTCAACAAAATAACTGAAAATACTTGCAGGCACTGCACACAATATTATTTATCCTGCAAATCTGGTAATCAAAATGCAGGGAAACTCCACCAAACAAATAACATTTACAACACTCTAGTGTGTCATACAGCAAACATACAAAGTGTACACATTAAGTGTAAAAAGAGTATCATTTTACCATTTTATTTCCAAGTCAGAAACAGGACATCTAATTGATGCAGACGTTGAGTTATTTTCATGTCCACTCCTTCTCAGCAGCACCCTTCCCCACAACCTGTAAAAATAAATACTGTGTATGTGGTATCTTCTCCTGTTCTCTGTCCTCATGTCCTTTTGGATTATTTACAGACAGTATAGCATGCAGTTTTTACATTGTTCTGAGTTCTGTTCTGACCGAAGCTCAACTAACTTGTTCCTATCTTCGGTGAACAGCTTTGGCTCTACACCAGACAACATTTCAAAGCAACCCTTAAAGAAAATAGCCTGAACACTTAACAAGGAGAACATTCAGTAATTCACAGTATATGAGACGACCAAGAATGTGGAGAGGCATACCCAAGGGCAGTTTGATGCTATGTGTGTTTATTATCTAAAAGGCTTTGACTGATTGATTGAATGAGTTCATGTGGAAAACAAGGCTGCAAATGTTTGTACAGGGTGTAACGCAAGATGTTTTCTAGTAAGTCTACAAGCTATAGAAAACCCTATGTAAGCAAGAAAGTTGTCTTATGTCACCACTGTTTCGATGTTGAATAAAAATAATTTAACTAATGAATAATAATTTAATTGATTCATAAATTTGGTAATTAAAAATTTGTCAGAAATTAGGCTTTTATTTAGGTATTTAGATATTTAGGTTTGTCAGTGATCAACAGGTAAGAATCATACTTTGATCTAGTGTCCTCAAGCTAACACTGTCTAACATTCAGCTGTTTCTATAAGGTGTCAAATGTTTAGCTACCAGCAAACCTGTAGAGCCAGTATGTAACAGGTTCAAAGCAGTCTGTTTAATTACCATAGGTCTCATAAAACAATATTTTCTAAGAATTGTTACATAAGTATTGGCTGAGTCATATGAATTGTAAATGGGTCTGAGAATTGGTTGCAAAAAAATATCTCAGAATTAAGTTTATTGTAGAGAATTGTGGATCAAAGATGAAATATAGGCCTCTTCCAATACTCCTGATTTGTGACTTCTCCTTTGTAATATACAAAATGTCCAAGCAGGTATATTGCTTTAGGCTGAATTCCAGTTTCTGATTATATTAAAACTTAAAAAGATTAGTTGGCCCACAACATACATTTTTAATGTCAAAGATTTTTAAGATTTTATCAATTCAGCACTTTAATAGTGTGTTGCCACTGTGACTCCTGTGAAGATTTTTTGTCGTAAGAGATATCAAGTTTTAAACATTTATCATCGATTTCCTGAAAGAGGAAGAGACAAGATAAACTTCAGTCCCTGATCTCGATTTTAGAAAAAATAAATGATGAAGCAAACCTTGCTTTGTTATGGGACATAGTCTCTTCCAGAACTACATTTGCAGAACATGACATTTTTAATACACAGCCTTTGTGAAGTCTTATACAACAAGTCAAATATAATTCCAATCCCTCATTACTCAACACATCATTTAAGCTGTGTCATCAATATCTCGCATCAGCAAGTCATCCAGCAGAGCAGTTTGTGTGTAGAGATGCAGCATTAATTAAATTTGGCATGGGCACAAACCTAAGCTGGTGAAAATGCTGGCATCAGCAGGCACAAGTGTAGTTAACAGGCAGTTAGCCAGAAGCAAACTGTCGATACAATTTTGCTCCAAAGTTACTCAACCCATGCAAAGAAAACCAGAAAATGACACTATATTTTTGTACATTATTGCATTTATTTGTTGTGGATCTAACACATTATTTAGAATAAATCAGCTGAAGTTTTGTGCACATCAAAATTTCAAGATGTCAGCATTTGATAAAAGGAACTGCTGATTTGATTGCAGATATGAGCTATTTTTTTTTGGGGGGGGGGGGGGTTCAGTTTCCCACTAATTCATTTTACAAGAAATTTCTTATTGTAGGATGAAAACAATAACTCAAAATAAAATAATACCAGTTTGACCAACATTAAAACAACTTAAGCCCCGGGAGTCATTTGTGGTAGAAAAGAACTGAACCACAAGGTGGTGCCAAAAATTAGCTGATGTATGTGCCAAACAAGCTCTCAGTGTCTTCATGAAACTATGTTAATTCACTGATATTTCATTTCTTCCTTTTAATGTTGAAATTCCTCATGTAAGTATCAAACTTTCAAATTTGAATATTTAAGTTTCCCATCATCAATCATTTCAAATTGAAGGGACGCTTGATCTGTAACAGCTGAAGTGAAACTTATTCATAACTGTACGCAGTGATTAAAGTACTGCTCTTTCAGCCAAGTATAAAAACATGCAGAGAGAAACTCAGAGGGCAGATGTCCAGGGATCAGATCTTAAGAGTCCGATTATGTTTAAACACAAATGAATCCTTTTTAAACGCATCCTGTGAGCATTAAACATCCACATCTCAGAAAGTTGGATAGGCTCCTTCTTCACTTTGTTCAGAAAACGTAACTTTTTTCCAGAGCTCTAAATTCCATATTTCATCTTCAACACTTCCTGTGGGCTTTTAACACCTTGAATGCAAAGGTCTATGTCGCGTATTCCGCTTCACCGTAAGAGCGCAGATCTTTGCTCCAAACAAACAAACAGCGCGTCAAACCTCCTCAGTCACATGCTGTAGGTTTAATCCTGCACAGACAGCTGTATCCTCTCCAGTCCGCTGAAAGCACTGAGCAGGACAGACTGTAGTGCAGTCAAAATCCTCCTCCTGCACAGTGCTCTCACTGGACGGAGGGGATGGTTTTTTTCTCCCCAAGTTGGGCGGGGGGAGGTGGGGAAGGGGAAAACACTCTGGCCTGGACGTTTGATATCGCTACAACACTTCACATTTCTTTCATCCTTAAGGTTGTAGTCTGCTATTATGAATGAAGAAAAATTCAGCCTGTATAAATTACTTTATGAACTTTTTAATCCATTGGGAAATTTTCACATCCATTGCTATTTTTTTCCATCAAAATCTGTTCAGTTATGGACACAGCTCCTCTTTAACCCTTTAACTACCCCAATAATAGAAACAAAAAAGGGAATAGAAACATGTTTGTTTACATTTCTTATTGCAAGTGGTGAGTAATAACCACAACATTTTTCTCTTTTTTAACAAACCTTTTTGTTATTCAAATATTGACCTCTGCCCACTGGCTGAAGTGTGACCCAGAGGTTATCATATAACATTTCATCCAAATATCACAAATAGTCGGAAAAAGTCACATAAAATGCTAATTTAGAAAGAAGTTAATTTCTCATAAATGTTCAGGGCATTGAACAGTTTGATTTCTGTAAGTACACCACAAAATATTGAGCATTGTTATTTCAATTAAGGGAAATATTGCATGAAACAAGGAAAAACTGCATTTTTAAATGTTTCATCTTGACTTCAGTGCAATCACTAATAATTCTCACAATCATTGTTACTTGTGATTGAATGCTACTGTGCAATACATTCATTTTGCATCAAAAAGCTAAAAGAACAGAGTGCAAAACAAAGGCAAATTTGTGTGCCTTCAGTATGTCATCTAAACAACTCAACCGTGGTAGTGCAAAAAAAATAATAATAATAAAATAAAGAGAGAGGCTCAAGATCCATCACATACTTCTACCATATGGCAGGCATGGTTTAATCAGTTTGAGCGAAGTTAGACACTCCTTTTACTGAAAATTAGTAACTCAAAACGTGCTTGACTATTTGGTCGAGGAGGTTAATGTGAGTATTTATTTCTACAAGTTAAGACTCCAGAGAAGCCAAATGATGTTAGTATGCAGCAGCAAGGGAAGGTTCACTGCAGCGAGAGAGGGATGTCCACCCTTTAGCGCAGTCTCAGTGGAATCTTAATGTGTGTTCGACAAAACCAAACATAGTGGTTAAAGGTGAAGGCTGATGTAAATACTCGTGAGAACTATGAGGAGATCAGTGAGAATGTACCGACATCGCTACCATTCATTTTTCATGCACTCACCAGCCATATCAGTCAATACACTACGGAGTCCTACATTATTGAAATGCAGAACATACTCATGCATCCATGCTCATCTGGGAATTACTTCAAGACTCCAACGTGGATCAAAATGGAAATGTGGTGAGATGTACAGTTTGAGTGGAATGTACAGTGAGTGTGTTATCATAGGATGCAAACAAAATGCAAAGAGTTTGGGGTCTGATTTTTATTGTCTCCATGTGCAATCCCAAAGTTTATTATACATTATATAACCATTGAAATATTGACCTATGTCTGCAAGGAAGAGTTTCTGTTGTTCTACATAAAGATAATGACTTAGCTAATTTATCTATAAAAATAAGGGAGCCATATTAATGTGTGATATGTTTTTGCCACAGGAAGCTTATAAAAATTTCATAATGACTCTCTGCCTCTCTGAATGGTGTTGATTAATTTTTTTACATAAAAGAAGAAGCTGAAAGCCAACAATCTCATCAAAAGCTGGGCTGCATTTCTTTTTTAAATGTCCATCTAGTGTTTGTCAGCTTAGTAGCCAACCAGCTTTTAGAAAAATATGAATAACTGCAAGAAATCTCGACCTGAGCTGCCACTCTAGACCACTTCTCCCTACCTTCTCTTTATTCAATCTGTGCCAAAACAGGGTCTCATACTTTCTCTCAGCCAAGAAGCAGGAGTTACCCTTTATTTCCTGATTTATGTTTGAATGACCATGTCTGCCTTGAAGGAAAATCTATAGGAGTGCAAAGCAAATTCACAATTTGACAGCACACTAACCCTGTTGGAGGCCTGATTGGTTGTGTGTAAAGCTTCAGTAAGCCCCAGTTTTGTGTGGGTGGAAGTGGTGTAAAAGTGGCCATCAACATTAACATAGCAGGACAGGGATACAGTCACCTCACTATGTTGGGGATAAGGATAAAAGGAACAGCCCACAATGGCTGACACATTAATGCTGAAGTCACAAACTGGTAACATTGATTGAGGAAAGCTGGCAAGGTTCCCTTAAGAGAATAACAATTTATAAGCAGTCACAGTGTGGGTTGTCAGCAGTTTCCTTTATTAGCATTATTCTATGCTAATGACAGCTGTTTTGGCAATTTGCCCCCTGACCTGAGAGGTTCCTTTCCTCTGGGAGGGTTTGTGAAAATTTGGAAGTCTGCATTGAACTTTACACCTCAAAATCAAAGATCACATTTCAGTTTTGGGTAAATATAGTCTCTCGTGGTTGAGCAAGAAAAACTGCTCTCAATTCATCACACAAGTACACAAAATAGTGTCTTATTTAAGTATTTTGTCATACTTTTATATACAATTATGTTGCTAAACTATGAAATATGTCGTGGAACAAAGAAGCAACAGGAATTACACAACATTTTAGAGCTGCGTAGGATAAGATCATGCCATTTTCCCTTAACCAGGTTTAAGGAATAATATCTGTGTGTGTCTGGTGTGTGTGTGTGTGTGTGTGTGTGTGTGTGTGTGTGTGTGTGTGTGTGTGTGTGTGTGTAATCTCACAGCTGCCCTCTGTATTTCTACTGCATAACTTGGCCTGTAGGCCGTGCAGTGGTGCCTCGAGAACTTTATTCATAGGGGTGGCCTGATAGGGTCACTGAAAATCTAACCCTTCAGCTACTCCTTACACTCCTCAAGGTCCAGCAGAGTGATGCACTGTGACCGAGTTCTGCTGTTCTGTATGCCAGCAGAGTGGGTCTGTTGTCTGTCTGAGGCAACTCCATAAACAGACGGCAGGCTAATGGCTCTGGCTTTCCTCTTGTGGCCAGAGAGGTTGAATTGCAAAACATGAAGGGTGAAAGAAAAAGAGAGTGATGAGATATAACGCTTTGAAGAGGAAGTGATAATGCAATTAAACCTCGTTGTTTAGGTCTCGAACGAGAAATACAACCACATTGGTACCCCGACTTCGTTTGTGATTGACGTACACTGTCAGGAATTTCGTTAGTACGTTAATCTACGACGGGCTCAGACCGTAAGTACACGACGTCATCTAGACAGACAAACGTCTTTTCGACAAAATTCCGGACTACTCATGTACTGAGGGAAATACAGGGTTAGCTGCTTTGTTTGGATGATTTTGTCACTTGTAGCAGACAGTCACCCAGTGCATAGAGAAGCAATGTTACTGTCAGCCCAGGAGAACTGGTAGCCAAGTGCTTCTCAGTAATTCCAAGGAAGCACAAGTTAACAATGAGGACAGGTGTGAGGATTTAGACCCCACTGTAAAAGTTACAAAAAACAATCCCTCATATCACTGTTTGTGGGATGTCTGGTTCAAAGGTGGAAGACTGATGATGATTTGCTGCACAAGAGCAAGAGATCTCTTCTGATGTTCTCATGACAGAGATAAAAAAAATGTTTTTACTTCTGAGTCATTCACCTTTGTGCTCACCTGTCATCCATAAGATGTAGCACGCATTTCCTTAGCTGCCCTTTCAGGAACAAATCATCTGTCACAGTGTGACTCAAGTACGTGCTGCTTTCAATCCTTGTCAGTTTGATCTTGAGAAGAGTCATTTATGAGCAAACATTAACATGATCCTCTGTTAACCTTCATTTTCCTGAAGCTGTGGAATAATCTATTTCAGGTATCAGCCCTGGATTAAAAAGGGGTTGAATTCAGAGATCAGATGTTCTCATTCCCTCTAGAACAGACTTCACATTGACAACAGTGTGTATTATTCTGAAGGGGAAAAATCACTTGACAAAAGCCCATGTGCTGTAGAGCTGTTGAGAGAGGCAGAACCACCTTTTATCCCATTTCAAGGTGAGGATGTTAATGCAGAGAGTACAAACCTCTCTGTGGGCCATCACTTAATAGGTGCCCTCCTCTTACTTCCCCATCTGCCGAATTGTGCCCCTGTGAACCGGTTTAGCTGGATTAGCAGGACCCTGAACTGGAGTCATTCTCTGCAGAGGCCCCTGGTGAACTTCTGCTCCAGTAGGTATTGAGAGACAGCTCACCTTCAGGCCTTACCAGGGATTATTAGCGTCCACTGAATTTGTGCCCTTTTCAAAAGCCAGCAGGAGGCTGTCAGACGAGTTAAGGCGGACAGCAGGAGACGCTCGTGTTCCAAGTGACTAGTTTGG
>RPOG01000993.1:0-22031 GCA_008086565.1 Thalassoma bifasciatum | reverse complement strand
GAGGAAGTGAATTACGTTAATTTGGAGCAACAAATCCAGAGCTTGCTCTTTATGTTGGTGTAACCATGGGGCTGAAGCAAACACTAACTGCATGTGACAGTCCTTAAAGCAATCATGCAATTAGATGCTGCCCGAGTCTGGCATTCATGTGCTGCAGTAGATCTGTCTGTTTGCAGAAAAGCTGTTTTAAGGCCTGATGAGTACATGACGGGGAAATACAGGGTTAGCTGTTTTGTTTGGATGATTTTGTCACTTGTAGCAGACAGTCACCCAGTGCATAGAGAAGCAATGTTACTGTCAGCCCAGGAGAACTGGTAGCCAAGTGCTTCTCAGTAATTCCAAGGAAGCACAAGTTAACAATGAGGACAGGTGTGAGGATTTAGACCCCACTGTAAAAGTTCCAAAAAACAATCCCTCATATCACTGTTTGTGGGATGTCTGGTTCAAAGGTGGAAGACTGATGATGATTTGCTGCACAAGAACAAGAGATCTCTTCTGATGTTCTCATGACAGAGATAAAAAAAATGTTTTTACTTCTGAGTCATTCACCTTTGTGCTCACCTGTCATCCATAAGATGTAGCACGCATTTCCTTAGCTGCCCTTTCAGGAACAAATCATCTGTCACAGTGTGACTCAAGTACGTGCTGCTTTCAATCCTTGTCAGTTTGATCTTGAGAAGAGTCATCTATGAGCAAACATTAACATGATCCTCTGTTATCCTTCATTTTCCTGAAGCTGTGGAATAATCTATTTCAGGTATCAGCCCTGGATTAAAAAGGGGTTGAATTCAGAGATCAGATGTTCTTATTCCCTCTAGAACAGACTTCACATTGACAACAGTGTGTATTATTCTGAAGGGGAATAAACACTTGACAAAAGCCCATGTGCTGCAGAGCTGTTGAGAGAGGCAGAACCACCTTTTATCCCATTTCAAGGTGAGGATGTTAATGCAGAGAGTACAAACCTCTCTGTGGGCCATCACTTAATAGGTGCCCTCCTCTTACTTCCCCATCTGCCGAATTGTGCCCCTGTGAACCGGTTTAGCTGGGTTAGCAGGGCCCTGAACTGGAGTCATTCTCTGCAGAGGCCCCTGGTGAACTTCTGCTCCAGTAGGTATTGAGAGACAGCTCACCTTCAGGCCTTACCAGGGATTATTAGCGTCCACTGAATTTGTGCCCTTTTCAAAAGCCAGCAGGAGGCTGTCAGACGAGTTAAGGCGGACAGCAGGAGATGCTCGTGTTCCAAGTGACTAGTTTGGGGCTTCCAGCCTGTGGAGAGAACAGCTACTGACGACCAAACAAAGAGTTAGTTTCTATTCCAGTCAGGTTTTGTTGTTCTCTTCCTGTTTTTGCACTCTTTTTTTCCTGTTCTTCAAGTGGATTCATTCCTTCCTGATGCTGACAATAGCATGTGAACATTACTGATCGTCTTTCTGCTGGAGGATGTCAGGTAGATTAAATCACCTGGCTCCAGCTTGGTCTCTCAGACTTTTTGACACACGCACATTACCAATCTCTATCGAACACCAGTTCCTTCACAAGAACATGGACTGAGCAGGAGTGTGAATCACAGTCATTACTTCAGGGCTAGGGTTTTTTTCTCCTCTTTTTGTTGCAATTTCTCACTTTAAAAAAACATCACACTGTCAACCACTGAAGTGACTTGGTGTTGTGACCATTTTATTACAGCTGCCAATGTAGTTTAGCCAAAAATGATTTAATCTTCTGTATTTTTATAATAATAATAATAATAATAATAATAATAATAATAATAATAATAATAATAATAATAATAATAATAATTAATTAAAAAGAATACTACAATACCGAAATTCCCCCTGTGGGATTAACCCCCTGATGCATGAATTATGAAAGTCAGTCCTGGAATTTTTCCCTTGAGTGTTTTTATTTGTCTTAACGCATGAAAAAAAGTTTTCCATTATTTTTCAAATATCTGTAACTGAGCATTCAGCATAAAACAGTGTGAACTTAATGAAAACGATTTTCTTTAGTTTGTTTGTTTGACTTCTTTTCCTTTTTCCTCTTTTTTTTTTTTTTTTTTTTTTTTTTTTTTTTTTTTTTTTTTTTTTTTTTTTTTTTTTTTTTTTTTTTTTTTTTTTTTTTTTTTTTTTTTTTTTGGAGTTGCATGAATAATCTTTTTTTTAAGGCTTTGCAAAGATTGTTGAACTTGTTGTTTAACTCTCTGCCATCTATTTTCAGACTGACTGATTTATAGTTTACAAGCTTTTTCACCCTCAAATGTTCGTCTATACCGTTAAAATATATATATACATATATATATATATATACGATTAGGAATAAAATGAAAACATTTTTTCAGGCCCTAAGAAGAATAAAAATATCATGACACAGGCTAATATGAATTTCCACCACATAAATAATTGAATTTAGGAGTAAATGATCTTTAAACAGGTGTCCACTGTAGTGACCACTATGCACCACAGGGCTGATTAAGTATTTTTCATTTCATTTTATTATATATGATTCATTCTATATTCGCTTTTATTTTGAAGGCAGGTTTTAACGTCACCACCGGAAACGTGTATAATCCGCACAAAGCCTCAGAGCTGGACCATGTCCTGACTGTCCATTCATTCAGGGAACCTCTCACCTGTACCTCAGGTGTTATTTTGGATCGTTTGGGGCTGGAGTTCACTCCTCTGCTGTCGGAAAAGAGCCAGTGTTCAGTCTGGACAGGGCGTAAGGCTGTTTAATAATTCAGACGGTCGTTTTGTCCCAATAAACGCTTTAGCAGCTTCTCGGGCAGATGTATGCATGCATTTTAAAAACGATGATGATCTTTTCTAGACTATTGAAGGAAGTTTATCTGGATAAGGGGCGGTGGACGCTGCAGAAAGTGTTCATGTGTGTAATAATATGAAGTCCTGCTGCCCAATTTGAAGACTTGAATACAGTAAACAGACTGAGTTTAGAGAATATTGACTTCAGCCACCTTGTGATGGATGTTTTAGGTGTAAAACTTATTTACCTCAGCGAAGAGTTACTCTCAGCAAGCTTAGTTTTACGACACTTTAAACACTCTCACTAAATGTAGCATGCTAGGCTGCACAGTGATGTTGCTATGGACACGTTAAGTGTCACTGGATAAACTCAGTATACTCTGTAAAACTTAACACACACAAGCTTGGGTTGAGTTTGCTGGAAACGACAGAAATATAACTTACTGTGAGGTGAATTGAAGCTTGTAGAGCTAATGTCAGCCGCACTGTGTGTTGTGTTGTGAGTCACTGACACTGTTGTGTAAAACTTGAAGCTGTAGCATTGGCTGAACTTGGGTTATTATCACAGGAGTGGAGGGGTTTGGGAAACTGTCCTGTGCACGTTTGTTTTTATCGTGTTGTGATGTTTTGTTTTTGTGGCTGGTGTAATCTATTAAATGCTGTTTGACAATTAATAATCTCAAAGTGCTGGGGAGGGTTTCATTAACTATTTGCTCAATTTGATGAATTGCTTTGTAGGTGTTGCTTTCACAGTTTGTTTTGTTAATTTCTATTTTGCATACCTGAATGCAGACTATTTTCTTTTGCAACTTCAGTTGTAAGAGCTTGATTAAGGCCGAAGTTCTTAACTTCACGCAGAAGAAGATATCAGACTGTCTAAGACCTGACTCACTGCCGCATCATGATGTACAAACAATTTTAAGACAGTTTGCAAAATACATTTTGGATTCGGTGGACCTCATTTTAAAGCTACAAAGGTAGAAACCAGACTGAAATAAAACTGAAAGATTTGCAAAACCAATTTAATTGCGATCATTTTCCCCTGTATTGAAAAAGTGATCTATTGTGCAACTATTTTTAGGCTTATTCTTCATTGAATGAGAAAAAAAGACATGAGGGAGAAAAGCAGGATTTTTGCAAAAAAAAAAAAAAAAAAAAAAAATTAAAGACACTTGTTCAAGGTATATCTCATAAATCAGAATACCATAAAAAATGAAATATTTTTGGTCACTAATTTCAGAAAGTGAAACCCAGATGTTATAGACCCTGACTTATTATACATAGAGTGAATCATTTCAAGCCTTTATTTCTTGAAATGATGATGGTTTTGGCTTAGAGATAATGAAAACCAAAAATTTAGTGACTCAGAAAGTTTGTCAGGCCTCTGGATAGTTTCACTACTTTCTGACAGTGTTTTTTGTAAAGTTTTCTCCCAATTCGTCCCATTTCATCCATTTTTGCTGCTTTTTAACCATTCTGGCCACCTGAAATTTACTTTTATTGCTGCTATTGCTACTTCCTGTCTTTTTAGCCACTCTTCACCACTGAGACAGTTGCTCATGCAGAGGTAGTTTTCAACAATCTGGCTCTTTGGTTGAACAGGGTTGTGCAGCATAAAATATCTCCTGCAAAAAATAAATAAATATATCTGGTATTCTGACACATTTGAAGAAACATTGCACTGTATTGCAGCAGGCAATATTGTGATTTCATCTCATTTGCAACCAACTGCCCAGCCCTGGACTGAAGTATAGTTAATGATTAGATTAGTTAGTTTGATTTGTTCAGGCAAGGAAACAAGTTTTAAACACTGAATTAAAATTGTTAGCAGCATCATATTTCTGATTCTGATTACATTGCATGATTGCTATAAATGATAGTTCACTGTGTATTAAAATTCTACATTAATTATGGTTTAAATGTTATTTGACCATAATATCTGTGTGTGCCCTGCAGGTGTCTGACAGCTGATACTGGTCAAAGAAGCAGTTCTCTTTGAATCTACCATAGAATGAAGCAGGTGCTGAGTGAACACACTGAAGAGGATTGTGTGGCCAATCAGAAAGGAGAACCATCCCATGGACTGTTGGTAGCTGATTATTTATTTTCATTGACCCAGACCAGCAGCAAAACTGTGGGGAGCAGAGTGGAAATGCCCTCAGCCAGAATCTCAGCTGATGCGATGAAAACCAAGACCAGTGTAGTGGACTGTAGAGGATCAGAACCTGGAGGTAGCTGTGATGGATCCACTTATCCACCAACAACCAGATACAAACAACATGGCCTGCAAAACTCTTGAGACTGAAGAATGGCAGAAACCTTTATCAGATTCTGAACATGAACCTGAAAGTGTGGACAGTGGATCAGCTAAGACCAGGACGCTTGATCAAGGTTTAAAAACCCAAGAACCTCATATGAACTACACAAGACCAGAATTAAGTGAGAATTCTCATTGCAGCCCTCACTCTTCTACAAGACGAGACCACAAGAGCCAAAAGATGCACATTCAAATCAGCACCAGGGGAAAACCCTTTTCCTGTGGAGTTTGTGGAAAAGGCTTTGTTCGGCAAATAAATGCCACCAAACACACAAAAGTCCATACAGAGGAGAAAACTTTCAGTTGTAAAGTTTGTGGGAAGACACTCGCAGGACGGCAGAATGTTGAGGTCCACATGAGACGCCATACAGGGGAGAAACCCTTTAGTTGTGATATATGTGGGAAGAAATTTACTCAGCGAGATCATGCTGTGAAGCACATGAGAGTACATACAGGGGAGAAACCCTATAGTTGTGATGTCTGTGGGAAGAGATTTTTTCAACAATACAATGTGAAGNCCCTGAACTGGAGTCATTCTCTGCAGAGGCCCCTGGTGAACTTCTGCTCCAGTAGGTATTGAGAGACAGCTCACCTTCAGGCCTTACCAGGGATTATTAGCGTCCACTGAATTTGTGCCCTTTTCAAAAGCCAGCAGGAGGCTGTCAGACGAGTTAAGGCGGACAGCAGGAGACGCTCGTGTTCCAAGTGACTAGTTTGGGGCTTCCAGCCTGTGGAGAGAACAGCTACTGACGACCAAACAAAGAGTTAGTTTCTATTCCAGTCAGGTTTTGTTGTTCTCTTCCTGTCTTGCACACTTTTTTTCCTGTTTTTCAAGTGGATTCATTCCTTCCTGATGCTGACAATAGCATGTGAACATTACTAATCGTCTTTCTGCTGGAGGATGTCAGGTAGATTAAATCACCTGGTTCCAGCTTGGTCTCTCAGACTTTTTGACAGACGCACATTACCAATCTCTATCGAACACCAGTTCCTTCACAAGAACATGGACTGAGCAGGAGTGTGAATCACAGTCATTACTTCAGGGCTAGGGTTTTTTTCTCCTCTTTTTGTTGCAATTTCTTTCTTTAAAAAAAAACATCACACTGTCAACCACTGAAGTGACTTGGTGTTGTGACCATTTTATTACAGCTGCCAATCTAGTTTAGCCAAAAATGATTTAATCTTCTGTATTATTATTATTATTATTATTATTATTATTATTATTATTAATAATAATAATAATAATAATAATAATAATAATAATAATAAAATTAATTAATTAAAAAGAATACTACAATAACGAAATTCCCCCTGTGGGATTAACCCTCTGATGAATGAATTATGAAAGTCATTCTTGGGATTTTTCCCTTGAGTGTTTTTATATGTCTTAACGCATGAAAAAAAGTTTTCAATTTTTTTTTCAAATATCTGTAACTGAGCATTCAGCATAAAACAGTGTGAACTTAAGGAAAACGATTTTCTTTTGTTTGTTTGTTTGACTTCTTTTCCTTTTTCCTCTTTTTTTTTTTTTGGAGTTGCTTGAATAATCTTTTTTTTAAGGCTTTGCAAAGATTGTTGAACTTGTTGTTTAACTCTCTGCCATCTGTTTTAAGACTGACTGATTTATAGTTTACAAGCTTTTTCACCCTCAAATGTTCGTCTATAACTTAAAAAAAAAAATATATATATATATACACTACTCACAAAAAGTTAGGGATATTTGACTTTTGGGTGAAATTTTAGGACGAGCCTAAAATGCATTCAAACCTTTACAGTTGAACTTAATGTGACCTTCTCTAAGCTTTTGAATGCACATATCCAACTGTGAAAACAAAGTCATGAAAAACGTGTTCAACGACCAGAGATTGCTCCTCGAATTACCGTTTTAAGTGTTGTCCACAAACTAGGAACTTAGCTGGTTATTTACAGGACCAAGTTAATCTCGACCACAAATTTGTCAGCAGGAGTAGTACGACAAGTGTAAAACTGTAGTACTCTGGTGCTGCTGTGGATTGTATGGAACAACAGTGCCTTGCCATTGCAATGCTTCAAACAGGACGTTCTCAGACGGAAGTGGCCACTGAGCTAAGAGTGTCACAGAGTGTCACTAGCAGGTTGCAACAGAGATACTGAGAGACTGGAAGAGTAACAGAAAGGCACAGAAGTGGACGTCCTTTGGCCACATCCCCTGCTGATGACCGCTACATTGTGAACAATGCCCTGAGAAACCGGATGATGAATGCCACCCAACTCCAGGCATGTTTAAGGGAGGTGAGAGGCACCCAAGTGTCACGTCAGACCATTCAAAACCGTTTACATCAGCGTGGTCTGCGTGCTAGACGACCTGCAAGGGTACCTGACCACACCACCAGGCACAGGCATCATCGTCTTGCGTGGGCCAGGGAGCATTTACGCTGGAGGAGGCACCAGTGGGCCTCAGTGCTGTTCTCTGATGAAAGTCGATTCACATTGAGCAGAAATGATGACCGCCAACGATGTTGGAGACGTCAAGGAGAGCGCTATGCATCAGCCACTGTTGTCACTAGACGAGCTTTTGGTGGTGGCGGTGTTACAGTGTGGGGAGGTGTGTCCAGTCAGTACAGAACTGCCCTACACTTTGTGACTGGTACAGTGAAAAGCCCATACTACCTGAATAACATCATTAATCCAGTGATTGTGCCCCTACATGAACAACACAGGCCTCATTTCATCTTCATGGATGACAATGCTCCAGCTCATCGAGGTCGCATCATCAGGGAACGGCTGTTGGAGACTGGTGTACCTCAAATGGAATAGCCTGCACTTTCTCCAGACCTGAATCCCTTTGAAAACCTGTGGGATCAGCTGAGTCGCCGTGTAGAGGCTCGAAACTCTGCACCCCAGGACCTCAATGACCTGAGGGCTGCCCTTCAAGAAGAGTGGGATGCCATGCCTCAGCACACAATAAGTCAACTTGTGAACAGCATGAGACGTTGTTGTCAAGCTGTAATTGATGCTCAAGGGCACATGACGAGTTATTGAAATGCTGAAATTTTTTGTTGTGGTGTAACCACCATTCTCGTTAACTTTTGTTTCAATAAATTGTTTAAGATGAGGAAATCACCAGTGCATCCTTCTACTTAAATGTCCTACTTTCATGATATGATATCATTGTAGCGTGAACTTTTTACATTTCCATTAAATTTCACCTGAAAGTCAAATATCCCTAACTTTTTGTGAGTAGTGTATATATATATATATATATATATACGATTGGGAATAAAATGAAAACGTTTTTTCAGGCCCTAAGAAGAATAAAAATATCATGACACACCACATAAATAATTGAATTTAGGAGTAGATGATCTTTAAACAGGTGTCCACTGTAGTGACCACTATGCACCACAGGGCTAATTAAGTATTTATCATTTCATTTTATTATATATGATGCGTTCAATATTCGCTTTTATTTTGAAGGCAGGTTTTAACGTCACCACCGGAAACGTGTATAATCCGCACAAAGCCTCAGAGCTGGACCATGTCCTGACTGTCCATTCATTCAGGGAACCTCTCACCTGTACCTCAGGTGTTATTTTGGATCGTTTGGGGCTGGAGTTCACTCCTCTGCTGTCGGAAAAGAGCCAGTGTTCAGTCTGGACAGGGCGTAAGGCTGTTTAATAATTCAGACGGTCGTTTTGTCCCAATAAACGCTTTAGCAGCTTCTCGGGCAGATGTATGCATGCATTTTAAAAACACTAGATGATCTTTTCTAGACTATTGAAGGAAGTTTATCTGGATAAGAGGGGCGGTGGACGCTGCAGAAAGTGTTCATGTGTGTAATAATATGAAGTCCTGCTGCCCAATTTGAAGACTTGAATACAGTAAACAGACTGAGTTTAGAGAATATTGACTTCAGCCACCTTGTGATGGATGTTTTAGGTGTAAAACTTATTTACCTCAGCGATGAGTTACTCTCAGCAAGCTTAGTTTTACGACACTTTAAACACTCTCACTAAATGTAGCATGCTAGGCTGCACAGTGATGTTGCTATGGACACGTTAAGTGTCACTGGATAAACTCAGTATACTCTGTAAAACTTAACACACACAAGCTTGGGTTGAGTTTGCTGGAAACGACAGAAATATAACTTACTGTGAGGTGAATTGAAGCTTGTAGAGCTAATGTCAGCCGCACTGTGTGTTGTGTTGTGAGTCACTGACACTGTTGTGTAAAACTTGAGGCTGTAGCATTGGCTGAACTTGGGTTATTATCACAGTGGAGGGGTTTGGGAAACTGTCCTGTGCACGTTTGTTTTTATCGTGTTGTGATGTTTTGTTTTTGTGGCAGGTGTAATCTATTAAATGCTGTTTGACAATTAATAATCACAAAGTGCTGGGGAGGGTTTCATTAACTATTTGCTCAATTTGATGAATTGCTTTGTAGGTGTTGCTTTCACAGTTTGTTTTGTTAATTTCTATTTTGCATACCTGAATGCAGACTATTTTCTTTTGCAACTTCAGTTGTAAGAGCTTGATTAAGGCCGAAGTTCTTAACTTCACGCAGAAGAAGATATCAGACTGTCTAAGACCTGACTCACTGCAGCATCATGATGTACAAACAATTTTAAGACAGTTTGCAAAATACATTTTGGATTCGGAGGACCTCATTTTAAAGCTACAAAGGTAGAAACCAGACTGAAATAAAGCTGAAAGATTTGCAAAACCAATTTAATTGCGATCATTTTTCCCTGTATTGAAAAAGTGATCTATTGTGCAACTATTTTTAGGCTTATTCTTCATTGAATGAGACAAAAAGACATGAGGGAGAAAAGCAAGATTTTTGCAAAACAAAACAAAACAAAAAAAAATAAAGACACTTGTTCAAGGTACATCTCATAAATCAGAATACCATAAAAAATGAAATATTTTTGGTCACTAATTTCAGAAAGTGAAACCCAGATGTTATAGACCCAGACTTATTATACATAGAGTGAATCATTTCAAGCCTTTATTTCTTGAAATGTTGATGGTTATGGCTTAGAGATAATGAAAACCAAAAATTTAGTGACTCAGAAAGTTTGTCAGGCTTCTGGATACTTTCACTACTTTCTGACAGTGTATTTTGTAAAGTTTTCAACCAATTCGTCCCATTTCATCCATTTTTGCTGCTTTTTTAACCATTTTGGCCACCTGAAATTTACTTTTATTGCTGCTATTGCTACTTCCTGTCTTTTTAGCCACTCTTCACCACTTAGACAGTTGCTCTTGCAGAGGTAGTTTTCAACAATTTGGCTCTTTGGTTGATCAGGGTTGTGCAGCATAAAATATCTCCTGCAAAAAATAAATAGATATATCTGGTATTCTGACACATTTGAAGAAATATTGCGCTGTATTGCAGCAGGCAATATTGTGATTTCATCTCAATTGCAACCAACTGCCCAGCCCTGGACTGAAGTATAGTTAATGATTAGATTAGTTAGTTTGATTTGTTCAGGCAAGGAGACAAGTTTTAAACACTGAATTAAAATTGTTAGCAGCATCATATTTCTGATTCTGATTACATTGCATGATTGCTATAAATGATAGTTCATTGTGTATTAAAATTCTACATTAATTATGGTTTAAATGTTATTTGACCATAATATCTGTGTGTGCCCTGCAGGTGTCTGACAGCTGATACTGGTCAAAGAAGCAGTTCTCTTTGAATCTACCATAGAATGAAGCAGGTGCTGAGTGAACACACTGAAGAGGATTGTGTGGCCAATCAGAAAGGAGAACCATCCCAAGGACTGTTGGTAGCTGATTATTTATTTTCATTGACCCAGACCAGCAGCAAAACTGTGGGGAGCAGAGTGGAAATGCCCTCAGCCAGAATCTCAGCTGATGCGATGAAAACCAAGACCAGTGTAGTGGACTGTAGAGGATCAGAACCTGGAGGTAGCTGTGATGGATCCACTTATCCACCAACAACCAGATACAAACAACATGGCCTGCAAAACTCTTGAGACTGAAGAATGGCAGAAACCTTTATCAGATTCTGAACATGAACCTGAAAGTGTGGACAGTGGATCAGCTAAGACCAGAACTACACAAGACCAGAATTAAGTGAGAATTCTCATTGCAGCCCTCACTCTTCTACAAGACGAGACCACAAGAGCCAAAAGATGCACATTCAAATCAGCACCAGGGGAAAACCCTTTAGGACACCTCAAACACCTTTTCCGAAACAAGCCGTTTATTTACGGTGGTTTGTGTGTTTTCAGGTATGTCTCCTCTTTTGAAAGTCAACATTTCAAACACCCTTCTGTGAGCGTCCTGCCGTCTTACAACTCCAGGTGTACTCTGCGGTATGTCCCCTCTTTGGGAAATCAACACTATATACACCCTTCTTTAAATGAGTGCGAGATCATGCTGTGAAGCACATGAGAGTACATACAGGGGAGAAACCCTATAGTTGTGATGTCTGTGGGAAGAGATTTTTTCAACAATACAATGTGAAGAAACACATGAGTGTCCATACAGGAGAGAAACCATTTAGTTGTGATTTCTGTGGAAAGAGTTTTAGTCACCGGGACCAGGTTGAAAAACACAAGAGGATCCATACAGGGGAGAAACCATTTGTATGTGATGTTTGTGGAAAGGGATTTAATCAGCAACAGCAACTTAAGAAACATATGGCAGTTCATACAGCAGAGAAACTCTATAGTTGTGATGTTTGTGGAAAGTCATATAAATATGAACAACATGCCAAGGAACACATGACTTCCCATACTGGAGAAAAACCCTTTGGTTGTGATATTTGTGGGAAGGCTTTTTACCTTAAACAACTTCTCAGAGAACACACAAAGTCCCATACAGGAGATAAGCGTCACAGATGTGATGTTTGCGGGAAGCGGTTCACTCAGAATCAACAAGTTAAGAAACACATGACAGTTCATACTGGAGAGAAAGCTTTTGCTTGTGATGTTTGTGGTAAGAGATTTACTCAGCGACAACATGTCAAGACGCACATGATAACAGTTCATACAGAAGAGAGATCTTTGAGTTGTGATATTTGTGGGAAGACATTCAAATATATTCAACATGTGAAGAAACACAGGAAAATTCATACAAGAGGAGCATTTGAGAGTCTGCAGGGGAGAGAAACCATTTAGTTGCAGAGTCATGAGAAGAGGATTTAAAGGAGAGGCATGTAGAAATCTACTAGGTGAGATACATGAGGGCGTTGAGTGTGCAGTGTTAGCAAGAAGTGATTTTTTTTTTTCAATTAGAAAGTGCCAAGACCAACTTGAGAATCCACTCAAATTAAAAGCTGTTTCTGGTTTTGTTGATTTGGTCAATATCATTGAAAATCTGTTGGATGATTTAAAGCGGGCTGTCCACGCTCGGAAACCATTGAACCTGACTGAACTGGAGATTCTGCATGGACGAATGGTCTAAAATACAGTCATCTAGAATCCAGACACATATTACAGGCTATAGGAAGTGTCTGGTGACTGTTTTTTTTTTGTTTTGTTTTTTTTTTACTTTTTTTTTTGTTTTTTGCACAAGGGGGCTTGACCAAATGTTGATGGAATTTTTCTGTTGGGGTTCCCAAATTTATGCACATGCCTAATTTTTTTTATTCATATTGCACATTTACTATTAATCAAATAAACCTAATTTGAATATTGCTGTCTATCAGTTATTTGAAAGATCACAATGAAGTTTCTGATGCAAACACCAATGATTTATGGGGTGCCCAAACTTTTTCTTACAACCATGTATGTATGTATTTACTTATGTATGTATGTATGTATGTATGTAAGTATTTATTTGTCAATTAACTTTTCAAAATAACCATGGAAAACCACATTCAACAAGACTTCTTTCACATTGAAATGAATAGACTGACCCTTGTCTTGTCCCTTTAAATCATCTCGGACTGGTCCTCAAAAATTATCCAAATTTACTGGGGGAAAAAATCATTTCTGTTATGTTACAATGACTGAATACTAGTCTACCAGACATATTGAGCAATATCTGCAGGGCACAGCTTTACTTCTGTTTTGCCTCATAAAAAGAGTGATTCGCTGATATGTTATCAGTTTTTAATCTCTTTCCAGGTCTCGTCTGTATGTTCAATAGTCTACCAACTTGGAGAAGAATTTCTTGGACGTATACCCATAAAACCTGAATATATGAATTGCTTTATTATTGCATGATATTTTTACATTGTTTGCTGCAGCTTCTCTACGACTTTGTGATTTTCTATCTCAGAGAGAAAGCACTTTAATGTATTTTTCTCTATTTATTTGGCTGACGGCAGGATACCTCTCTCTTTTTTTCTGTTTCATATTTAGCTAATCTTCATAATAACGTTCATATACATGGATACACATGCACACTCCCTATGAGCTGTTATAGGAATCTTACCTTCATCATAGACACAGTCAGAAACTGAAGCTATAAATCCAGTGTCATTGTTACACCGGATATAAGTATGGTGCAAGGATAGAAGTATGGTGCAAGGATAGATACTGGCTGTGAAATAGCTTCTGAAATGGACCTAAAACGACACGTCACGACCTCGAGAACTCACGTGCCTGTTACCTCTCCGTGTAGTCTACGAAGTAAAGTCGTTGTCAGTAACTCGACACGTAGAGAACTACACTTTATCCAACAATTACCCCGTACCTTCTTTTAGACTCGTCACCTTGACCGTGTAACTGTCGACTTATCATCGTTTCATGTCGTGTCTAAATGACTCTACCATCTAGTCCTGAGCCGCAGCAAATCTGTAGAACAAGTCACAGAAACTAATAAGAATCACAGCCATATGTTGGAAATGATGTGCCTAAACATATTTTCATTTCACTGGTATCATATACGGTCTGCTGTTGTCTCTCAGCCAAGTGCAATAATGAGTATTGTCTATATCTCTTCATTTATGTTTGAATGACCTCATCTACATCGAAACATTATGTTTTTGTAATGAGACAGCATGAGGATACAGTCACCTCACTATGTTGGGAATAAGAGGCACGGCTCACAATGGCTGATACATTTATGCTGAAGTCAGGTGTACCTGCAGATTATTGCATGCAATTATGGATTTAAGAAAGCTGACAGGGTATAATCAAATTTTTGTCCAGTCGCAATCAGCAATTTCCCTTCTTGGTGTTCAAGGTGTCTTCTTTTGACAGGTGCTTCGGAAAAACTTCCAAATCTGAGAGGTTTCTTTTATCTTCTTTTTTTTGAATTACTCGTCAGTGTGAGTCAGTCTGGTATCTAATTGCTCTGGTGATCTGTTGTGAAAGTTAAAGGCCCCAACACTCTGTTTTGTTTTTTAGTGAGTGAGTGAGTGAGTGATGTAGTCTGTGATCAAAAAGCGAAAAAGCCCTAACCACCATATCTTTCATCTTTATGTTCACCTGTTATCTCTAAGATGTAGCATGCACTGCCTCAGCTGCCCTTTAACAAATGACTCAATTACCTGCAGCTTTGGATCCTTGTCAGTTGGAAAGATTTAACCGACACACAAACGTACCTAAGACTCTCTCTCATCCTAATTTTCTTAAAGCTAAGGAATAATTTGGGTTGAGTACACAGATCAGATTTTCTTATTCCCTCTAGAACAGACTTCACATTGACAAGTGTGTATTATTCTGAAGGGGAAAAAAGTGAACTGTTTTCGGGTACACGACATCTCGACAACTCTCTCCGTCTTGGTGGAAAATAGGGTAAAGTTCCACTCCTACAATTACGTCTCTCATGTTTGGAGAGACACCCGGTAGTGAATTATCCACGGGAGGAGAATGAAGGGGTAGACGGCTTAACACGGGGACACTTGGCCAAATCGACCTAATCGTCCTGGGACTTCTGGAGTCATTCTCTGCAGAGGCCCCTGGTGAACTTCTGCTCCAGTAGGTATTGAGAGACAGCTCACCTTCAGGCCTTACCAGGGATTATTAGCGTCCACTGAATTTGTGCCCTTTTCAAAAGCCAGCAGGAGGCTGTCAGACGAGTTAAGGCGGACAGCAGGAGACGCTCGTGTTCCAAGTGACTAGTTTGGAGCTTCCAGCCTGTGGAGAGAACAGCTACTGACGACCAAACAAAGAGTTAGTTTCTATTCCAGTCAGGTTTTGTTGTTCTCTTCCNCCCTGAACTGGAGTCATTCTCTGCAGAGGCCCCTGGTGAACTTCTGCTCCAGTAGGTATTGAGAGACAGCTCACCTTCAGGCCTTACCAGGGATTATTAGCGTCCACTGAATTTGTGCCCTTTTCAAAAGCCAGCAGGAGGCTGTCAGACGAGTTAAGGCGGACAGCAGGAGACGCTCGTGTTCCAAGTGACTAGTTTGGAGCTTCCAGCCTGTGGAGAGAACAGCTACTGACGACCAAACAAAGAGTTAGTTTCTATTCCAGTCAGGTTTTGTTGTTCTCTTCCTGTCTTTGCACTCTTTTTTTCCTGTTCTTCAAGTGGATTCATTCCTTCCTGATGCTGACAATAGCATGTGAACATTACTGATCGTCTTTCTGCTGGAGGATGTCAGATAGATTAAAATCACCTGACTCCAGCTTGGTCTCTCAGGCTTTTTGACAGACGCACATTACCAATCTCTATCAAACACTGAAATGCAGCTGAATCTGGTGAGGCTCAACAGGTTTTCACTATGATTTAAGAGGACTGACTGAGACCAAACACACTTCCTGGAAGAGTGTGAATCACCGTCAAAACTTTTCAGAAGTTCCCAAAGCTGGAAGAAAAGTTGTTTTTACACCAAAAGCATTTGGGGTTTCAATAATTTCAAAATGCAAATTTTTAGGTTGTTTCAAAGGGGTTCCAGTTTGCAACCAAAACAATGACAACAAAAAACAAATCCAGTAAAAGAAAAAAAAGACAGACAGAAAAGCATTCGAGCTTTGCACAAACAATTAAAAATTTGGTCCAAACTCAATTTCCTTTAAAAGTTGAATAGACTGTTTCAGCTCTGAAGCTCATGTTTATATTCATGCTTATGCTTTAAACACAAACAAACTCAGCCGTGGGGCATCAGCATGCCATTGTAACAGTGCCTGTTATAACTTGAGAAAATGTCTGCTTATGCTTCACAGCGAGAATGATCACAAGAGCATTGTATGCTTCAATGAAAGACAAAACAACTCATCGTTCCTTCGTAACTCAAGATTATGTGCTGAATAATGTCATTAAGTCATAAACTGTTATTAGAGCTGCTAAAATAGAGACATAAGTACTTGATCATCAAAAGAAAATTTCTTAATTGAATCAATAGATTATCTGAAGATTTATTTTAGCTAGAATTACTCACTTGAAATTTCAGTGGGAAAAGTGCCCAACTGTGTGACATCAGGTGAGAAAATTGACAGATTCACCCTCACTTTTGCTGTGCAGAAGCGATAAACAATTAGCCAAGATTGCTGCAAAATCTACAATTTAATTCCTGTGAAATTTTTTGTTGCAATTCAAAAGACAAAAGACCCCAAAATGTTTTGAACGTTTTCTAATGTGCACCCATGCTTGTCTTTCTCTTGAAAACACATCAGATACTCAAGCCAAACACTGATATATTTATTTATCATTACAAAATCCTCTTAACTGCCAGCATTTTTATTTATTGATTAATCTATTTTATTTAACCTTTATTTAACCAGGTAAAAGATTTTAAATCTCTTTTGCAAAAGTGACCTTTCCAAGAGGCAGCAGAGTTTCATGACAGAAAAAACACTCAAACATTCATACAACAAACAGAGCAGAAGCAGGAAAATCAGCAAGATTGAAAAAAGTGTACCATCTGATTTAAACCTCTGATGCATGAATTATGAAAGTCAGTGTCAGGATTTTTTTCTTGAGTGTTTTTATTTGTCTTAAAGCATGAAAAAAGTTTTACTTTTTTTTTCCAAATATTTGTAATTGAGCACTCAACGAAAAACAGTGTGAAGTTAATGTAAATATGACTTCTTCTTTTTTTTTTACTTCTTTCTTTTGTTTTTTGTTAATTTCATGAATTGTCTTTTTTTAATGTTTTGCAAAACTTTTTAGCTCTCTTTCATCCATTTTAACACTGAATAATTTATAGTTATTATGCTGTTTTACCCCCAAATGTTTGTCTATAACTCTTTTAAAAATATATATACATTTGGAAAAAGAATTGAAAACATTTTTTCAGGCCCTCAGAAGAATAAAAATATCCTGACACAGGCTAATATGAATTTCTAACACATGAACCATTGAATTTAGGAGTAAACAAGTTTTAAATAGGTTTCCACTGTAGTGACCACTATGCACCACATGATTAAAACAGTGACAAAGACCAATGCTTTCCAGTTCCTTGGCTCTAAGAATTTAAACAAATCTATCAAACAGGATTTGGTCTGACAATTTCAATGTATCTTGCAGGGAATTCTATGCAGATGGAGCAGCGAATGAAAATGCCTTTTCCCCAGTTCTGTGAGGACAGTAGGGACATACAGAGTAAGAAAGTCATTGGATCAAAGGTTATAATGTTCATGGTTCCTGACAAGAAAGATTCCAAAGTCGGATGGGACCAAACCAAGAAGAGTCTTATGAATAAAAGCCAACCAATGAGTGTCTCTTCTTACAGACAGGGATGGCCATTCAGCTTTTTTTGTACAAAGTACAATGATCTACCTAATTTTTGCATTCAGTGACAAATCTCAAGACACGATAATACACAGCATCCAATGACTGTAAAGATGTGACAGCTGCATGCAAGTACAGTACAGCACCTTTTTTCTGATTTTATTCTTCTTTTTCTCTGTTTGCCTGGCACTGCTTATTAAAACCAGGTTCTCACCTCCTGCTGACCTAACCTGGCAGGACAGCAGCTGTGTACCTCTCCACTACTGGTCACTGAAATCAGCAGAACCCAGCCTGCCAAGAGAGCCATCGATTTCTGCCACTTCCCTGAGGTACGTTAAGCTCAGTCCCAGATCAGTGGCTGTGTGGAGCTGTCTGTGGGCTCCCTTTCACAGCAGGCTGAACCTGGTGCCCCATGCCAGCTGGCCAGCCAGAAGCTTTTTTCCCCAAATGCTCAATCAAGGTGTGATGTGATAATTAGTAAGTTTAAGGCCAAAAATCTCCATGAAAAGCTTTTGTCATTGAATAGGTTGGTTATGAAGAGCCTCACACTAATATAATGTCCTTCACTATAAGTATTCTTTTCCTGGATTGGCATAAACTGCTAAGCGCCATTTCAGTTGTGCATGTATTAGCATATTTTTTCAATCTAAAAAAGTCAGTTTATTGATCTTTACCTGTCTTCTTTCACAACCTTTGTATATTTGGCCTCGCTCATTGTTGTATTTGGGACAGTCATTCACCAGCAAGAAAGCTCATTGATCTGTCGTCCAATCCATCAGGTATTGGCTCCAGCTGGATGAAAAGGGGAGACCTGCAGACTAGAAATCAATCCCAGAAGGTCAGGAGTTCCCATTTGAGGAACAGGTTTTAATTGAGCCAACCGTGCTGCAAGGAATCCTCAAATGTCTGTGATTGACTGACAGAAATCTTGTGTGTTGTATGGACCATTAACCAAAAGCATTACTTAAAATCATTTATTTACAATGTTTAGTAAAAGTCCAATAGANTCTCTGTGGGCCATCACTTAATAGGTGCCCTCCTCTTACTTCCCCATCTGCCGAATTGTGCCCCTGTGAACCGGTTTAGCTGGATTAGCAGGGCCCTGAACTGGAGTCATTCTCTGCAGAGGCCCCTGGTGAACTTCTGCTCCAGTAGGTATTGAGAGACAGCTCACCTTCAGGCCTTACCAGGGATTATTAGCGTCCACTGAATTTGTGCCCTTTTCAAAAGCCAGCAGGAGGCTGTCAGACGAGTTAAGGCGGACAGCAGGAGACGCTCGTGTTCCAAGTGACTAGTTTGGGGCTTCCAGCCTGTGGAGAGAACAGCTACTGACGACCAAACAAAGAGTTAGTTTCTATTCCAGTCAGGTTTTGTTGTTCTCTTCCCGTCTTTGCACTCTTTTTTTCCTGTTCTTCAAGTGGATTCATTCCTTCCTGATGCTGACAATAGCATGTGAACATTACTAATCGTCTTTCTGCTGGAGGATGTCAGATAGATTAAAATCACCTGACTCCAGCTTGGTCTCTCAGGCTTTTTGACAGACGCACATTACCAATCTCTATCAAACACTGAAATGCAGCTGAATCTGATGAGGCTCAACAGGTTTTCACTATGATTTAAGAGGACTGACTGAGACCAAACACACTTCTGGAAGAGTGTGAATCACCGTCAAAACTTTTCAGAAGTTCCCAAAGCTGGAAGAAAAGTTGTTTTTACACCAAAAGCATTTGGGGTTTCAATAATTTCAAAATGCAAATTTTTAGGTTGTTTCAAAGGGGTTCCAGTTTGCAACCAAAACAATGACAACAAAAAACAAATCCAGTAAAAGAAAAAAAAGACAGACAGAAAAGCATTCGAGCTTTGCACAAACAATTAAAAATTTGGTCCAAACTCAATTTCCTTTAAAAGTTGAATAGACTGTTTCAGCTCTGAAGCTCATGTTTATATTCATGCTTATGCTTTAAACACAAACAAACTCAGCCGTGGGGCATCAGCATGCCATTGTAACAGTGCCTGTTATAACTTGAGAAAATGTCTGCTTATGCTTCACAGCGAGAGTGATCACAAGAGCATTGTATGCTTCAATGAAAGACAAAACAACTCATCGTTCCTTGGTAACTCAAGATTATGTGCTGAATAATGTCATTGAGTCATAAACTGTTATTAGAGCTGCTAAAATAGAGACATAAGTACTTGATCATCAAAAGAAAATTTCTTAATTGAATCAATAGATTATCTGAAGATTTATTTTAGCTAGAATTACTCACTTGAAATTTCAGTGGGAAAAGTGCCCAACTGTGTGACATCAGGTGAGAAAATTGACAGATTCACCCTCACTTTTGCTGTGCAGAAGCGATAAACAATTAGCCAAGATTGCTGCAAAATCTACAATTTAATTCCTGTGAAATTTTTTGTTGCAATTCAAAAGACAAAAGACCCCAAAATGTTTTGAACGTTTTGTAATGTGCACCCATGCTTGTCTTTCTCTTGAAAACACATCAGATACTCAAGCCAAACACTGATATATTTATTTATCATTACAAAATCCTCTTAACTGCCAGCATCTTTATTTATTGATTAATCCATTTTATTTAACCTTTATTTAACCAGGTAAAAGATTTTAAATCTCTTTTGCAAAAGTGACCTTTCCAAGAGGCAGCAGAGTTTCATGACAGAAAAAACACTCAAACATTCATACAATAAACAGAGCAGAAGCAGGAAAATCAGCAAGATTAAAAAAAGTGTACCATCTGATTTAAACCTCTGATGCATGAATTATGAAAGTCAGTGTCAGGATTTTTCCGTTGAGTGTTTTTATTTGTCTTAAAGCATGAAAAAAGTTATACTTTTTTCCCCCCAAAATATTTGTAACTGAGCATTCAACGAAAAACAGTGTGAACTTACTTCTTTCTTTTTTTTTGGTTAATTTCATGAATTGTCTTTTTTAATGTTTTGAAAAACTTTTAAACTCTCTTTCATCCATTTTAACACTGAATAATTTATAGTTATTATGCTGTTTTACCCTCAAATGTTTGTCAATAACTCTTTTTAAAATATATATACATTTGGAAACAGAATTGAAAACATTTTTTCAGGCCCTAAGAAGAATAAGAATATCCTGACACAGGCTAATATGAATTTCCACCACATGAACCATTGAATTTAGGAGTAAACAAGTTTTAAATAGGTTTCCACTGTAGTGACCACTATGCACCACATGATAAAAACAGTGACAAAGACCAATGCTTTCCAGTTCCTTGGCTCTAAGAATTTAAACAAATCTATCAAACAGGATTTGGTCTGACAATTTCAATGTATCTTGCAGGGAATTCTATGCAGAGGGAGCAGCGAATGAAAATGCCTTTTCCCCAGTTCTGTGAGGACAGTAGGGACATACAGAGTAAGAAAGTCATTGGATCAAAGGTTATAATGTTCATGGTTCCTGACAAGAAAGATTCCAAAGTCGGATGGGACCAAACCAAGAAGAGTCTTATGAATAAAAGCCAACCAATGAGTGTCTCTTCTTACAGACAGGGATGGCCATTCAGCTTTTTTGTACAAAGTACAATGATCTACCTAATTTTTGCATTCAGTGACAAATCTCAAGGCACGATAATACACAGCATCCAATGACTGTAAAGATGTGACAGCTGCATGCAAGTACAGTACAGCACCTTTTTTCTGATTTTATTCTTCTTTTTCTCTGTTTGCCTGGCACTGCTTATTAAAACCAGGTTCTCACCTCCTGCTGACCTAACCTGGCAGGACAGCAGCTGTGTACCTCTCCACTACTGGTCACTGAAATCAGCAGAACCCAGCCTGCCAAGAGAGCCATCGATTTCTGCCACTTCCCTGAGGTACGTTAAGCTCAGTCCCAGATCAGTGGCTGTGTGGAGCTGTCTGTGGGCTCCCTTTCACAGCAGGCTGAACCTGGTGCCCCATGCCAGCTGGCCAGCCGGAAGCTTTTTTCCCCAAATGCTCAATCAAGGTGTGATGTGATAATTAGTAAGTTTAGGGCCAAAAATCTCCATGAAAAGCTTTTGTCATTGAATAGGTTGGTTATGAAGAGCCTCACACTAATATAATGTCCTTCACTATAAGTATTCTTTTCCTGGATTGGCATAAACTGCTAAGCGCCATTTCAGTTGTGCATGTATTAGCATATTTTTTCAATCTTGTTGTATTTGGGACAGTCATTCACCAGCAAGAAAGCTCATTGATCTGTCGTCCAATCCATCAGGTATTGGCTCCAGCTGGATGAAAAGGGGAGACCTGCAGACTAGAAATCAATCCCAGAAGGTCAGGAGTTCCCATTTGAGGAACAGGTTTTAATTGAGCCAACCGTGCTGCAAGGAATCCTCAAATGTCTGTGAT
>RPOG01000992.1:0-199098 GCA_008086565.1 Thalassoma bifasciatum | reverse complement strand
CGGTTAAACTTATTCCGCTCCCCTTTGCATAGCTGTTTCTCGTTCGTCTTTTACTTTCTTTTTAAGCTGTAAAGACCCATTTAGTCTGTAAGGGGGGGATCACACAGAGACTAAAAGAGTAAGACACTTCTTTTTCATGGGAACACCACCTGGCATGCTCTCCTCATTTGTCAAGCAGCGCATAAAAGTTTAAATACTTCTGGCTTCAGGCGTCAAACCACTTTTCACTGTCACAGTAAGACAGGCCAGACAAAGACCTTTTCCCCCACTTTGCATTTAAATATCATCTAATGTGTCTGAATGTGTTATCTTCACATGGAAAATGCATGTTCATGCAGCTATAAAAATAATGTATCTCAAGGATGAGAGTTGAAGAAAAAGGAAGAAAAAAGTGAAAGCGCGCCCCGTACATGGAGAAACCCTCAGGAAGAAATTATGAGGTTCAAGATCCAGGTCACCTCTATCTAAAGACCCAACAGCTGTCATGTGATCAAGGTTTAGCCTCCAGGTTGAACATCCCATATTTCAGGTCTACAAATGGGTCATTGGTATTGAACTAACTTGATTTAGATACTCACACTGCCACACCCTTTTTGCGCCCACATACCCACACCAACTTTGTCCACATGAGCAGGTTTTCTTTATTTGAGATCCAACCACCCACCAGCGAAACAGTGCTGTCGGAGAAACTTTTGGCCCTTGGTTGACTGACACATGATGCATCAGTGCTGATAGAAAAGAGGGAGATGAGAATTAAAATAGTGATGAGGGTGTAATGAGCCAACTTTTGAGGGCAGCGACAGTGTTCTGGCTGAGAGCAAGAACAACCTGATGAATCATATGATCAACCAAAAAACTAGCGCTCACATTGCAAAAACTAAAATCTAACCGAGCACTTGCATCTTTTGTTTAGTAAAAAACACATTTTAGATTTAATATGAACCACATTCAACTTACAAGCTCAAAAGATGTCTTAATTCAGAATATTAAAAGATGACTGAATTGTTATAGGTGAGGAATTGAATTATATATATTTTTTGAGAGCTGCAAGAATGAGTAAAACCTAAATTAATGGCCCACTTCATAATCCTTTTAACATTTACTGCAGTTTGATTAATAACATGCTCTCAGGGGAAAGTCATTACTAAAAGCTGTTGCTGTTTAGGGGCTGATGGTGGAGCACAACCTTTTGGTGCTAAATGGGGTTGAAGTGTTCACATTTCTAAAATGGGGTTTGTGTGGTATAAGCTTGTCACAATTAGGACAAAAAGGAGAAGCTTATGATCAAACTTTCACTGCCTGCAGTTGGTTGATTTTTCTGTCAGCCAATCAAAATTTCTAAAATCTCAGAACTTCATCTGACTGGTCAGAGGAAGCTGATCTAGTCTTGATTGGACCTTGTGTTCACTTGAACATTACACAATGAACAAGAAAGCAGCAGTTCATCTTATATTTGATCAGCCTGTAGTCTTTCATGAAGAAAAGAATGTCTGATTTGTGTATCATATTTTGAGGATGGAGAGGCTAAATTGGAACATATTTCCTGCTGCAGAAGCAGAACCTGAAGTAGGAAGACTTCTTTCTTGTTACTTTTTATCTGGAGGATATTGTGTAACATCCAGATGTCCACGTTTGTAATGTGTCCAGTTGTTGATATGACAGGGCTGAAGCCTTCAGGGTATCAGGACAGGTACAACACAGCATCATCAACGCAACGATATTAACAGGTTTTGTTTCCATATTAGTTAGTGGGGACTGAGCAGATTTAAGAGCAGTTGACTGAGTGTTGACCCCTGAGTGTCGACCCCTGAGGGGCCTTGAATACAGTGTTGTCATCACAAGACTGACGTCTCCTTGGACACACAGATTATTATTTCTAAGGACAATACCTAGTAGAACTGATGGTTATCCTTTAATCAAAATACCACAATTATATCAGCTGACTGATCACTTGTGACAGGCAGGAATAAACTTTGTGGGGTCACACAGTTGTGACTTGCCTCTGTCTGAACCTGTGGATAGAGACAAGAGGTAAAGTGGTTGTCACAGTGCCAGGATTAGCATTTGCTTTCAATAGTTGTTGTAGTATAACTTGTAGACTACCTAATACAGACTCTAGAGTAGTCATATTGTGGTAAATTATTCAATTTTATGTATAAATTTGCATTTATGACTTGATGTGTTTGTAGTCTCTAGTGTAGCTGCAGCCAGCCTCAAGTGGACTCTTTAAGAATGGCAGTGTTCAGCACTTCTGCACTGGAGGTGACCACCTGGTTTTAAGAGTCTGAACACTAAGAATCTGAACAATAAGAATAGATATGGTTAGCTGACCTGTGTTGCTATAAATGTTTTTTGGGAGCCGTCAAACCCTCAACTATAAAAATTATTGAGCCAGTTTATGGAAAATATCAAGCAGAGACCTTTTCTGTCATCTCACAATCACAGAAGTTTGATTCTTTCAAAGCTTAAAGTAAAAATATTTTACCTTGAAAAAGAAGCTTTCTAAGAGGTCATTTACAGAATAATTTCTCCAACTATAGAAAAAAAAAAAAAGGTGCCTGTTGCATCTTATTAACGGCACCTCTTTGTGCACTACATGGTGGCACCTGTGGCCATTCAACTTGTAGCACTTCATCACATTTATGAAGGTTTCATCCTCCAGTCGGCAGGTATGTCAGGCAGCTTCAGTTTGTGCAGTTTGACGGATGTTTTCTCAGAGTAACAGATCTTTACTCTTCTGGTGGACAGTTGTTGTATTTTATCCATATATTCTATCAAACGATTCTGTTATTATTCCCCACTGTTCAGGTGGTTTTTTAAAGGCAATCTTGAGTTTTAACATTGTTATTTTGTTGTTGAAGCTTTAGATTTATTGATTTCCAGCTTCCATTACAACAATGACTCTCTAATTGAAGGCAATAATGTTAAGATGTCATCACTCACTCTTTGGGCTCAGATAGAGGGGGGCCTTGAAGAGCTTGTTGATCGCTGCAGTCGGTTCCTCCTAATTACTCAGCTCTTGTTTTTTGTCAGCATCTCTTTGCGCTCTTCAGATTCCTTCCCTCTACCTCAGTTACTCTAATCACCCCCTTTTTCTCCCTTGACGTAGAAACAATCTGTAGCTTTCTTTTCTTTTCTTCTTCTAACAGATGACGTCAAATAAACGCTGTTGGGAAGAGCAGTCTTTGTGGTCCAGATGAGTCAGTGCAACCTGCTTTTTTTAGCCTCAACAATCACTGTTGTCATACTTAATTGGACACATCTCATGCACTCATGGATGTCTGCTTAGATGAGTGGACACTTTATGCCTGAAGAGACTTTATTGACTGCGAACGGCAGAATGGATCATGCAGTGGGAGGTACACAAACAGCAAGACACAAAAATGAAATAAACTATTTCCAAAATTAATTTCCCACACAGGATTACTGTGCCAAGAAACAGAAAACATATTTTGTAGAAATCATCACAATAAAAGAAGAAGCAGTAGCATCACTCCATGTAGGACAGGTCACAGACTTCTATTTATGGTTGTAAAGCTGAAGTGTTGAGAGCTCCCCCCACCATCTGACCGTAGTATTGTTCATAATCCTCAGTCAAGTTTAAAGATAGACGAGATAGTTTTATTCTGTAACATGGTTTCTGTGTGATTGACAGCCCAGTATACCAGCACCTCTGTTGTCAGTTATTTGGCTTCAAAGCTTACATTGGGCAGAAAAGATGTAGTGTTCTCCATGGCACAGACCAATGAAGCTTTTGGGATCACTGGATGAAACAAATCAAATACTTTCCTTTCTGAGCATGACTGAATTCCTTTTTTTTTTTTCCTTCCTCAGGTGGGAGGAAAGGACAATCCAGCCGTTGACCCCATCATCCATGGCTTGAAGGGTGTGGTCCATCATGGTAAGTAGTCTCCGTACTTGGACAGATTTGGGGTGATACAGTTTTTATTTTTACAAGATGCTAAAAAAGATGATAGTTGATGGGTTTTTTTGTTGTTTTTTTTTGATTTTTTGACTGTGAAAGAATTGGTACCATTTCAAGAATGACCTTGTGAACTAGAGACCTTCAGCTGATTGTGTCAGTGGATATCCACTTCACGACAGCTGTTGAAACATCGCATCACCAATCAGTAGGCTCTTTTCAAAGCCAAAATACCAATTTATCTCTGCGATCTTCACACTTTAATCAGTTCAGTTCAATAAATCACTATCAAACCCAGCACAGGCTGAATCTCCCTCATGCTAACAGACTGCAGAGCTATACATAAAGATACTTGCCTGTCTGTCTCCTCCTTTGGTGACATTTTTGCCAAATGGCCTTCACTGTTGTCTTACTGGCCTTTACTGGTTTGGTCGCGTGCTGCAATTGCATATTTTTGTCCTGAAGACATCACTAGCCTGATTTCCTTAATTTGCCACAGCCTGCTGTCAGGTGTAAACGTAGACAAATAATGGGCCACAGGAGTTATGTGGTGCCTGGGGTGTTTTTCTGGTCATTCTGGTCCAAAGCAGTTTAAGAGTGTGTATATGTAGGGCTTCCTGGACTTTGCAATATGCTGAGCTACATGGTTTTCATCAGGTGTTTAAGCATCTCTGTGCTGCTTTAGGTATCTTGATGTGTTTTTTTTCCTTTTTCACTTTGTGTTTGTTATGCTAAACTAGTTTTCCCAAACACACATCTACAACCTACTGAGAACAGCTCTGTAACCCACATTCTGATCGTGACCTACCAGTTGAGAAATATAGGCCTACAGCAAACCTGTGATTTAAATTTCTGCTCATGGGTCTGAAATTCATCCTGCATATTCACCAGATCACATGAGGGCATTTCATCCAGTCTGACCAGTGTGCAGCAGCTGAAGTGGAAAGCTTTGACTCAGCAGTTTGACCTGATTTACCCCACATCAGAGCAACTGTTGCTGTCCACCAATCAGGGTTCAGTGTTTTTAGGGACATGAGATTTATTCAGCTTAAATAATTCAACTCAATTTGCAGCTACATTTATCTTCAAACTATTACAGCAGAACAATTTAACTGTCGGGAGTCATGATGTATTTTAGAAAATGAAACGTGTCCCGATTAGACTGAAAACCAGCTTTGCACTGACTGCTCATTATGTCTGAACTAAATATTTTCTGACCTGCTTCCTGCTCAGGAAGGTAGTTAACAAGCTCTGCTAACCAAGACCTTATGTAATGTAATGGGAAAATGGATGAGGGAGACCTGAACATCTGCAAAAACCCAAACAGTTTCTGCATGAATAATGATCTTGAATGAAAAGCAGAAAACCATTATCGCACCTAAAAGGTTAGAGATAAACTTTATTGATCCCCACGAGGGAAGAAATTAGAGCCCTGGCAGGGCTAGTCAAATCAAATAGAGAGAATAAAAACTGCTCTCTTAATTAAATAATTTTCAGGACTGCAAATGTAAATGCCCAACCAAACCAAACTATGGCTATCACTGACTATTTCAGTAACTGTCTTTAGTCTCCTTGCAGCTACAGGGTGCCCACCAGTCAGTAAAGTGAGCCAAAACCTTAAATGTGCCAAATCTTTTGAGTTTAGTTACTTTGACAAGTTGTCGTTGTAGAGCTGTGACAGAAAAAACACTACTCATTTTTGAAACAGGCTGTCAATATGTTGACTAAAGCTGTAAAATTCATCTGTTTTGGCTTGGTGTGTGTGATTTTGGTGTTTCTGCAGCCAGCCTTGCCAGTGCCAGATATGTAACAAAACAACTGGAAATATGATTTTAACCCTCTGATGCATGAATTATGAAAGTCAGTGTCAGGATGTTTCCCTTGAGTGTTTTTTATTTGTCTTAAAGCATGAAACATTTCCATATTTTTCCAAATATTTGTAACTGAGAATTCAACATAAAATAGTGAACTTAATGTAAATATGACCTTTTTTCACTTATTTGCTTTTCTTTTCGTTTCTTTCCTTTTTTTTTTTGTAATTTCATGAGTAATCATTTTTACGCTTTGCAAAATTTTAAACTCTCTTTCATCCATTCTAACACTGAATAATTTATAGTTTATAAGCCTTTTCACCCGGAAATGTTTGTCTATAATTTATATATATGTGTATATATGTTTGAAAAAATTGAAAACATTGTTTCAGGCTCTAAGAAGAATAAAAATATCCTGACACAGGTTAATATGAATTTAGTGTGTAGTGACCACTATGCACCACAGGGTTAAAAAAAAAAGGTAATGAAACCCGGTGTGTAATAACAAGTCAATAATGAAATAGATGCTGAGCCCAAAATGTTACAAAAAGTAACAAATTGTTACATTTTGGGTTTTACATTTTTATTTACCTTTCAGCACTTTTGTTACAGTGTCAGTTTTTTTTAGAGTACCAGTTTTTGCACTTCTGCATTGGATTCATATTTATTGACTGGAAGCTACAGCTTTGACATGCCCCACTCTCAACAAAGAGAGGAAGGATGCAAATTATCTCCCTGCTTAGTATTTCAACTCTAGAGAGCTCTCATATATTCACACAAAGCCTGAGAGTATATTTTGACGTCAACAAATTTTCAATTATTCTTTTTTTTATCATTTTTTGGTTGACAATTTTGATGAATCATCGCACCCTAAATAAAACAGAAACATTTTTCCCAGTGAACAAGACATAAGCACAGAAAATGTCAGGGAGTGACACAGGCACACAGCTTTCTAACAGCCATTGAAACTTAGCCTGACTCATGTGTTTTGAAACTGGGGTTTTTACCTGTCTTCTCTATTCTGTGGTTATATTGCACATTTAACAAGTTTAATTGCTTTTGCTTGTATTTGCTGCCAAGTCTTTTAAAGCTGGTAACTTAACTTGGCAGCTTTGTCAGCGTCTTGCCAGGAAATGTTGCTGAAAAAGCTGACATGTAAACACGTGTGCAGGTGAATATGTGTGTCAGTATTTGCTCCTCCCTTAAAAAATTCGTAGTCATCAACAGTAAGTAAATCAATGTCCTCTCCTTCTGCAATCAACATTTGAGCATGGGATTTAGACTGAGTCATTAGTGCTCAAGTCCAAGTCAGGTCATCAAAATCAGGACTTTGATTTGTTTGATTCAGCGCTTCAGCGTGAATAAACAGCAGAAAGGTGGGTTAAAAATGTTGTGTTAATTACCAAAGTGTCCTTAAACCAGCTCAGGATTTATTTTTGATGTTATTTATCAATGTCACTGTCCTCACTTCTAAAAGGGCCTTAGATGAATGAACCCATGACGTGTGATATTTCATAAAACTTTAAACACAGGGCACTGAAGCTTTGTACAATTTTTCAAAGCGTCGCAGCCTTTTGCATCATTAAGCACCACACATGCAGCAAATTCACACAGTAAATTAGGACTTCTGGGATGTTTCAGTGCTGTTTTTTTTTTACTTCACAGAACAAATTAGAAGATTTAACACTGTTTTTTGCAAGCATTGTAGTCTCTCTGTTGAAAAACAGTTTTCTCGTGCACACAGCCCTGAAGTGCATCTATGTCATGATCAAAACATTTACCCTAAAGCAGTGTTCTGTCTTGTCCCCCCCAAAGGGCCTGACTCGCCTTGCAGCAGCAGAACGGCTTCAGAGTGAATTTTCAGAGCCTCGGCATACACAAATAAAACTTTGATAAAACCCCACCACATGATACTTGCACTTTATCTCCGGCTCAGCTATCTTGGAAATACTAGTCTGCCTCTATAATTCATCTAATACAAAGACCACTCAAGTTCAATCAAGGCCACGCTCCAAGTTTTCCCACTGGGAATGTGGTTGGCTAATTCACTCTGTCTCCACCGGTGCACCTCTATGGAGCAGCGGGTGGGTAAATTTTTCACAGCGCTCTCCTCTCTTGTTGCCGGGCTTGTCTGGCGGACACGCACCACAGGTCTGACTCCTCTGTCTTTGTACCTCATGCCTTGTTGCATTTTACATGAAACCTTGCTGGAACAAATGCCCTCTGACTAGCTACCAGTGAGCGAGCTCTGCGCCATCCCTGTGAAATCAGGCCGGTAAAAAGGCTGAGTCTGATTTACATAGAAGACTCATGAAAGGCTTCGGCTCCAAAGAGAGGAGCCCATTGTCTTCACTGGGTTTGCAGGGAGATGGAGGCAGATGCAAAGACTGATAATGATGCAGTGGGATGATGGAACAGAGGAGAGGCGAAGGCGAGGAGGAGCAGGGGCTCTGTGATTGCTTTCTCCGACTCTCATTCTTCTTATTTTAATGTTTCATTGTATTGAATTCTAGAGACTATTTGAAGCCATCATCATTGAAATCAATTACACCGTTTTCATACAACCGTTCCTGCTCAGACCAATGCAATTTTGTGTACTTTTTAAAAGATGATGCATTTTCACCAGAGTTATTGTGCTGTGAAAATGTTCAAAAAATGTGGTTTGATAAATTGCAAACCAATCAAAGCCTATATTTGGTTGAAAATAATACAAAGACAAAGTAATACGCATGGAAACTTGAAAAACGTTTTATTCTATGAAAAATATATGTCAAAAGTTTAAGTTACAGATTACAGGGATGCAAGCTGGTGTAGTGGTTCGCACTGCTGCCTCAGAGCAAGAAGACTCCTGGTTCAATTGCCCTGTCAGTGCCACACTTGTATTCAATAACAGCTTGGACAGGCTCAATCCCTCACAGCCCCGAAAGGGAAGAGCACAAAATTATGAAAATCATGATGCAATTTACCTTTAAGAAAAGTTTAAAGGGTGTTACTGCTTTGTTGCATCCAGAAATATGAGACAATGAGGAAGTGTTAAAATCTTCTGTTCATTGAGTGTTTGCTTGAGTTTGGCTCCAGAAGTTCTGGAAACAATGCACACACCAAGCCAAAAAAAGACGTTTTCAGGGTAGAAATGAACATGCTAACAGTCTGGTACAAAACCTGTCCAAATCACTAATTTTGCCAATGGCACACATTGTACTAGGCTGATTTTTTTTTTCCAACCTGGCACTTTAAAGATATAAAGATTGTGAGCTTGCCCAATCAGTGGCATGGCCCAGCTGATGTGACTGACAGGTGCTCTGTCGCTGTCAGAGTGGAGACTACTCACATGCCCCTTTTTCAATATAGTCGAGCTGTTTTGCTGGAAAACTCTGTTTCAGAAACAGACAGAGATTAAGTCAATTTATTATACAGTAGTTGTATCCAGTGGTTATATCACCTCTTCTTATAAAAGGTGTCTGCTTAAGATTTAAGACTCGAGGAGAGTTTCTGGGGCTTGAGGTAAAATCTTGTCCTGTTCTTGCTTGATGTAAAATTTTAGCAGCTCAACAATCAAAGGTCTCCTCTATCATTCTGTCTTTGTTTCATAATACATTACATGTTTTCAGTAGTTGACAAGTCAGGCTACTGCAGGTAGGCCACTTTCTCACCTGGACCCTTCTACTACAGAGCCATGCTGTTGTGATCCCTGCAGAAAGATTTTTGTATTTTGCATGGTTGATTTGTGAGACAACAGTTAAGGTTCCAACTTTGGTTTTCTTGGTGCAAGATGCAGTTCGAATCTGTATTTCAGTGGAAACAGACACTGATTTCTGAAAGTGTTTTTGAGCCCAATGCTGTGATTTTCATCACAGAGTCATATCTGTTTTTAATGCAGTGCTGTCTGAATATAACCTTGATCAAGTATCAGTTGTCAGCTGTCTCCTTTTGTACAGAGATGTCTTGTTCAAGTTACTGAATTCTTTACACGGACTTCCCCATAAATCACATGAAGAGGAAAAATTTCTCAGTTCAGCATTCATTCGGGTCATAGCTTGAGTTTACAGCACTGGTCTCTTCCCAAGAGTGAAAATGACCCAAAATCTGAGTATTCTTCACTTCTACCCTAAACACCCGTGTATAATTGGCCGTCATCTATGACTGACACAGCTGTCTCAACCCACAGCTGTTGACAGACTTCAGAGAGATGTGCTATACAAGTGTGTGTTGTTTTGGGCATAAAGCTAACTGAGAATGATGTGCGAGGAAAAAGGTCACAGATAGAGGCTGGAGCCAGAGCGATCTGTCAGAAATAGATATCAACCTTGAAGCTGTGCATTCCTGCACAGGTAACGTAAGACCAGGTAAAATGCTGAGCTGAACTCATAAATAGTTTACCAAAGAGATTACTAAAAAAGATAACTATAACAGTCTCCATATGATCAGGAATCTTTTCATGGCCATCCCTGAGAAAACTCACGAATCCTTGAGCCTTATTTTGAAGCTGTGGAAACATTTCTTCACTCTGTCTCTCTGTGGTGAAACTTCTTTACTCCTTAGTTGCTCAGACTCTCTTGCAAATTAATGTAGTTGGGTTTTTTAAGTAGTAAAAATATTTTTAGTCATTTGTTGTTCCCGTCACAATACTTTGTAATTGTGTTGCCAAAATCAAATTTAAAATGAGCATATGCTTCTGATAGATTGTCTTTGGATCACTTGAATCATCTCCTGGCCACTTATGATCCACAAACTAACATATCCTGTTTTCACCAATGCTTTACAGTGTTGCAGCCCTCAAAGAGTTAGTGTTGAACAAAACAAAGAGAATTATTAAGACATTAGTAGCATAAGTAAATCCATGATGCAGTCCACAAAGGCGAACTAAATAAAAGTGTTTTTAGTTAGGGTTTAAGTATACAAGTCTTTTGTGCTGCTCTCAGATCCTCTTGAAGGCTGTTCCAGCGCCTTGGAGCGTAATGACTGCAAGAAGTAGCTCCAAATGTTTTTGTTCTGCTTTGAGGAACAGCCAAAGGAGAAGCAGCAGCGGATCTGAGGGGGCCTTCCTTTTCACAGACCAAAAGCGTTTCTGAGAGGTAGTCTGGTACAATGCCATGTACTGTGTCTCATGTACTTCTGAAGCAGTTTTAAAATCAATACAAAAGCTAACAGGCAGCCAGTGTGAGGACTCAAAAAAGGACACACAGTCTGTTCCCCTCTTTGTCTCACTGTGCACGTGCAGCTGAAGTTGAATAAATTTGTGCTGATTTATTTTAATATGCTGGAGCAGAAAGCAGGGCATGACAGTAGTCCAACCGGGTAGTTAAAAAAGTTTTCAGAGATCAACATCTTTACAAAAACACCCACATTTAGCACAATCAGAGGTGTTAGATAAGAAAGAGGAGGTAGAACTGAGTCACACTGTTTACTGCTGTCAAGAGGCATTACACCTGGGCCACACTGTTTACCTCTGCCTGCGTGTGAAGGCTGAGCCGCTGTGGCATGCATATGTGTGGTGGTGTGGTGTCCGCACGGACTGAGTGTCAGCTCAAGTGCTGCGACTGCCAGTGGTGTGTCCATGCAAGAACTTTTCTTTTCTTAAATGACAAACATTGGTGTTCAAGCGTTACATTTAAAGCTCTGTGAGGGATAAAAACTGGTTGTGATGTGTTTTCGTGATCTGCAGAGTGGAGTGGGATATTCAGAAAAGGGAATTTTTGACAAAGGGGGAGGTTTTACTTTTGCAATCTTTGTATTCAATACTTTGCTGTAATACTCAAAGATGGGCATTTGTAATCAAAAACTGAAGCTTGTTCAATCAGTTTATTCTTTTCAAAATGAATCATAATTAAGAATGATGATTATAACCTGATTAAGTCCAACTGACCAGCTCTTACTGCAACAGAAAAGGTCCCCACAACCCAACACAAGCATGAGATTTAACTCTTCCAATCGAGCCCAGACTAAGGAAACACACCCAGCCTGAGCATGGTACAGTGTCTCCATTAGTCAAACAAACACTGTCTGTCTGTCTGCGTGTGTATGAATGAAACCAACATTAGTTATCTCACATGTGACTCTGACATTTTGGAATCAACAGAGTCGAAGCTGATTCAGAAAGGCAATCGTGGATGGCATAGACCACACCTGAAATATTTTTAGCACAAGGGTGCTAGCTCAGGGCCTATCCAGCCATGAGAGATGAAAATAGACTGTTGGCACCAATGGTGGAAAAAAAATGTTATTTTTGGTGTGCTTGAGTCAGGTTGATGCCCCAATAGAGCATTAAATTATAGAGGTAGATGCCGCCATTACAAGCACTAACAGCAGAGTTAACACATCTGTTAGGCTGTGCCAGTGATGGTGATGCTCATGCTTTACCTTTTAAGATGAACTCTGGAAAGAGAATAGGTATTCATGGATCAAATGAATCCTTCGGAAATGTATGATAACGCAAAGATATACAGTATATATTTCCTCTACAGAAAATAATAGAAGTTTTTCTTGTCCTTTTCTCAGTGTTACTGTGACAGTTAGCCTTAATGCACAACATACATTATATTGGAAAAGGGTTTTCCAGGAAGCACCCCAGACACATGACTTACAGCAACTGCCTTGCTTTCAGGGTGCAATTAGTTAGCTGGCCAATTTTAAAACTCTTACTTTGTTTTTTTTCTCAGGTAAACAACCTCAATGCATGCTCTTAATGTTAAAAAGTTAATCTCTTTGAGTGAATCTGATCATTTGGCTATGCAAGAACTCAGTTGTTGCCAAACAGCTCTTGATTGTATCATCCTGGCTAGGGAGAACTGATTCTTTGAACCAAGTCATTTAAACTGAAGGCCATATTTCACCAGATCCACGTCTGTGATATCTTCACTCCATCATGGCAAGACCTCTGTTTTCACCGGATGTGTAATAACTGTGTGATGACACATCAGTTTTCGGATCGACTCTGATAGGGAGTCAGGCTCTGAAACAACATTGAAACATCAAAGTGGCAGACTGATGTCTGACCTTGTTGTACTTTACTCAAACAACAAACCTATATAATGAGCAGATCTAAGCCAGTAAACTGGTTGGAGGTCTGAGGTTTTCAGTGGCCAATAAAGACATAATGAATGAGCAAAGACTCATCATTGGTGTAGGAGGCACAGGACTCCAGTTGTCCAGCAGTTGGGCTGTGTCCTGTGCCAAGGCAACTCAGCTCATATGTGCTAACGAGCAAGGACGACGGAGCCCAACCACAACTTAGCGTAACACTGATCAGGTGAAAGTCCAGTGTAACACATCATAAGATTCTTCCTGCTTCATTGCCGATGCTGTTAACTGCCACATCTTAAGAGTGAGATTCACTGGCAAAGCAAAAAGAAAACATTAAAGAAAATTGTGTTCACCAAGATAATGGCTTTCTATAATGGGTAAAGAAAATAACATTCATGTTAAGAGCTGCAGATGATTCACAGATCATACGTGTGTCTGGCTTTGCAGACACTGATAGAAAAAGTCATAGTTCCCCAGTGAAGTATTGTCTTGGATGGAGAAACTTTATAGTCAAGGTTTTTCTGGTCAAAAGAGCTGTGATGCCTCTGAACAGGTTTAATGTGTATACAGACCTATAAATGCTTCATCGCTCTTTGGTACAAAGTGTAAAAAAGTTGCTTGATTTAAGAGCAAGATGTGTGTCAACTTTATGACCAACAATGATTAAAGCTTACTCTAAAAGTCCAACTGCCATACTGTCGGGGTAAAAGGACAATGTAAAGTACAAAAACTACTCAAGTTTAGAGGGTGCAAATGAAATCCTCAAAGTACACCATGTGGAAAAAAAAAATGAGGATGATTTAATAAATGCATCTGCCCCAAATTTCTTGGGAGGTTGAAAAGGAGGCTAAACATGCAAGTGCTGTGCAGCGGAGCCACATCAGATCTGATGTGAAAGAGGGCGGCGACAGACATACTTTAACTGTAGTACAGACGGGCGAGAGGAGTGGGAAATTAGCATGAAATTTTTCTTCTCGGGACACCAAGGGGAGGCCTCACAGTGCCTCAAACCAGGGAAAACACCATGAGCCATGTACACCCTTTAAAGATTAATTGCCAATCAGAGTTGCAGAGTGCCGAGTCAGTGGAGACTCTGTGCAGTGAGTGAGATAGTGAATTAATGGACTTGTAATGTGTGCCGTCGAGAAGGAATGGCTTCATTTTAATACAGTGACATGAGAGCAGTGGGAGCTCAAGACTCTTGAGTAGATAAACAGAGGAAATGACACAGGGCTGACCAAGAGGGGTGTGTGAATATACTGCTTTATGCAGTAGCTGAACAATGGCAACAAACCAAGAGCCTCACTCACTGTCCCTCTGTACACGGCTGAGCACTGAACTCACTCCAAACACAGACTTCTTCTTTTCTAAAACCTGTCAACATGCAGTGTTAGGCTTGGAATGATGCTGTGTCTCCTCCGTGGCACACTTGAGCGGATGTCAAACAATTTTTAAGAATTGAACGCATGTGGTAGCTTACAAAACAACAACTTTTCAAGCAATTTCACCAGTGAAGACACATGTCTGGTGTTGAAACAGAACCATGAGAGCTTTGCTAGAGTTGCCTCAAACTCCAGTCATCTCAGAGATTTGCTGAAAAGTGGTCATAAAAACTCCCTCTGGGCTGTCATAAGCTAGCTTATGCTGGTCTTGAAAAACTTGTAAAATGAAACAGTTTCTTGTCAGACTTTCAGTGAGACTGAGTCTGCCTGTATTTGGGATGGGCATCGATTAGACAGAGACTTTTAAACATAACTTTTGCTAATCAGAGATGAGGTTTATGTTAACTTTTATGAACGTATCTGGTGTCCTGACTAATAATTTAGGTGGATATTGTTTAAGTTTTGATAAACTCGTTTTATTAATTTTTGCTGATGAAAATGAAGTAAACAGTCACCTCATAAAAAAGATTAATTTTGAATGGACTTTTATACAAGATGCTTTGGGTCAGCCAATGGCAGCATTCTACAAGTGCGATTCATTACCAGTTGGGTCACAATGGGGTCTTTTTTTGAAGGAGTTGACAACAACGACTGGGAAAAAAATATTAAATCACACATAAACAAAATCAACTTAATGAAGAGTATAATGTCAAATAATGCCAGTGTCATTTTTAAACCATCTTTTTTTGGAAAGAAAGTGTGATTCATCTAGGGCTGGACAATTAGTTGAAAATTAGATTAAATTGCAATATGACCTGGTGCAATATTCCAATCACTGACTCAACCCTGCTCAACCAAAGAGCCGGATTTCTAAAACTACCTTTGCAAGAGAAACAACCTAAGCAGTGAAAGTTGGAAAAACAACAAGAAGTAGCAATAAAAACAAGTTTAAGGTGGCAAAAATAGATAAAAAGGAGAAAAATGGGTGACAGTTGGGAGAAAACTTGAAAAATCTTCAGAAGAAAGCAAATCTTTTCAGAGCTCTGACATTTCTGTTTAAAACATACTTCTTATTGCTTTTTTCTAATCTTCTGAGACATTAAATTATGGGTTTTCATTATTTGTAAGCCATAGTCATCAACATTTCAGGAAATAATGGCCTTACATAATTCACTTAATGTATAATGAGACTAAATAATATCTGGGTTTCACTTTCTGAAATGAGTGACAAAAAAATCTAACTTGTTTCATGATGTTGTAATTTTTGAAATTTACCTGTTTATGCATACACAGTTTGTTTTGGATTTAGTTTTAGGATACAAAAATACAACTTTTTTCTCTCATGTAAGAGTTTTCCTTATATAAAACGAGAATAATCATGAAAAAAAATCCCCCCAGTTTTGATATTGAAATCAACAATCCATAAGTTTGGAACCTAAAAAAATTGGCACAGTAAATTGCAATATAGGAAAAATAATTGCAATTAGAGTTATGCAAATCATTCAGCCCTATTCACCATTCAGTGGATGTGGCCGTTGTTGGGCTACATAAGACTTCTCCAAAAGCTTGCAGGCGACATGACTAAGTCGACTTCCATGTTTTAAGTCAACAGACAAACACTGCGTTTCACTCACTCAGACATTATTAACTGGGAGATCTATTTCCCTCTGTGGTTTTTCTTTTTTTCATGGACAAGTGTCTTTTAGTTAGTACATAGTATTTACTAATGATCCAAACATGCTGTGGTTATTATGATCATTTTAAAGACCTTCTGTGCTATATTTAATTAAAATGTATTTCCAGCTCATCAAAATTCAATGGCAGAATATGATTTATATTTTATATCATTCAGCCCATGAGGACACCATACCCATCCATGATGAAGGAGTGTAAATACAGCAAAGTCCTAACTACTTTTCCATTGATTTTTGAACTTTGTACTCTTCTGCTTTGGAGGAAAGTAGGTCTTGTAGGAGTTATACAGGGACAATGACGCATGTTTTCCAGACCAGCAGAGATATTTCAGTTTTAGAGGCTGTTGGAGAGCAGCTAAAGGAATAAAAGAACCAGAGGCTCATTTATCTCCACTGCAGTTAGATTGCTTCATTTGCACATGAAATGAGGTGGCATTTTATGCCTGGATGAGAACTTTGTATTTAGCGGTGATAAGTGGATTTTTACTGCAAAACAGTGAGTAAGTGACTTTCTATCCAGGGTCATCAACAGACAGTAAATGTTGGGTTTTATTGAGTGGAAATCATTAGGGTTTAATGTAGTGTCTTTATTGTGTTTTTATTGTTGGTTCCGATTGCAAACCTGAGACTGTAATGTTTGAGTTTATTTGAGAGCTCTGTTGTCATGAGAAGTACTTCTATCAGTGTAAGACAACTGCTTATGCAAATGTTTAATATTTCTTCTGAAGAATGAACAGACAGAAAGGCAAAAGATCATGACCACATTTCCTGGGTTTGAGTGTGTTATTAAAATCCAGGCTGGACTATGATTGGATGGTGACAGGTAGGATGCTGTTACTTGTTGCATTGTCCTGTCTGGGAACTGAAGGAGTGGATGCTTGGATATTTGTGGTGAATTTCAAGCATGGTTTGTCTTCCAAGGCTTATTCAAGCTCTGATCTTAGAACATGTTGACATTGCAGCTATGTCTATTGTTTTGCCACTATAAAAGTATACTTTGACAATTTTTGACACCCCTCCAGATCTGGAGATATCCCCCTGAAAGTCTTAATCTCTTTGCAAAGACTTTATATCTTGCAGGCTCACCTTTTTAAAGTTTTTAAACTAGAAACACTATAGCCTTTGAATTCAAGGATGTCTGCATTATCTGCAGTCCTGTACACTGTCCTTCACCCAGGCTTTCTGCAGCCTAACCCTGCAGGGATGAGCTTTAGCCCAAACAAGCTCCTTGCCTTCACTGTCTACTTTCTAACACTTCTCAATAGAGTCTTCTCTATTTTTAGTACGTATTTATTTCCCCTCTTCATACTCTGGTGTGGTAGTGTGGGCAGAAAGAGCAGTTGTGGAGAGGAATGGTTAAAGGGTGCCAAAGCAAAGTGTTGAGCCTCCCTGAGATCTTATGAGCCAAACGTAATAAGACTCTGCTGAAGGGAGGTTCTCACTTGATAACCCCGTTAATTGTTTGCTCTCGTATCCATCTGTATCCAAGATTTGGGTCTGGTGGCTGCAAGGGGTCAAGTAGTGAAGTAGGTAGTGTGAATGTTGTCAACATCTAGAACTGGCATACACAGATCCAGGGTCTTTCGTCGATGGTGATAGTTATTGGATTGCAGCAGCCACCAAAAAACAAAAGCTTCTGGATGTGGGTGCATCACTCAGCTACTTGGGATTTTAGTTAAGGCATAGCCATCTCATGTTCAAATGGCTTTGCATCACAAGTAAGCAGAACCTGTACACACCTTTTCTTTACTTCAAAAATCAAATGTTTCACCAAAGCTAACTGCACTAGGCCATGACTGTTGACTTTAATGCAGTGAAAAATTAGGAGTAACTGACCCACCCCCATCCCTGTGCAGTTATTGCATAAAAAGTAAATATAAGGATTAAAATAAGTTTCAAGCAACAGACATGTTAAGTCCTGCTGTAATAATTTCTGTACTTTCATGATGCCTGTAAAGGGGTTCCTCAGCCTTTAGAGCCTGAAGCGAGTAGATAATTAAAGTTTTTCTGCCTTCTGCCTTCTGCCTGGCTTCAATTTCAGTGGGAAAGTTTTGTGGTGTTGACAAAGCAGCAAATTTTGTGTCTAAAGTGATAAAGCCAAGACTGAAAATCTGAAAACTGTATTCTTCAAGCATCAATTGAGGTTGGCTGCAGAAAACACGCAAAACACACATAGGCACAAACTTTTTTTTTTCCTTTTATATCTTTTTTTTTCCAGCACAGGATCACATTTGTAAAGTTTGTCCCAAGTCAAGTTAACTGTTTAGAACTAAACAAGTTCTTCACACTAGCAAGTATAGATCAATAAAAGCACGAAATACCAGATTTGGAGCCTTTGCGTGCTTCCATCAAGGGGTAGAGTACATGTTTTCCTTTGCAATGCAGTAAAATATTAAGTCTTAAGTGAGAAACTGAAAAACTAATGGAAAATGGACGAGTTGATAGCTTTTCTGACGCTTCGCAGGAGATTCTGAGCCTGAAATACACTCAGTGAGACAGCTCACCTCACACTGCTCTTGCTATTGTTAGACTTTCCTGAGCAATCCTCCATCGTCACCACTGCTGCTGCTGCAACCAGGAGCACCGGTGGGAGAAAAAAGGAACCCCATGCCGTTGCTGCATAAGCTGCCTCACCACTTAAATTCTTTATCTTTTCTTCTTTCAAGAGCTCTTCACCCAAGAGCTCCAGTAAAGTAGTCGTGTCTCACATTGAGATGTTTCTTTCAGTGTCATGTCTTAGAGTAATACGTGCCAAAGGTACAGAAAGTAATAAGTTACAGAGAACTAAATGAAACGTTAAAATGTTGGTAAAGTCCCGTAACCTCATCATCCATTCTGATACAGAAAAAAAAATCCAGCATTAGTTGCGGTCGTGTCAATGTAATGATGTCATCAAATGCATTTTTGGTTATGGCAAATACAAATGTATAATGTATTATAAAGTGAATGATTAATTAGGCTCAGACATCATAACAGAAGCAGTTTGAGATGTTTGCCACAGAAGAAGAAAAAAGACTGCATTAGCAGCACTAGGCTTTGTAGCTATGAGTCCAGTGGCATGAAGACCAGAGGCCATATGCCAGAGCACGTGGCATCAATTCAGCATGAGGTAGATTGAGCAAGACGGGAAGTCAGACAGATACTAAACATGTAGCTAATTTTAAGAATGGAATATTCCATAGTGACATCAATTACATGATTGGTATCTACATGAACAAGCCATCATTATGAGAGAAGCAAGATTGCTAAAAGGCCTGGATCCAAAAGTGGCTTATGGTAAGCCGATATATTCAGTTGCACCTACCAATTGCTCAGTGACACCTACCAATCTCTCACAGACACCTGCCAAAAACCCAGTGACATCTGCTAAACATTTAGTGATACCTTCTGAGTCCTCAATGTGTTACTTACCCATTTGCAAGTGTCACTGACAGATTGGTTGGTGTCACTGAGGGATTGGGAGTTGTCACTGGGTACTTGGCAAGAGGCATCGAGCAAATGGCAGGTGTCACTGAATGATCGACAGGGGTCACTAGCCATTGGCAAGTGTGACTGAGCAATTAGTTGCTGTCACTAAAACATTGGTAGTTATCATCAGACAATTGGTGGATGTCGCTGAGTGACTGGCAGGTGTTACTAGGAATCAAAGGGATACAGTATGCTGCGTTTGGATCTGGCTGTCATTCCCAGACAGGGAGTCAGCACGTTTTCAGGGGTCAGTGATGACAGCACTGAGAAGGAGGAGCAGTCGTGGGAATCCTATATCTTGTTACTCCAGCTGTGTGGTGTTTACACTCTGTGTGGCGCTCTGAAAATGTTGACGTATGGGGAGCACAGAGCCGGTGGAGTTTAACAGAAAACACTGGTTGGGGAAGTCTTGAGTGAAGATCTGCCTTAAAGTCAACAACAAAAATCAAATCACTTCATTTTATTCTTATGCCTGCCAAGTCCAGGAAATAAACAAAACTGTCTTGAAACAGTTGAGATTGAAATTTATGACCAACTTACACCAAATGACTTAGACCATGGAAGTGTGCTCAGACTCTACCTAAACTTGTGATTTTATTTCAGCTTTCAAAATTGCAAAATCAATCTATTGACCAATCCACCTTCTCCTTCCAATGTAACTACTACTAAACAAACACCTGACTTTTTATTTCACTATTCTTAATGAAACAAACACCTTGGCTTTGCAGTGACTCTGTAAAGGACCCATTCCTCACTGAGTCATTTTGTTCCTATATTTATCTTTTTATCATTGGACTCAATTCAGTACAGTTCCCTGTCCGCCAACCACTAAACCCTCCTCCTCTGGTCCCAGTCTTCTCGCCTGCCTCGCTCCATGATGCACACTTGATGGAGCTGAAAATACATCTTTGAACATGCCGTTTCGGAGGCAGCGGGAAACATTCCTGTCAGCAGGACAGTGAAGAGAAAGAGGAGGAAGGAGGAGTTAGAGGAAGAGCTGGGGGGACCTGTAGTTTAATCTGTCACCAATAGAGACTGTGCACCTCCTTTTCCGCCTGTCGCTTTCTCTGTGGAGTGACCCGCCCCGCTGCACACGTCAGCTGAGTGTCCCAGACGCGCAAACACACTTCCTCACCCTTCATTTCAGCTTCTGTCAGCCTCCTTCCTCACGGTTTGTGGATCAAATGCTTCCTCTTCATCTTTGTATCATCTCTTTATGCCATTATTCTACCCTCTGTTGGCAGTCCTGCATTTTTCCACTTTCAGCTCATCTCTACTCTTTTTCTTTGCTCCACAAATCATTTCTTCTCCCCTTCTCTGGTGACAACGCCTTCCTCCTGCTGACACTGTCTAAATCACTTCCTGTTCCCTCTTTTTTGCAATGATTTGACTGATGAGGAGTTGATGACAAATGATGAAAGTTAATTTTTTGTTCTTTATCCATGATGTCAGGGATGTAAGAAAAAACTACAAATTTGGAGTATACAGTAAAATTGATAAAATTGCTTTGTCAATCAGTTATAGGGCCTGTGTAGATGATATCCGACAGATGCACTTGCAGACAAGTCTCAGGCTTATAAATGTCCTTACTGTCATGATGAATTCACATTTAAAATAGTTGAACATTCACAAAAATACAGCTTGAAATATCTTTGCTCCCTGCCGACGAAATGTCTGCTACTTGTTTTTCATTTTTTTGGTCGTTTCTGTTTAATGTCTGCTGTAGAAAACAAATTAGCATCTCATCTGAGGTCAGCAGTAGCTCAGGGCCAGTCACTCAGAGAGAAGAAATCGACAACAGCTATACTGTAAATTGCTTTTCCAATAACTTTAATCACTTTGTTTAAAATGCCCGCTCCTGGCAGATCTAGATTTCTCTCACTGAAAGCATAATTCAAATATACTTTCTTGCTTAAAGCCCTCTTCATCATTTCATTTACCCCAATTTCTACGTACAGAACACAGCGTTTTGTATGAGTATGAATGCGGTTTAGAGCAAACATTTTCTGTTGGCAAATAACTTCAGAGGCTCCTCTTGGAATCAGCAAAGTGTTGTTGTCCTGTTGATTGTATTGTGTATGCCATTCAGCACAAGAGGGGTATAATTATAGTTGTTAAGTGCAATTATGTCCGTCAATAGAGCGACTTTGAACAAGGCTGGCACAATGCAAATGAAATCAATAACAGAAACCTCAGGGCTGTGAAACAGGAGCAGCTGGATGAGATCCAGAGGGCCCAGTCACACTGGTTTGCAGTGAAATAGGGAGTGTTGCGTAGATCTTGTTGTATTGATCAGGACGCTTTGTGCTGCCTTCTCTTAGAAAAAGAAACTGTCCTGGAGCCGTTCATCCTGAAGGACCTGCTGCCGTCATCCCTGGGGAGTTACTACCGCTACACGGGCTCACTGACTACTCCACCGTGCAGCAAAGTGGTGGAGTGGATCATCTTCAGCCGGCCCATATACGTCTCCTACAAACAGGTGAGACACACATGACAAACAGGTGGACGATCAGATACCAAATCATCACCAAAGCTGGAATTGTTTCAGACAGGAAGAAGATGTGAGACCATTTTGCTATTTTTCCTAAACACACACAGTGTTTTGTTTATGTAACTGAAAACCACACAGATCACGAATCACATACAAATGAAAAGACTTTGTCACACCAGTCGCATCACCGACTCTTACCATTGGGTGACATAATTACCATACAAAATCACAGCCTCTTCAGACCTTTCATTCTTATATTGGAACATAACATTTTGGCTTTCCTGTGGCATATTATTCTTTTGGGTGACATGGTAATTAAAACCAAATGTCCCCGGTTGATGACATCATTCATCAGGTTTTTCACGCATTAGTTTCTTCCAAGCCCGATAGAATAGAGAATCAAAAGTGAATTGGAAACAAGAGCTTGGGTGCTGAAGGATGGAGGAAAAGCTAGAAAAAAAGTATTACAAGAGGAAGTATGTGTTAAGATAGCATATGTGTCTTATTTGTTTCTCTCTTGTTGAAACATGAACATGAATTTGGATAGGTAAAATCATGAGATGGACTTGAATACCAATTTATATCCAAATATGTTCATCATCATTCAGAAACTTGAAGAAAATAATTTGAATTGTTGTAATGACCCAACATGTGCAGCTTGAGGCCCCACAGCTTCACTCATTTTCCACACTTATCCACATAATGCATATTGTCATAGTTATTATCTGGGTATTGTGGACCTCACTCCCCAACTTGCAGGTTGCTGACTGCACACCATCAATGCAGCCTCTTATCAGTGTGTTGCATTAGAATTTCTTACAGCTCCTCTTACAGCTCCTCCTACAGTGGACTTTTTTTGGTGTTATTTATTTATTTATTGCCATTTTAAGCCTCTTACAAAGATGCACTCCTAGAATTGTAAAGAAACCGTCACAACACTCGCCAAACTTACATTTCTCAAAGTAACTTGAATTCATGTTCCTCGCAGCTAAAACTTTTATTTTGTTTTTTTGTTTTTTTTTGTCTGTTGGACGAACTAGAGCTGAGTGTCAGGAGGCAGTACATACCATCAAAAACAAAAATTGTTGTTTGCTACTGGGGCTTTCAGAAAGATGTACAATTTAACTGGTGAGAACATTTCAGCACTTTGAGTTTCCACATGTTGCTCAAAACTTTTTAGGAATTTTGCGCATTTGTGTAAAAGGCCTAAGCTTTTAGTTCGGTCAAATTAAAAGCCTTAGAGGAGTATGGCCGCTTAAAAGGCCAAAAAGTGAACTGAAATGAAATCTACTCAAAACTGATGTATTTCTTGCTTAGGTTTTATTTTTATTTTCTTTCCCTCTTGACCTTATGAATTTGTCCAATAATGCAGTAGGTTTAGGTGAATAAGCTGATAAGGCCTCTTTTTAAAAAAAACAAACAAACAAACAAAAATAAGAAAAGAGGTGTTGCTAAAGAGACATTTTGTTACTGATCAAAACTGCTTGCATGTTATTGCTTTCAATGAGTGCATAGTTAGTGAAGGGGCTAGACATGTTCAGCCCTTTAAACAACCATAAGATTGTAAAAATTGGAAAGGAATACAAGTATGGAAACATAGTGGCAAAATTAAGACCTGCAATCTGAAGACCACCACGAAATGGCTTAATCAGCCAAACACAAAAACCAATTATCATCTGATTAAATTCATTGTCCTCAGTTAATAACTTGTAAGCCTATGATTAGGGGTTAAATTTGTTATTATGTCATGAGAATAGACATCCGTATCTGGTCGCCTTGGAGAAGTCACTGCTGTCAGAGCAACGCATTTCTTGGTGTCAGGGCGACAATTTTTTCATCAGTGGAGGATCAGATAATTAGCATAACAAGAAAGTATGCATAATCTCGTCATTAAAAAAATATGCATTGAGCGACCTCAGAATAACAACAGAAAAATGTCTCTCAGGTCAGTTTGCTTCAAAAACATTTAATTTATACTAATTCAAACACTGATTCTGCAACAGTCACCACGCAGTTATTCTGGTACAATGTAGTGACGTGCATCTCTTCTCAATTCACAACTTGTTACTAGTTCATCAAATAAAACCTAGTTTTGCTAAGCCTTCTGTAGATGTGAATCCAATCACTTGTACTGTGTACTGTATGGTTTAATCTCTTCGCAGAAACCCACTTCTGAGAAGAGCACAATGGTTCCTTTGTGGTGCATAAATCCTGTAATGAATGTTCGACTCTTAAATTAAATATAAAAGCTACATGCATAAAACTAAAAGAACACTTTCTTCTCTTTCCAAGGATTAAAAACACCATTGGTCAAAGCCACAGGAAAATACAGATTTCTCATTTGAAACAGCTCAACCACTGTAAAATCTGAATCAGTGCATAAGACCCAGTCCATCCCATGTGTTGGGACTTCCATTACATTTTGCAACGTGCTGCTCCTATGCAGATGTGAAGCTCTTCTTAGACGCAACTGATACCGTCACCTCGCCAGCACCTAAACTTGCACTCTGCAAGATGTATTCACTTTATCCTATACCACTGTTTTTCTTACAAGAACTTGGAAGATTTTGTAAGTGATCTTGAAATAGTTCCACTTTCATGTATCTGCCTCCCCGTAACCCACAATCTAAAATAAGATCATCAGTGTCAAAACTGGTTATTCCTCAGTGTCTATGGTCAGGATCTATTTTCCAACATAAATCTATTCATGGAATGGAGACCAAAAATGACTTTAAAATCACCATGTTGGGCAGCAGTGTTAAGCAGTGAGAAGAAAGATTTTTCCCTTTTGTCTACTAAAGAGGTTTTTTTTTTTTATTTATTTTATTAATTTTGAAGTGATGATGGACTCTGGAGCTGAACTGTTGAAGAGAAAACTGACAAAAGAGCAGAAGAAAGCTAAACCCGAGAGTGATAGAGCGCAGCTTAAACTCTTAACTTGTGCTGGTAAAGTACTGGATCGGTTGCAACACTCTTTTGATGATGCATAAATAAAATCAAAATAAAATCTTTTGCACTGAATTTTGTGTAGCGTTCAATGTTGTTTATCAAACAGCAATTTTAACAAGTCGTTTGAAAAAGCATCAGTGAATATAAAGTCCAAAGCACCCCCCAATCTGCATAAAAAACAAAGGCCAGGAGAACAGCAACTCACATTTTTAGTCCTTTAATCAATCACTGTTTTTTCTTTCTTTCCTTTTTTAAATGTCAAACACAACGTTAAAAGCATGCTCATTACTCAGCCTGAAGATAACAGTCATTAAACACAGACTCCATCCACTTGAATTAAAGAGTCAGACATGTTTGGGTTTTCCAGATGATTAAACTACCAGGTTTACTAATTAATCCCTGCTCTCATCTTAACCTGACCACTCTTTACACCTGGACTTGGGGCACTCCACGTTAAATCGGCACAGAAACTGGGAGCACTTGCTGTTTTGGTAGAAACAAGTCAAGGGTTGTTATTCGGAGTGTAACAAATCACAGAAGTTACAGTTTGCTGCTTGGTTTTGGGGTCATAGTTTGACAAAAAGGGAAACAACAAGGAGAAAAAAGTTCAAAGTGCATAACTCTGGGTTTCTTTTTTACATTTTGAGCACATGGTATGAATTTCAGTTTGTTCAATCTAGTGTCATTTAGAGCTAACTTTGATAGCTGTTGAAGCCTGAAGTGTCTCAACAGTGAACAAAACATGCACTCCCATAAGTCATTTTTTAAAGTATTATTGTTAGTAGAACTGGAAGAAAACAAAAGGCAGTAGCAGGACAAAGGATCTTATGCTATAAAAGGAAAAAAAAACATAATAAAGAGGAATAAAAATAAATGTGTGCATAAGTTGTCTCACCGAGGGCAGGATATGTAACGGTCCAGTCACTGAGCTGTCTTTCTGAAGCTTCTAGGTCATCTGAAATCACCATGCCATTTTTTGTTGTTTAATGGAGGTTGGCAAACAGCTTTAGGGTTAATCACCTCCAGCTGGATCGAAGCATACACTTCCATAATTACTTATCTTTTTTTCCCCACTCAGGCGTATCTAATATAGGCGTATCATGACAGTTTGGGACAAATACCTTTACCATTGTACCCCTAATTGTTATATCTGTGAATCAATTTTCATTATAATAGCATTAAAATAATCATCCTACTGATTCATTTTAACAGTCTACTGATCCCATTCTTCTGTTACAATGTATAACTGATGAAATTACTACTTTATTTTAACCAAAGAGCCTGATGTACATTCAAGTCTTATTTAATAACCTCCCATCTTTACTTTTGAAATCATACAAAATGACATTTGAATTAGGAAACAACTTCCAGCCCATTTCTGACCAGCCTTCATTTAAAAACAAAAACAGTGACTTCTATCGCCTGCAGAATATTGCATCCATGTTCACACAGTGTTGTGTTTCGATGTTGGTGTGCTTTCATGTTTTCAAGTTTTGGGATCAAATGTGGTATTTTTCATGGGGCACACAATCTGGCAGCGCCCTCGTGTAAACTGTCAGAAAGCTGGTTCGCTGGAGTGGTTGGATGTAGACGAGTAGCACCAGGGCAGAGGATTATTTTGCTCCTCAAATTCATCATGTAAATACAGAGATTGGGAAACTGGCGCTTTGATGCGGTGCTCCAGACAAGTGCAACAATCCATAGAAGCTTGTAAAATTAAACAAGCTAATCCTTTTTAATCAGTTTGAATCCTCTTTGACTGACACAGAGTGGTGTGAAGCCGTGTGTGAGTTTTTGTCAGATTTGTTGTTGTCCTCTGTCCTCTTCACATGATTGGCCTGTTGGATGTAGATGTTTTACATGAGCTACCTCATGAGTTTTTTTATTTATATGTGGTTTCTTGTTTTTAATAACACTTACTTATTGAATAAATCTTGCAACACTCAAAGAAAAGTTAGGCCCAAACCAAAAAACAAGACTTTTGTTACTCCTGGTACTCATGTATGATGAATGACTGTTCCTTTTAAAATATTTCTTGGAAGTTTGCAGTGTCCTCTTTCCCATCTTACTTTCTTTGGTATGATAATAAAAACAGAGAGGACTGCCTAAAATATAAAAGGCTGAAAGCTTTGTGTTAAGTTGGAGTGACAAAAAAGGGCTAACAGTGCTCTATTGAATCAGAGTTTAAGAGCAGCGAAGGTCAGGCCTGACTTGTTATGAAGCTTAAAAAGCCTTTTTTTTGTCCCTAATATTTATCTACAAACTGAGGCTTTATTTTTCTAAATGTTCTAGGATACCCTGTATAATCTTTTGAAAATTTAGCAAGAAGTAACTCAAAGAAACAAAGTCCATGGGGATATCTATTAACCAAACCAGCAGTGAGAACAGTCAGGCAGGACACGATGGGCAAACAGAGTTTACCGTAGCCATAGCAAACTAATATGAAGGAGTCTGGTTTAGCAGATTAACAAACATTAAGAGACTTTTAGTCGTTGGGATCATCCTTTGGGCTTCATCAAACTTCCGTTTTTTTGGCTGACACCTGCTGCTGCCTGGGAGAGAGCGCTGCCTCATAGACAAATCTGTAGGAACAGGTAAACCGTTAAAACCCCAGATAACATGAAAGCTCTGCTGTAAACCAGCACGCCTGCTGTTGGATGAGTCATCTTAGCTCTGCAGATTACATCCATAATGAATAATTCTTTGTGGTTTTCTAATTTTTTTCCCTTTACTTTTGTGAAGAAAAAAAAATAGAAAAAGGGCACAAGAAAGGAAAGTCAGCACAATGGCACATGGAAATGATGCAAAAATCAACACAATATGAAACGGGCAATTAATAAACAAAGAGTCAACAAGGAAGCGAGCGACTGGGGCATCACTCATCCTTCCTTTTCTCTGGATGTTGATTCCTGACCATTAGTCAGTCTTTCTCAACATGCTTAAAAGCCTCTTTTGAAGTCCTTTTGTTTCCCTCCTTTTTTAGCTGTGCCACTCTCCTGAGAAAACATGATGGAGAAAGATGAAAAGAGGAGGTTGGGAGGGGAATTAACACAGATGGTGGCTGTAGTCATTGTTTGTCTCTGCCTCTTTGTATTTTGATTCTTACTCCTCTTTGTGCAAGTCTTTTGTTTTGGATGAAAGTTGAAGTAGGTCAGCGGGAGTGATAGTCGTTGCTTAGGGCCTGCTTTTAGCCCGGATCAATGTTCAGGCTCTTACACAACAACTCAACACGCATTTCTCCCTCGCAAATAGACATGTGGACTTGCTGCACTTGTGTATGTGAGCCTGACTTTTGGGTGTTTGTATGAATGCAATAGAGGGAAACTGTGCTTCCAAAGTTAACAACCTGTGATGACTTTTGCCATACTTCCCTCTCATCATATTCAGCAGAAATATGCGCTTCAAACTGGGAAATTCTGTTTGCGATCCGCCTCCAAGTAGCTTTTCCAAGTGGGACATGTGGGAGTGTTTTTTTTTTTTTCTTTCTTTTTTATAAATTCCCATCTGGCATCATATCCAAGTGTGCCAACATTTCCAGAAAGCAGAGAAGAAGCAGCCATATGGGTTTCTTTTTCTCCTTGAGGTCTTTCAGAAGATTAAGTATTGTCAGGATGTAAAATACCTCCTCAGTCTGCACTGATTTGGAGATTTAATTTGCATTTCACAAACATGGAAATATAGAGCCTTTATTTGAGCCAAAGCTTGGCCAGACATCTTATGTAGGAGGAGGATTTGTTCAAATGTTGGAGTTGTTTTCAGATCCAAACATAAATTGGTAAAATGTGGGACATTAGTTTGGCTGAGCAGTTGAAGGTGTGAACCCCATGTAGAGGCAATGGTCACTGATTCAACCCCCTGCCATAACCTGAGCCCTGCGGATTTGAGTGTTATGTCTTCATCCTCAAATTGAAAAGTTTTACCTAATTGGGGGGAGAAAAGGCGAAACATATAGGTTAAAGTGGTGTACAATCCAGTGTATGAAATAAACTCTTTATTCATTGTTTTCATCTGATAAGTGGGCTGCATCCTAAACACTGGGTTAACCAATATTCCAGTACAGAACGAAATGTAAGGGGAACTTGAGGAGTGAATGATTTTCTTGTAGGCCTGGAGCATTTCAAACTGTTTCTGTCTGATCCTGTTTTGTTTCCTGTAAGTCTTGCTCAAAGCAACAAAATGCATAAATGTAAAAAAAAAAAAAAATCTTTAGACATCCAAATGTGGCTCAAAAAAAGCCTTATTTATTTCCTTTAAAGTAAAAAACAGCAGCAGCTCGAGGCAGTGCTAATTCTTTATGAAGAAAAACACGGTGTCCCTGTTTCTCTGAAAGATCCTGTTGTTCCCCATAGCAACAAATACAAGCTGCCGATACCAACAGAGGAAACTCACTTCGATTATTTCTGCCACAACTGAGGTTTAAGTCTTAAATTTTGAAGTGATTTCAGCTCCGTCTGGAGGCTGATGCTGAGGTCAGGGCCGGCCTGATGTGAGACTGTGCTGTAGTGTTAAAGTGAGTGCAGTCTGCATGTGATCAAGGAGCGGAGAAATAGCCAGAGGCTTTCTGCCTGGTGCTTACTGCAGTCCACTCTGTGAGGAGAAACACAGGCTGGAGGCAGGCCAGAAATAGTACTTATTCCTGCACACACACTCACCTCTAATGATGCTCACTTTAAAGGCACTGATGAGTTCACATCTGGAAAAGAACATTCTGGTTTGGCGAATATTTTGAACCCTGCTCACTGCTTGGGTCGCTTAAAGTCATGAGGAGTTTTCTTTTAACTCAAAGCTGCATTTATTTTCCTTAAAACACGCTGACATGTAAACTACCCAGTTGAAAAACCACCAGCTACCATTTGATGACAGCTAAAACAGCATTTACCCTTTGAAATCCTTTGAACCGAAGTTAAACAAATAACTGTTGTAAAGTTGTTCTCCTCTCCTCTTGAAGAGAGGCATGATAGCATGCACAATTCAACCATAGGGATTCAGGGTTATTGTTTCTTTTAGTGTTTAAACTGCTGAACCTGAGTGAGGCCTCTGTATACAGTACACTCCTGTTGAACCAAGGGCTACTTTAAACATATGAAGCGAGAAATGACGTCTAAATGCTTAAATGAAAAAAAACACAAAATTTCTTGACTAAGTCCAGCAGAATCTAACTAAAGCCAATATCTGCTCTGATGTGTATCTTACATTATTTAGAAAAAAATCAGTAATAATCTAGGAAATCAAATCAATTCAACTTTCTGGTTATTTTTTTTGTGTGTGTGTGTGTCCAGTGATTAAAAATTTGATCAGAAAAAGGATCAATTTGTCTCTTTTTGTGTCATCCTGCAAGTCTTGAAGAGCTGCTTCAGAAACATTTTATTGCAGTGATTTAACAAAAGCAGTTGTGGAAAAACTTAAGTGTTCCTGTCCGTGGGCCCAAAGCCTGAGGAAACTTAACCCAGTCTTGCTTGAGGCATATACGTTTCAATGTTTTAGCTGCAGTGGATCCCAGGAACCAAAAGCCAACCTTTGTCCTCCCCACCCACTTCAATTGAAAGCAACAACAAATCCCTGCCCACCCTAGAGCCTGACAAAGGCGTAATGGGACGTGTAACCTACCACCTGAAGTGGGAGAGAGGAGGAAAAGGTCTGAGCCGCAAAACTAAATTAGAAGTTCACAGCAAAGCGACTCCTACACAAGAGGAGGAGGGTAAAGAGTTGTTCGAGGATCTCTGTTTGTTCTTTTATTAAGCACTTACCTCCATCTTCAGTCTTTGTCCAGCCCGAACCCTTAAAGTTCACCACCACTCGGCAAACCGTGGTGGCAGCCTTTGGCTTTTTAGTATTAATTATTATACTCAAAGCTCAGGATGGACTTTCATTATCTCAGAGGCACCGCGAGGCCTGCTCATCAAAAACTGGCCGGCTGAAGCTTTATAGCAGTTTTACATTCGCTTGGCAGCAGCATCAACACCATCAGTCCTACTCATATGCTTTTATTATTCCCTCATAAAATGTTTGAGACTGAAGGGGGAGGGGTGTTTCTGGTTTATTCATGAATCACGCCATTCTAGTAGCGCATGTGAACTCCTGCTGTTCACGTTTCTGTTACATTCAGAACGGACGGAGTGAAACTTCCAATACATCTGTACATGGAAATGTGGTTCTGTAAGCTAGTCCAGAAGTACAGGTGCATAATATTTTGTTTTCTCTTACCGAGCATCTTCTCCTCTACATCTGAAAATACTTTGAAACAAATTTAGAGTAATTTGGTCAGGCCTGAAGCCAGAATTGAACCGATTAACACTTTACTTTTCATTTTCCCAATCAACTATTCTGTGATCAGTTTAAGTGACTGTGAGGAGAATTTGTTCAAAGAGCACGGCAGCGACCCTCTCGGCCAAAGATCTCATGCAAACTGTTCTGACTTGTGTATTTATTATTATTTTGAAAGATAAATGGGGGTTTGTCCACATAGTCATCACTTTTCTTTGTTCAAGATAACTCTTTAACTTATGTTTTAGAGCTATCGCTCTTCCATCCAGCTTTCCACTGCTCCTCTGTCCTTTCCCTGTCAGGAAATCCAACTCCAGTGTCCACCATTACAACTAAATAAATTACAGAAATAGTTTTCTGCAGAGAAAACACAAATCTCTCCTCTCACTGCTAAACTTTGGCTTGTCAGAAATGAATAAAGCCAGTCCAACCTGATCAAGAAGCTAGAAATTATCATTCACAAATGTGCAGATAATCTCATTTTAAACTGGGGATATCTAAAAATGAAACTTTTTCAAGATCATTTAGAAAGTCCTCACAGCCATGCATTTTTAATTTCCCCTACCTGTTTGGGATCAGTAGGGCCTAATAAGTTAAAAATCTGAACATTATTCACAACACTTCAAACAGGGGTGGTTTACTTAAACATTGACATCTACATATGGGGTCATTTAGGTTTGAGTTGCTACACAACATCATCGGGTACTACGCCATAGGAAGGCCAAATAGTTTTGTCCTCATATGAGGACAGAGGGTCAGGGGTTAAACTGCAGGATTTCAGGTCACTGCCTGTTCTCTGCCATTGCACCAGCACCATCCTCACACTGTCAGCTCCCCTCAGCATCTACCTGAGGCTCTGACTTTGGGATTTAGATATCATCGCTCCAAAACTGATTCAGCGTTAAATAAATCTGCAAGAAGAGAGAAGGTTTGAGTTTAGATGCTAAATACAAGCAATATTCTCCTGCTGCTGCTGTAAAAGTTGAACCAGTAATTGAGCTGTCTGACTAAATTAAAATGACGGCATCTCTCAGCAGAGAAGCACGACTTCCATGCTTCAAATTGATACTTTTCAGATACAAGTCACCTTGATTTTAGATATGTGTCATTCAAAAGCACAGCAGTGTTGTAAATCTCTCTCACAGCAGCAGCAACAGGAATGCTCAACAATGGTGTGCCAGAGGGGACAAAGAAGAACACACGAACTTCAAAAATCCCAGTGTGAATGTATGAATGCCTTGTCTCTTTCTACTTTTGCACAAAATTAACATGAAGTGGACAGTGGGAACTGACACCGAATGAAATTGCTCTGAAAAAAATCCCCACAAGCATTCTTAGCTGCAATGTGACTATATACATAGACTTGTTTTGATTCCAACCTGGATGGTTTGTGCCAAAATGTTTTTACTGCAAGCCAATAAAAAACTTCCTCTTTGTTAGGGTATTTCAAAACCTTTTTGCATCTCATAGTGTCGATAATGTACCATATTCTTCTTTAAGACATTTGTAGCTTTATCATTTATGTGGTTTAACTCAAAAACCACCTTGGTTAGGCCAGAAAACAAATGGTATATGTTGATAAAACCATGAACACCAGTGTTCTCAGAAGGATTTGTGAAGTTATGTGAGCTGTCCATCTTCACTACATTAAACTTGATTTTTCTCTTTTTCATTATGAATCTCATTTAAAGGCTCTTCAGGGTTCTGTCTGTTATACCTTTTTCTCGAAAGTATGTTTACCTGAATCAGCCTTTGTCACAATTGTGGTCAAGGTAATAGTTGTATCAAATTTGTAAAAGCATGCTAATGGACATCATTTTGAAATGTATGCTAAGGTTTGAATGTGAAAGATGAATTTTTCCATCCTCTGATTTCTCTTCACTGAGACTGAGATTTACCTTCATCTAACTAAATCTGACTCGTCACACTGCCCTCCCTCCTTTCCAACACACCCGTGCACACAAGCTGTTTGCCTCCAAACACATTGTACAGAGTCTCCATCTGCCAACACAGACAGAACGATGACACTTCAATCACACAGAGCAAATCCATGTCTGGTCGCACGTCTTGCCACCCAGCACGTGTTTGACAAATGGCAACATGCTGGACAGGGCCAACTTCAACATCAACCCGTAGTAGAACAACATGTTCACAGCTTGATAGCATGGCAACAAAACTCAGATTGATACAACTTCAGGAACAGTCACACAGTGTAAGTTTCACCAGTCAACACAACTGTTAAATAAAGAAACATAAAAGTGACCCTAACTGAGGGTCTGATGTGTTAAAGTGTGTTAACTTAGTGACAATTGTAACAAGGAAAAGCAGCAGATCTCACCACATATTGCGCGTACCCTTAGTGTTATATCTGTGATGAAAGTGGAAGAAAATTTAAATTTGCGCCATCAACACGTGACCTTTCATTGGTAACTTGCCGGCTGGTTTGATTGCAGAGACAAGCTGCAATCAAACCAGCCTGCAACAAGATTAAATTTCTGCAAAGCTACACTAGCGTTTTCTTTAAACCTATGATTATATCAAAGGGGAAAAAAATGTTATGAGCACCTCTAGACCAGAGTGCCTTACTGTTAACAGTGGTGTCCAAAACTGTTAGAACATCTGACAGGTCTGACAGTAACAACCTTTTTTGCCTATGAAGTGTGATCATGCAGATAGTTGCTCTTAGTACAACAAATACCAGATGAAGTGAGTGCTTCTGTTTTTATCTTTGATATTTGGTTTATCCTCCTTTTGCAGCACTTCCAGCAGCACATTTTCTCTGACATAGTGTCAATATATTCCCTGGGAACTTCAACACTAAAGTTATCCCATGCTTTCTGCAGCTCAAACCAAAGGCTTTTCTTTGAGAGGATCAATAGATCTGTCCACTTTATTTTGCAACTTACCCAAATTTGCTGGATGGGGTTGAGGCCCAGACTTAAAGGGGCCAGTCTTTCATAAAGAAAATGACCCGGATCTCCTTATGATAGCTCTATTCTTTGGTATACAGAACATCATAACGTTAAGATAACATTGCTGATATTCCATTTGTTTTTGGAGGATATTTTAACTTCCAAAACCTTAGAAACCTCTTGAGTAAATTTGGCCACCACTGCTTGAAGCATGTTTTTGCAGCAAATCTTCTTTTTGCTTCAAACTATTTTTTTTCAGCTTTTGAATCTCTTTATTCACTTTAAGAGGACACAATAGTGGATAGAGCAAGGAATGAAGTGAGAATGGATAGTAACATGCAGGAAAGATGCCACTGGTTCAGTTTGAAACCAGGCCACCAGTTCAAGGTCTAACCTCATGGGGGTTGCATCCTAACTGCCAGGTCATACCAGGGCCCCTGCAAGGTTTCTTCTAGGTGAAATATCCAACACAAAACAACTATTCTCTGCATTTTACAATGGTATACTCATAAATATACATCAAAAAGAACTGACTCACTTTTTAGATGATGAAAAGGGTTTTTGAAAAGTTTCAAAAGATTTTTGAGACACTAAACTGTGCATTAAAACACTAAAGTATACACACCAATCCATCCTCACTAAACAGGCTGTTTGATGCAGAGATAGTGTAGGGATTCAATTTCCACAAAATTGGTTTGAAATTAAAATTCTTGGGCATGAACCGTCGTGTGGAGTCAGAGAGGGAGGGGTCATAAAGATGAAGACCAAGAATGAGACTCTTCACACGGGAATAAGTTCCAAAGCTTAATGTCACTTAGTTATTAAAATGTTGTACCATATCAGTCAGAGTATAAGATTCATATTTAATACTTTTTTACTTTGTCATCTGAAGAGCTGTATTCTGTACAGTGCTGAAGCCAATTCACCCGTATGAAATACAGAGAAATTTTACTGTGAAGAAACAAGCAGCTGAAAGATTCCCCTCTCATGAGACTATGATCAAAGAAAACCTTTGTATATTGTGAAGTCCACAAAGCTCATGGGGAAATGAATCATTAAAACCTCAACCCTCAGTGTCGTCATATGCTGTTCTGAACTTACACAGTTTAACCTGTATATCTGGATGATTAGAAGTCAGGGAATTTTGATCATGGATAGTTTACAGCTTTATTTTGAGTTGAACTTTTTGTCTGGCATAAGCAGCTCACACAGCTGTCATGTAGTCAGTGTGAAAGCTGATAGTCTGGGTGGTGCAGCCATCATCCAGCCACTGTGCTCTCACTTTGAGAAAGGCTCTGAGGCAGAACTTTTAAGTAGCTCTTTGCCACAGTAAGCCATTAAATCAACCAGTGTCACTTTGAACATTTTTGATCCCTCATTCATCGCCAGGGGATATTATTTTGGCAATGACGTGCACTGGATCTAGACTACTGGTGGGCAGGACTGTTCTGGCTTCAAAACATTGAATGTATGCTGTTTTATGCAAATAATGTGACAACATTAATTCTATCTTTTCAATTCAATGTGTTCATATGAAAACCGACTATCTCAAGTACTTCGCTAACTCACACACTCCATTTGTAGCACCTTTTGGAGTGTTTTTGTGGCCACAGTCTGACAGACTCCACGACAGAACATGAATATGCAATTAGGACTCCAAAACTGCAATTATCTCCCAGGACTGCACTTCAGAGACGCAGGCCACAAGTGCCAGCACTCACTGAAAGTTCATGTTTTTCAAGTAAACCCGCAGGGCTGAATCAGGGAGCTGACTTTTCCTCTTTCCTGTGATCTTGTTGTTTTATTCAAAGACTGGAAATGTGATGTTTTCCAAAGATGTTATTAATTTTTAAGGGGGTAGATTGTTAGCTTTTAGTATTCTTCTTTTTGTTTTCGAGACCACTTTGAAACTTGATTTGATTCTCTGCCTGAGCACTTGTAATATACTCACTTTTATTAAAGTGTGCGTGAAAGAAATCCGTCTGAATTGCAGGCTTTATTTCCTATGCAAACTAAACCTATCATTTCTTGTTTATTGGCCCAGATCTCAGCTGCAAGTATGAAAATATCAACATTTTCATTAAAGTTTGGGCAAGAAAAGAATAATAGTTTGTTCCTTAACATTGAAATTATTATACAATAAAAACACATTTAAATACTTGATGCTGGGAGTGTTGTTAAAATGTATCCCAGTGATATTTCTCACTGATCCATGGATGAAGCTATACAAATCATTCTCTGAACGTGGAGATCATTATTCTAGCGTTTAAAGTATTCCTCTTTGACTTCTGTGTCATTGTATGAAGCTTTTGCTGCAGCAGTGGCCCAGTTTCCTCAGGGGAATCATTAAAATTTCATTGTATCTCATCATGTATTTCAGTTCTAATGTCTGCCTCTCATGTTGTGTATCTTGCAGAACGGATCCTGCTGTGTAGAAGATGTAAATATCACTGAACTCAAATGTACCAGCAAAAGACAGTTCTGCCTTCACACCAACTCTTCTTTTCTTTCCTCTGCCCTCTCCATGTCCTCGTTCATTCCTCCCCATCGCCAGCTGGAGGCTTTTTACTCCATCTTCACCACGGAGCAGCAGGACCACGTCAAATCTGTGGAGTACTTGCGCAGCAACTTCAGACCCATCCAGAGTTTGGACAACCGTCATGTATACAAGTCAGCTGTGAAAGATGCCTGGATGCCTGACCTGACTGACGGTGGCAGCGGGCCGTATGGCACAGAGACATCTAAAGGTAAAAAATGCAGAAACTTGTAGTTTTCTGAATATTTTCTCTGTTTTCCTCAGACCAGGAACCAGAGTCTGTTCCAAACATCATCTTTACACTCAAGAATAAGACATGAGACATAAGTAAACCACTCTACAACATCAATTTTAATGTTTTGGTATTACTGATTCAAGTAGTCTGCAGCAATTTAAAATGAGAATGAAAAACAAAACTCTACCTTCTTAGTCTAAAATGGGCCCGCCAATGTGACATCATAGGAACTAAGGACTTTTATTTGAAGCCCTCATTTTAGTATTTGCATTTGCTCAAACTTTCTTTTTCCTGGAGCCTCCATCTATCCTTGGCTCCATATATTTTTTTCTAATACAAAAACCATGATGTATTCATCAACACCTCTGGAAGCAATAAGGGAAAGTTTCATTAGGCACATCCACACAAGGACATTTAATCAGGCCAATGAGAAGGTGACCATCCTAAATCCAAACATTAGTGATGCAACTTTATTTCAGGCCAAATTACCACAATTGAAAAGTAATCATTGATTCGTTTTATAGTTTATTTATTGGTTGAACTGCATTTTTTTAATAACCTAACCCCATCTTTATTAAATATGAGTATGAGTATGAAAATTCATGCAATACTGTATTAACTTTCTGAATGGGTCATATGTGTTTGGACCACAATGACGACTGTTTGTTGGGAAACTAAGGCTAATACTACTGACCTGCTGGCTTATGTGAGCACAAGCACCAATACGATGACGTCTGCCAATGAGAGGGAGCATGATTGGATTTACCGAAGCACTCCATAAAGCATCAAAAGATCAAGATTGGGATGCTGGTTTGTTTCAGTGATTCATGCCACAGTGGCAGCACTGGGTTCGATTCCCATCCTCAGCCCTCATGTTATCCCCACTTTCCCCTTCTATCACCTCATCCTGGTACAAAAGACAAAAGGTTTTATGAAAAGATTTTTAAAGCACAAGTTTTGCAGAGCACTAAATGGTTAGGAGTCAAAATACATTGGTGATCTTCTCCAACAGTGCAAACTATCCAGGCAGCGTAGGCTGTCTGGTACAGTTCTGCTTTTTTTCCCAAGAGGAAGCAAACATGGTTCAGCGACCCTCACTTTCTAAGTTTTCTGGCACAAAACCAGATAATGTCTAGTCTGCTGAAACTCCTGGGTTTCTAAAATTCAAATTGAAGGCTCCATGACTTAAAGTCTTTATTTGATCATCTGTACACATTATTTCAAATATTACAATATTACAACTTTAAAGTATCTTCTTTCAGAGCATTTTCTCAAACCAGGCTAATTATTTTTAACCCTCTGATGCATGAAATATGAAATCATATAGTTTTGTTCTTCCTAGGGGATGAACAGAAAGTTTCCCATTCCTTTTCCAAATATTTGATTTTGTTCATTTAGTAACAGACGTGTACATTCCAGTGGACTACATGCACCTTAGAATTCAATATAAAACATTATACACTGAATGTAAAAATGAATTAAATTGTGATTTTTGGTAATCCCATGAATAATTATTTCTTCCCATGCCATAAACATAAACAAAATCTGAACACATCTTCACAAATTTTTCTTTGTTTTATTTATTGCTGATCAGCCTTTTAACCTTCCGGAATTAATCATTAAAAACAACAAAACAAAAAAACTTTATTTTTTTAATGCTCTGAAAATACTATAAACACCTAAGGAAAGCGCTCGACATAGACTGATATGCACTTCCACCACAGTGACTGTTGCATTTAGAGGTAAATAGCTGTCCGCTGCAGTCACCACCATGCACCAGAGGACTAATATTTTGTGTGAAGGTCAGTGAATTGCCTTGATGCCAAAATGTGCGAGACAAATAAACTTCCTTAAAAAAAATCCAAAGCAAACAAAATGTACATAATTTTCTCATAGAAATCTCAACAGCTAACCATTTTTATGCAACCAGCAGAGGCCCTCCAATGGCCATTTAAAATGGTGCAGCTTGTGGACTCTCAGGTTTTTGGCTTCAATTGTCAAATCAGTGGTCACATCTGCTTCATATAAGCTTTTAACAACAAAAAGAATATCATTTGCTCATGCAAGAGTTTGAAATGACACAAAAATCACCAAAACGAATGTACTATTTCAAAATTATGTACAGTTTTTTAATGTAGACATGAAATATTTTGACAGAACCGTTCTTTTGAAGCAGGCTTTAAATGTGATTATGTTGCTGTATACACCGACTTTTTGAATGGGTGTGTGTATGTGGCTCTCAAGGCTCCTGGAGCTGCCCTCTAGAGGACATTCAAGGAACTGCAGTTTTCAGCACTTCCAGAATGGATTGATATTATAAAACCAGAGGACACAACTTGATGTCAAGCTGTTTCAAGTTGTTCTTATCATTGAATTCAACAGTTCATGACAAAAAAATGGTTAAGGGAACAATTTCCTCCCACTGATCTGCAAAGGCTTCAATGCCCTTTTTCTCCCTGAACTCGTCCCATATTCTCACATTATTCCTGGATGGCGACTTATCTTGGTGTTAATAAATTAGGCATGTTCAGTGTTGCTCCTATGCCCAGAGGACAGCGATGGTCCCTTCTGTGTGAGCGTGTGTGTCTGTGCATGTGTGTGGTCGATGCTAGTGCTCTGTCATTTCACCAGCGAGCAGGGTAACCCCCCCTAGCATAAGGCAGTGGGAGGCACACCAGCCGTCCTCCCACTCCTGCCTCATTACCACTCTCACAACACCACACTCTGTGCAGTGTGTGACTATGTGTGACTGTGTGTGTCTATGTGTGTGTCTGTGTGTGTATTGTACACATGCAAATGTGAGCGCGTGGCCCTGTTTCTCTGGGTATTTGTAAGTGTTAGTGTGTGGCCCAGCATCTGTGCGGTGTCAACTGTCCTAGCAGGATTGGCCTCCCTCCTCCTTCCTACACACCTCCATATGGTCATCGAGGAGAGATGTACGCACACACACACACACAAACACACACACAAGCACACATACAAGCACACACACACTGAATGTTTGTGTTGTACTGGCACCGTGTGCTGCATGCTCGTGCCGTGTGTCCTTGAGCACTGCAGTGGGACATGTTTGCTGTAAGCAAATCTATAAGGCTGAAAGGGGGGATGAAAAAGTGGAGGTGGAGGAACAGCAGTTGTGGGGAAGAAACACTCAACACTCAAGTGAAGGTTTGTGGTCCACATGTGAAAGATACAGTAAACTTGTTTGGTTTTTTTTCTGAAGCAATGAAAAGCCCAATGTTAGTTTCATGCTGTGTCCAGTACAGAGATGATTTTTGTTTGTTTTGTTTGTTTAAAACACTGATTGAGTGAATAAAAGTTAGCTTAGCTCTGCTAAAACTAAAATAAACACCAACACACCAACAACAAGCTTCCCACCTGTAATATTTTTAGTATTGCTGACTGAACTTTCCTTTTTCAGGCATTTACAGTAAATCATTTCATGTATTAGGTCAGTATTGTTCTCTCACTAACAGCAGTGACCAGTTAAACAACAAATACAGTAGAAATGGAGGGATAAAAACAATGCAAGTTCTCATTCTTACATGTCACCATCTTTATCCTCTCTGAAAAAATATTTTAGGGTGAAAAAGTCCTCTGAAGTGTTTGTTAACAGTTAAAGCTGTGAGCACAGTTTAGCAACAGATTTTCTGCAGAGAACAATGGTTTCACACAAGGAGGTTTACCTGCAAAGAACACAATTTTCACCTTATAACTCGCTTTGGCAGATTGTGAACGACATATGTACAAGAAATCTGTTTGATTAATCATACTTAAAACCTTGACCCATTGTTTGCTCTGCATTTCTCTGTTTTCTGGATCCACACAAAGTAAAAACCCGAATTTAGAATTTTGACGGTTAACATTACTTCTTTACAGACAAACAAGGGTTAACTGAGGTTGGATATAGAGATCAAGTTTTATAGCTCACAGCATTTGTTGGTGTGTGAAGTCTGACCCTGTAAACTGGTGACTGTCAGCTCAAACCCTCAAAGATACAACTGCTGTTGTAAATGCAAAAATCCCTGACACAGTCAGCTGAAGGTTGCTAGCATGGTCAATCTTTTTTTTCCAAAACACCTGTTGCTCTGTGACGGTCATGATCCTGTCTGAATTCAGTATAACTTGAGTCCACAGTGGAGTATCATTTCAGACGACCAGATATTTATACTCACAGTTTTAATTCAGTGTTAATAGAGCACAATGAGTGGATAATATATTTTTTTCTTTTTTTACCAAAATGCCTGCTTATCTTCATGATGGTGTACGTTTGAAAGGGGTTTCTTAAAAAATTAACACAAAAATACAGGAATCTGAAAACACCATTGCAGGCAGCAGGGAATAGGTGCAAAATCTTATGATTCATAAAACCCCAAAAGAGTATAACATGCAAACTGGGATAAAGCTGAAAAAGCTTTAGAATTAAACCCTTAAACCAGTCCTACCTCCCAAGATTGTGTATCTTCAAAAACTAAATGACAAGCAACATTTAATATCTACGCACAATGTAGACACATTAGTAAACACACATTAGAAAGAAAAAAATGTTTTGTTTTGTTTTTTTTGGGGGGGGGGGTTGTTTTTTGTTTGTTTAATCACACCTGCATCAACTGATAAAGCTCAATCAATAAACTTTAATGAGCTTTTGGGAGTTTCATTCATGGTTGATTTCAGTGTAAAGGGTGTGGGTGCAAAGCCTGTCAAAAAAGCATCTTGGATTTATTCTGGATTTATTCTGGATTTATTCACTCAAATCTCTCTGTGTCTAATTCTGCTCTGGACTGTGATTTCATCGATTTTGTTTGAGCCAGCCAGATTCTTAACCTGTTACTTTTAAAACAGATCAGAGGTCATAGTCAAGCAGTATTTCTTACGTTATTTGAAGCACAGATCAGTAAACGGTTTGAAGGTCAGCTGTGGTTTGGAAAAACCATGGTATCTAAACCAAAAAAAAAATGTTCCATCATACTGCTCCTGCTGTATGAGCTTCCTTTGACACAGAACACGACTCAGATGCTCACTGTCTTTTTGTGGAGACTATTTTTGTGCTCTTCAGTCTGGAAGGAAATGGTTGTCAAAGGGATAAAAAGCTGTAAAGATGGCTCTTCACAAATGGTGAATAACTGTTAGTGGACATCAGGAGAGGTTTCCAGTGTGAGTTACAGGCAGCAAAAACTACATCATAAAATCTCCATAGACCATATTGACATTTCAAGAAGAGTGCATTATTAGCATAATCTGAAACATCAAGTTTCCATGAGTGACATGTTCTAGTGTCCGATGATAATTTACATTGAAAGACTTTATGAAATCTATTACAACAACATTTAAGGTTGCAGGGCAACTCCACACATAGGGCTGTTTGCTTTTTAAAGTATTTGAAGTGCTGATATTGAAGTAACAAGTTAGTAGAGTCAGCTAAGTGCAACAAATAGATAAATAAATAATACATCAGCATTAATTATGTAGGTCATGTTGCACTATCTTTAATGGAGCCAAAAATAAGCGGAGATGCAGCTCAAGTTATGTGTATTGATCTTAGACAACATGTCGAGTAATGTCGCAAATAATGAATGTTTAACTTCATGATAGCGTGCACTCAAATTAATGGCACATTACATTTATACAGCTTATGAGAAGTGATGCATTAATGCATCAGTGAGCATTACATGTTCTTCTGAGCGTGGTCGTAAAGCCTCAAAGACGCCCTCTTTAGCCTGCAGTGTCTGTACAGAATAATGCACTGTGGTTATAAAGGATGATTGATCCTTTTCTATTGTGTTCACTTTAATGGGATCAGTCAGACTCCAGGTAAAGATACTGAGAAAGAGATTATTGGCATACGTATACATCATGAGTTTTTTCCTCTGTCCTCTCTAATGCAGAGCTGTTGCTCAGTATAACATCATCTTTACCACGTAACACATCACATTTTTTTTCTCACAAGCCTTCAGTCAAGAAGAAGTAACATGTTCAGATATCTCACTCTGTTAGGGACTCAAAAATCCAAATTACAAAAACTTTTTATCCCTTTTAGCTCCATTTAGCACATTATTCTGTCATTTGCTCTCTGTCACGTACAGGATGCATTTGATTGTGTAGGAAACCTTTCAAGAGTTCAAACAGATCAGTAATCCTGATAAAACAAGACTCATAATGTCAACAAGGTGAAAAGCAGAGTCTCTCAACCTGCCATCTCTTATTATGTCTCAGTTTCCACTTTCTGTTAAAAACCTGGGACTCTGGATGAGAGGCAGGATTTTAAAATTTATATTTAGCATATTTTGAAGAAGTTGTAGCTTTCTTGTCCTTTTTTCTACAAAAAAAGAAACTTTTTACATTGACAGCTGATACTTGACATGTGCACTTCCTCATCTCCCTGGATACAGGTTACCACTGAGTGTTGAGGCTCATTACCAACCTCAAGGCCCAAATACATCACATGCATGAATTGGTCGGCCAGTATTGTCTATATGTAGATAAAATCACTGGAATATCTTTGTTTATAAAGTAATCCTTACCTCATTCCCCCTTCTCAGTGTAATGCCATCAAAATGCCGAAGGCTACAATCAGTGTTTGCTTTCTGATCACATCCTGAAATGGGGAAAAAGATTTTAAGGTGTGCTGCTCCTTCATGTTGGAGTTGATTGCAGGAGGATTTGGGTCAAAGCCGGTCCCTTTTAATGTGTTTTACAGTGACTGAAGACGTTAGAGGGAGATACAACAGAAACAGATACTCTGACCTGTTTTTGTGCTGATGAAGACCAGTCAACTCTTTTAGGGAGATTTCTTATTGCAGCAAGGTTAGATGATTTGTGGATTAGAAAATAAAAATGAAATGCATGTCCCGTAGCTTCGTTGTTGAACTCATTACTTATATAATGGTTCCCAAAATGAAGGTCAGAACTGCATGAGGTGTTGCCATGTGCCTTCTAAAGTCAAAAAGAATTTAAGATTTGGATAATTTTATCCAACATTGTCAAAATGTGACCAACAAAAGTTGTACAATTTTGTATAAAACCATGCAACCCAATAATGTTTGTTCTGATGTCCACTTTTTGCAAAGGAAGTCTAACTTTAAACCACTCAGCTGAGTTAAGTATCTTTGAGGGTGGCAGACTTTTTAGGAACCCCTTCCCTAAACTTAAAATACTATCTCAAAATAGAAATAAGTGTGGACTGAAGATGGTGTGGCTTTTAGCTCATTCAGTAGAGTAGACACAGTCAGGAGTTAGTGCTGCAAAATGTGGTAAAAACTTGTAGTTGTGATTTGAGTTGACAAAATTGTTATTGTGACTAAACAAATTGTGTTATGAGTCTAGATTTTTGGTTATATCAGATTAGCTAAAGATAACTGATTGTATTCAAATGCATACTTCTAATTTTTTTTTATCATACTAAATTATTGAAATTTGAATTTTGAAAACAAAAAAAATAATGCAGCTGTTTTCAAAATAACTGAACAGCTTGAAGTGTAGATGAAAGTTTTCTTTTTTTTTTTTTCATTTTTTCCCCTCTTGAAAAATAAATGCATTCTAAAGTGCAGTGACAAAAAAATGTGCCACCTTTGTAAATCCTTTCATATTTTTGTTGAACACAGCCGTTGTTCAAAAACTCTACTATTGTCAGTCATTTTGTAATTTTATTTTTGTCAAAGACCTGCCACTGCGAATATAGATTTTTCATCTATATCAGAAAAAACAGTGAAATCTTCCTCTATAGCTCTGATTTTTAATCCTGAACTCAGCTCTTTGCGTAGTTTTAAAAAGCTCCCTGCTTAAACGAGAAGTGACACTAACTTACAGCCTGAATGCTCTCATTCTCCCCCTCTCTGCACACTTACCAGTGTCTTTTATTTTCTGGTCAAGGTTAAGATGTCCAAGAGCAGAATGATGTCGCTGCATAATATCTAGAGGGGCACCAATAATAGTTATACAAAAAGATACAAGTACCATATCAAGTAGTTTTAGCAACGTAAGTGCCGTTAAGTGCTACTTAATTTACTGCACTTCATGCCATCAAGTGGCTTCCTTTTATAAAACAATGATAGAGCGTTGCAGATGAGCTGGAAAGAGGATAAATATGAATTTCTCTTACAGCAGCGTTAGATTTTGTCACATCAGACTGCAGTGGCTGCAAAAACTTTTAACAGGATACAACAGATAACAAAGGAATGCAGGATCTGGCATCAGCCCTTATTGGTACACATGTAACAGCAGCAGTGCCTGTATCATACTGTGGCCGACTTCCCAGCCAATCCCTCCAAGTACAAACCTCTCAGACCGACCCACAATCAAGGCTCGGTCATCGATCAATTGTGGTCAACACGCTGCGGGGCCAAAATGTCTTTTCCTCCTCCAAATGGCTTCTCGCAGAGTTATGAGAAAGAGAGAGACGGAGAAAGATGTCCTCGGAGGGTTTTTCCTGTGTCAGACACCCCCCCTACCCATGTTCTGTTCTGTGTGATTGGGCCACGGTCTCATCACTCACTGCCAGCCAGACCTTTACTCCATGTATATAGTATATGTGTGTGTGTGTGTGTGTGTGTGTGTGTGTGTGTGTGTGTGTGTGATGGCCCGCTTATCTTTGATGAAAGCTGTAAGAGTGTCTCTCCATCACGCTGCCAAACACATGGGGCGAGCCTTTCAGTGGTGTGAGCAATATGAGCAGCAACTACTCTGCAATAAAAGGGGAGCATGCAGGAAGATACACACACGCATAAATTACAGCCTATCCAAGTGGAGTAGCAAGAAAGGAAGCAGTATCCAAGGACTAGTCTAGATTAAGACAAAGACTACTCAACTCAGCCTTCGTAGCCTTAGTTAGCTTTCCAGGTCAGAACCAACCAGCCGACACAGAAGCTCGCTAGCTTCAGCCTGTCAATAACCAGCTCCCAAAGCTAACAAGAAGCTAACCCTGAAGCTTTTCTTGAGGGTTAGTATCCCCAACCTGCAATACACAACACTCATACTCAGCTAGTATGTAATTAGTTCACCAGCAAACCTAGCAGCACGCTATCCTGTGTTTTGCCCACCAGCAACAGAAACTGTGAACCTTGTAAAGCTGAAAACTAACCTCTGGAGCACAAGCCTGGCAGGTCTCCATTTTTTTTTTTTTTTGCTTGCTAGCTCCAGTGCTCTCGCTGTTAACCCTGTGTCCATGCAAAACCTCGGCAGCTAATCTCGTGGGTTCCTAGATTTTTCAGCTAGATATAAAGCTCAGGAGCTTAAGTGTAGTTGGTACATTTACTAATTTTATGGACATGATCCTCAGAATCCAGTTTTTTGGCTCGGATTTTCATCTCCACTATGGCCAATGGCTAGTCAACATCTTGCTAATAGCCTACTATAAAACAGTAAAGCTTGCTAACCTTAGCAAGTTTGTGATTAGCCTCTTCATGGACTGTCAGGCCAACCAACTCGCTTGATTATTTGCAAGCTAGTCTCTTTGTAATAGTTGTAAGACTTAGAGGCAAGTCTTTGGTAGTCTCTTCAGTTCTTTGCTGGCCTCACAAGCTAAGGTTAATTAATCCAGTCACAAATCCAGTGGATTGCTTACCTGAACACTCCAGATACCAGCACTGGACCTTATCCAGACCAACCAGATGTTGACCTAGCACATTGTTAACCTCGTAGAGCTGAACCAATCATAAGACATTGTCCAGCTCACAAAGTAATCTTTCAATTCCTCGCTAGCTGAACCTGATAAAAACCAGACTTGGCTCACCTACGTCGTGTAGGTGCAGAGTCAAAACAATGGAGAATGCAGAGAACATGGCAACAATTTTACTCACTTTTTGGCTCATGTTGAATTAATTTGGTCCCACACAGCCCTCCAACACCCTTACTTTTGTTTAACTTGATTGGAAGGGCGTTTGCGGCAATTATGCAATATGGATTAGATGCCATGTTGCATACTTCTACTGTGCCGAAGCACACCCCTCTGAAGTGTGCCAAAGCCAATGAAGTGTATCATGCCAGAGCACAGCACACCTGCCACTTGCCGGTCACACTGGGCAAACTAGACTTTAGGATTGATTGTTTGCCAATGTGACCCAATCTTATCAAGCTAATGGCATTACTAGAAAGTAGCTATTCCATTCCAAGGCCTGCTAGATATACAAGACTCAGGAGCAAAAATGTATTCCCTCACTTTGAAAAACTGTTGACTGACTTTGGAAACCGAAATCAATGTTTAGCAAACCACAGTGTACAGTTAGTTGTTTGGTGTCTCCAGGGAGCTAAATATCAGCCTCGCAGTCTGATATCAAACAAAGAAATGCCGATATAGGTGTGCAAGCTGTCATGTGCAAGTCACTGGCATTGAAGTTAATGTCAAGGTTTGAAAGAAGCAAATCTGGGCCCTTCAGGTAAGCATGTGATTATTAGTAGAGCAATGATTCTTCTGCAAGCCATAGCTATATGCATGCCAAACTGCTGTACTGTTTGTTAAATCACAGGTTTTTTAAATATATGTTCCTTTGTGTAAGCTCCTGCTCTAATATTAGATTTACACTATGAATATTTTTACAGCACAGTTTTGTTGGTATTAATATTGTACCCTGTGATACACACACACACACACACTCACACACATACACTCACAGAGGCCACGGCTGACTGCATCCAGGTTGATATAATCTGTTAAAAACCATTGTCCCTGCATAGAGGTCATTCACGGCTTGACTTCCAAATTATGTCTGTGTATATGTGGGTGTGTGGATGCGAATGTGTGTGGTTTTGTGTGTGTGTGTGACTAATGGCTTTAGTAATGCTAAACCACATGGGGCGCGACTGCAGGTTATGAATAGAAAAACTCCACTGCAGCTCTTTATGAGCAGGCTAATCAATTTGGTTCCACCAGGCACGTGAGCCTTATTCTCAATCAAGCCGTGTTCATCATTGAATTACCCTACACATTTGCATAATATCATACAGCGCATGGAATAATCATTATGTGCAATGTTTGACTGGAAGACGTTCTACCTTCAGTCTTGACGAGGGAAGCTGCTCATATACAGTAACAGTACAAGATATGTGAACACACAAACAAATCACCCTCATGTGTTTATGAAATGTGGCATTCCATGAATAATCCAAACCACTGAGAGACTTTTTCATTTTTAACCAGATGCAAGGTCAAACAAACAGGGATGCTTGCTGGTAAAGTCTGACTTTGAAGAGGGTTTGCTTTCACCTGAAAGGTGTGTAAGGGAGTAAAAGTTATCTTTCTGTGTAGGCAAGTCAGGTTTTTCAACTGGAATATGAGACATGTAGATCTATTCTTTTTGCCCCAGTCCATTGATGCCTCATCTCTGAAGAGTTAGATAAGGAAGCTCAAATCTATTCATTAATTCCAATTAAACATGGCATTGTTTAATATGTAAGAGAGGCGTGGACTTTTCATTTCTTGATGAATGTTTGCAAGGATGTGACTAAGCAAATGCCTCAGTTGTAGTGATGTTTTTTAACTGCTTCAATAGTAAAATGAGCATACACCAGATTGAAGAGTTGGTTCTGTAGCCTAAACACAGCAGGAAAAATTACAAGAGAGTATGAACAATTCTTCTTAAATGTATGAGCAAACAGCATTTGTGCAAAAAAGGCTTCTAAAATCTCAGTTCAACAGCAGGGTGAGTTTGGCAGGAATGAAAGTTGTAGCCTGTGGACATGTATTTTAATCTGAATTTATCATGACATCAAGTTAACATGGCGAGGATTACACAGATTTTCCATGAATAGCAAGAACAGTAACTAAGCTGGAGCTGACATAGAAACAGAGAGCATATTTGACATTCACAGAGAAAAAAGAAAAAGGCCTTTGTGTTGTTTAAACTTCCTTCAGATAAAGTGCAAGTCCTCAGACAGCTTTCAATGATTTACAGTAACGGTTATAAAATATTTACAATAAAATGTGAAATTAAATACCAGTGCTTCCAAAGCTGAGGAGCTCACTGCTCAAACAGAGACATCTAGTGGACAGTATCAGCCACTGCAGCAAAGTTCTATATCAGAATAAATGGAGGCTCTCCATGCTGGAGTGTGTATTGTTGAATTTATAATAATACATACAGTGTTTGCTTCATATCTCCCACCAGCAGATATTTGAAGGCAGAGCAGGTTGGCTGCATTCTGCCTGAAGGCAACTCCATATGAACTGGTGTTATTGGAGCCTTCAGACAGAACCTGTGTGTGTGAGTGAGTGAGTGTGCACGTGTGTGTATGTGAATGTGTGTGTGTGTGTGTCACGGCAGTATTAATAACACATCATGAAAACAGCTCACGCTCACAGAACACTCTGTCTCTGTGTCTGCGCGTTTGAAAGATAAGCTGCACCATGTATCCTGTCATTAAATAATCTCTCTTTGTCTCTCTTTCCCTCTAATTCTCATTCCTTACTCGAGTCTCTCCTTCACATCCATCCCTCGCTTCTTTCATCTGAGTATTTGGACACGTTCTTTCTAAACATCCTGTCAACCCTTCTTCCTTCCTCTTTTCTCCTTTTCATCTTAACCTCTTCTCTTCTTTTCACTTCTTTGGTAACTTTATTTTCTTTCATTATTGTTCCCCCCCCCCTCTAATTTTCCCCCCTTTTCTTTTGAAACCTCCTGTTTTCTCCCCTTCCTGTCATAAATCTCACCTCTTTCTCTTCCTCCCCCATCCCTCCAGCCTTTACCTTTATTACTTCACCATCAACCATTTTCATCACATCATCTTTCTCGCTGCCTTTTTTCTTCTCTCTGTCACCCTTTCTCTCAATGTTTCCTGCTTTTATCTCCGGTACTAACATGTTCCTCTCTCTGTTCTCCCTCCCTGTATCCTGTATCTTCCTCTTTTGTCTTCCCAGTGTGCAGCAGCGCCCCCATCAACATGAAGGTGCAGCATGTGAACAGCAGTGCTCTGGTTGTTCGCTGGGATCGCCCTGAGGTCACCTATCACCCGCCCATCCTCTTCTTCCTGGTTTCCTACAGCTGGACATCTCATGACGACAGCTTCGAGGAGACGTACCTGACCCCTGCCACACACAAACTGGTAAGACTGGGAGGGATTCAAGCTTGTGGTGACAAAGGACACGATAAATAAAACAGCAGGTCTCATATTTGGGTTTGATGTGCTGTTGAGATGAGACAGCTGCTCATTCTGCTGACTGCAGCAAAAACAACGCCTGTTGGAACTTTCGTTTATATATGTTGTATATATTTGCAAGTTATTTTTTGTGGATTTTAAAGCAGCTCAAAGCACAGGCTGGATTTAAAAAGGCAACCGCTGACTTTTGTTGCATTAAGATGCTGGGAGGCTATTGAAAATGGAAGATGCACAGAGAGATACGGAAAGAAAGTAACAAATAAGAACAGTATAAAAATGAACAAGATGAAAATAGTGCTGAAGTATTCTCAAACTTCAATGTAACCCTAGAGCTAAAAGCAAAACAAAAATTACTTTTAATGACCCAAGTTTCTGATCCTGCAAGATGTTCTGAATGTGAAATTATTTTCAAGTCAATATTGGCTTTATTTATGGATGAGGAAAGCTAAGACAATGTTAGCACAAGATGTTTCTGACTACAAGGTTCAGGGTGGATGCCTGGTTAATCTTTCTCAGGAACTACATTTCATGTGGCCCATTGTTTGTCTTTTTTCTGCTGCCACAGCCTGAAGACCAGTGTAGATTATACAAATCAGGCCTGTGACATATAGGGAAGCAATAGGACCCAACACCTCACCAGACCAGGAGGCGGGAACACAACAACGGAAGCAATTCAGCAAAGTTGACACCACAGCCAGCATTGTTGCAGCGCTGCAGTAGCCTGTTAGCATGAAGGAGATTCAGCATTTTCTGCTTTTTAACTCAAATTCAATGGAAATAATATATTGCCTTGAATGTAAATTAATAATATAATCAACCTGCCTTCGTCATTTAAAACTCTTGTAACATTTACCAGAAAAAAAGGAGCTCCATTTAATCAATCCCTTTTAAACTAGAATTAAACCCTTAAAGAAGGTTTAGCTTATTTTGCATTTTTGGATTGCTCCTCTGAACGGTCTCTTGAATCCAGAGCAACTAGATGTTTCAGCCATTTGTCCGTCTTTGCCAGGCTGCAGGTTAGCAGCATTTTGGTTTTTGCACAGCTGTGCCACAGGTTATTGTCTCCCCAGGGAAACTAGTTGTAGCACACACGTACCATTACAGTTAGGGTCTTATTTCAGTACCTCTTGTTGGGGAATCATTGGTCTAAAGGATGAAATTCAGCAGAGATTAACTGATGTTTCACAAACAATACCATATTTATATAGAGAGACATATAAATGTATACGAAACTAAACCAGGATGCATTCTCAAAGACTTCTCGTGGGTTTGAACAGCTGTTGTAAACTGGATATCCACTTACATGTTGAGCTGAAGGTCTCCTGTTTACAGGGTCACTTTTTAAGCTATAACACCAGGAGCTGATAGAGACACACTCACACTATCAGGCTCAAAGAAAATGATTGTTTTTTAGCAGTTGTCAAAGAAAGTCAATCACAGCTGGGTGTGATCTTGTTGTGAATGGAGGGGTGAAGTAAAAACACTGTTGGTGCCCCATTAATCAGGAAAGTTCAGCCTACAGGCCTCACTTTCTAAAGACCCTGTACATCTGGAAGGTACTACCCCCCAGGCAGGGCCATTTCAAGGTGTAGATCAGTTACCCCAGTACTAAATTTAAAACAGTTCCTTTGGTTAAGATGCATGTAGATCCAGGGGAAGAGCACCTGTGGTCAGGGTATGGTTGAGGAAAGAACATAAAAAGAGAGGGACCTATTTCGTGTGATAAAGGCAGGAGACATGAAGCATCATCTGTGGTGTGTGATTTTAGAACAATGTATTGTGCAGAGGTTTGAACAGGTGCCCGTCGGCTTCATTAGAAAAGATGAACAGCTGGATAGCAACTGTGCACCAAGTATTTCAAAGATCCGTGCTTTGCATGTCCAACCACTCTACTCCCCGTGGTCTCTGTGCAGCTTATCAACTCTTCACTCTCCACAGGCTTTAAAAAATATTGAGTCTATAATATTGTCTCTGTACTGTTTTAATTAAACCAAATCAGCATGTTTAATGCAAATACAGAGCTACAGTCACGATAAAAGAGGCACTAAAAATCAGATAAAATACACCAGAGTGTGTTGATAGCTTTTACACTACAGGCAGAGAGAGGATCCCCTTCAGCCAGGCAAAGATGCCAATAATCCACAGTGTCCCAAATATGTCTGCATCCAGAAAAATCCAATAACCCAGATTCATAAAACCCCATCCTGACCATAAAACAGTGCAGCTCTGTAAGTGTCTGCTTTGAAAATTTGGAAAGAAATATGTACAGAATGTTGAGACATTTAAAGGCACATCAGCACAGGAGCTTTAGTATGTGGAGCATCAAAGAAATCTTTGCATTGAAAGGCGCAGTATGCCTTTATACCTTGCATGTTCTGTGGAGTATAAGAAGTGCTCGCCAGTATGGCCGAGATAGCTTAACATCAATGTGTGTGCATATTTAACGAGCCCAGTGCTTTAAATCCCCTTTTCAATGAGTCTTTTTCTCACACTTATCTCTCCACCCATTCCCCACATGCACACACACACACACACACACTAATACACACATGCAGTGTTTTTTCTCAGACGTGCTTCCTTAGCTCAGCGAGTGTGAGGGGAAAAAAACAGGAACATTTCTCTTCAGGCTCTCCAGACATAGCTGTCGATAGCTATGCTCATGTTGCTGTATATTCTACAGTGATGTGATGGAAATTTTTCAAGGTTTCTTTTTTTTTTGATTAAGATTTTATGCCACGCCTCTCTCTGCCTCATCACTCAACTATGACAAAGGCTTTGTGATGAGGTCTGTGTGCAAAATTAGTTTTGGTGTTTCCATTGCATCGTTTCTAACACACAAATCAATTTTCAGCAGCCATGTCTATGTAATCAATTAATTCTGAATTTAAATTTAAGTTTGTCTCTTCCAGGCTGCACTTACTGAAACATCCCTGAGACATTGGCTTTAAAAAAGTCAGATTAATCTGGCCTTGAAGGCAATAGAAGAGGAACCAAATACCCCACAAACGGAATCAGGCTTCATCTAGCACACCTGACTTATTTATTTCCTTTTTATATATATGTATGTGTCGATTGCACCAATACTGGACCCCTCTAAAAATTTAACACTAGGATAAGTTTTGGAAACTGCTGCCAACAACAAAACAGAACTTAAACTGCCAGTTCAAAAAAAGCTAATCTAACAGCTAATATGAGAAACCAACAGGTTGAACCTGACACACAAACTGTTTCTTTCTAACTTACAGTGTTTTAATACAAAATTCAGAATGATAAGCAAGACAAGAGGAATGAATCCATGCGACTGACAGGAAACAGAAAGGCCCTCCATGGTGCAATAAAGAATCATGCTTTTAAGCCTCAGTGTATCCTAGTTTGGGGATACATCAGATAGCATCTTTAGTGATATATGTCACTGGGTGGTAAGTGACTCATTCGTATAGGTTGTCGTTGGATAGGGTTCTCCTCAGAGTGCTCTTTTAAAAGCACAAGTGTGTGTTTTGACGTCCAAGGGTTTGGGGGCATAAAAGACATGTTAAGCAGTGTAGTAATTTATTGAGAAATGATATGGTTAATACTGTAAAATTCTGGTAGTATTTCAGTGTACTTTAAGTTGTAATGCCTTCCCATCAACCAAAATAAGCCTTAAACTATTGGAGTTGAACAGTTGGACAGAAATGTGACTAGAATTATCTTAAAATCTCTGAAAAATGGTGGCGGGTCATATTAATTCGAAGCGCTGGATGATTGACCAGGCTGCTGCATGACCCAGGCTTTGTGTGGGAGACGACATTTTAGCAAGTTCAGACTAATTATCACAGGATACAGTTTAAACGGCATGACTCCAAAGTTATGGGGAGTGGATCAGTGGATTTACTCATTGGTCTAATTGCAATACTTGACAGCATTGGTATGATGACACGTTACATCATCCAATGACGGTCCCAGTGCGCATTTTCAAACACTGTATGTATGTGCTTCTTTAAGGAAGTGATGAAAAAGGAATACATTATTTGAAGTCAGCCTCCATTTCTTGAAAATAAGTTCAATGAAAACTTTCCCCAGAATGATTGATGTCTTTTTCTGAACAGCAATCATGATTTTCATGAGAAACACAGAGGAGTCCAGCATTAAAACAACATCTGCAACATTAAATTCAGCCTCGTTGATGATTGATGACAAAAGAGCTGGCAGGATTCACAGAGAAATTAAGGAAAAAGTTCTTACTGAACAGGAGTTTGTGTCTGGCTTTAGATGAGCTTAAACAGGAGCCTGTTATGTACGAGCTTGTATTCATGTTGATGTTTATGATAACTAATTTGTAAAGGCTTCAAAGTACAAATTATTGTGCTTGATTATGCCTCTTAATCCCTCACCATGAATGTTTTTCATGTTGATGTTAAGTAGCTTTGAGACAAAAGTACAAATGGTTAACATCAAAGACCAGACTCCAGATCAGCCAAACATCAGCTGATAATCAGCCAATAAATACAGCTCGCCCCTGAGCGACTTCTGCAGACGCTTGCCTCTCCTCCCCTTGGCTCTGCATTTTTATTGTACATTATTTTTTATTTTCCCCTTTCTATGGCCTGCTTTTTTTTTCCTTTTTTCTCCTTTATCTCCTCCCTCATGAATCAAAAACTTAAAACCATCATACATACAGTATGTTGTTTACATGTGGTTGAACAAATGTTGATTAACAATAAAACTGTGATGCACTTTTCATTTTGGCACTAATTAATCATCTGGGAAATGCCTTTTGTGTACATCAGGGTTCTCACCGTAGAATGTATAATACATGGAGACACAAAAAAAAATAATAGTGGTCGAACTTTTTGAAGGAAAAACAAGATGTATTTAACACCCTAAACTACCACTGCCTCCCACAATTCTGACTCCTTTTTTTGTCTTTTGTGGCAGAGCTACATTAGCAACACCTCCTTCACAGTTGCCATCTTTATTTTTGAGTTTGTTGTTGTCATAAACTTCTGAATTGACGGCAACATCTTTGAAACAGAAGTATAGATTTACATATGTAAAGGGGTTATAAATGGGGTGTTAGAGTATTGGTTTCCATTGTTGGCAACTGGTGCACTGAAGGGCAGAGTCTTTTTCCTTGTACTGTCCTTGTCTCCCTACATGTATTTCTGCACAGCTCTCTTAGAATGGTACGCTATCATTGTTTGGTGACTTGAAATGTGATGCTTGAGGAGCTGCGTCTTAAAGCAGAAGAAAGTACTTCACCCAATATGACCATAGGAGAGTGCCTTTATCAACTGGTATAACAATAAAATTTGCTTGGCCTTAACATGTCATAAACAAAATAGCTTGTCACTGACTTCAGGGAAAAATGTGCTTAACTTACATCCGGCTCCATTCATGGTAAGGATGTTGAAATTGTTCCCATTTACAAATATTTAGGAACTGTTTGTCCTCCAGTTCAAGTTTGATGTGAACTCTGAATGTTTCGTTAAACAAAGTCAAGAAAGAATTCTGAGGAAAATTCTGATAACTGTGGAATGTTTTGGAAAGCCTTTCATTGACAATATTTTGACCTTTCCTTCTGTTTGCTGGTTCGATGGCTTGTCTGCCAAAGATAGAAATAGCCTCTACAGCATTGTTAAGGTCTGCACCAAAATAATTAGGGTTCGGCAAAGACGCTCGAGTCCCTTGTGGGAGAGGCAGGTGGTCAAAAATGCTGAAGATATAATTTCCTGACATGACCACATTCTGTCCTCTGAGTTCACTTTACTGCCCTCAGGCTGCCACCCTGTAGCGCCCCTCAAGAAGTCAACCTGGTATTCCAAATTTCTCATTCCTTCTGCCATCAGGCTGATAATCCTTGAAGGTAGTAACTTGGCATTGATTTGCCAACTGTTTATTCATGTACTGACTGTTTATTTAGTAAAGTGTTAATTGAATGTCACTGGCATACTCCTGCCTGTTGTTGATTAATGTTTGTATGATTAGAGTGGACTAAAACTGCCAAAACTGAATTGCCCTTTGAGATAAATAGTTGTCTGAATCAGAATAGGTTAGAGTATATTGTGAGAACCTGGCAGCTAGCAAGGCTCAAAACAAACTTAACACTGACTCTTGAGTAAAACTTTGTGTTAACCATCATAATGTAAAATACAGGTCTACTTCTGTTGCTGCACTGAAAGGGACGAGACAAATCTGTATTATTTTATTTTAAATCTTGGGGGTGTTGGTGCAAAAGTCCTGGAAAGTTATTTCTAGAAAAGAGAAGGAACTCTGTTGATATTGTGATACATTTCAGTGAAAAAAAAAAAGAGATCATAATGTGCCTGCTCGATGTAAGTTATGATAAAAATAATTCAGAGAAAGACACCATGACATGCAGATATATTTAGACAAAGCATTTTACAAGTATGTGTTTGTGTTCTTTCAGAAATACAGAGAGATTTACATCATCAAAAATGTGACTCAGGCCCTAAAGAAATCCAATAATTTGCTTTGGCACAAAACTATCTTGATTCTTTCAAATAAGCACTGATTGCATCATTTAAAAAATGAGGTTTATTACTGGCACAGACACACACAGCTTTGGTCTCATTATGAGAAATGGGTCGGTAGAGGTTTAATAAAGTAGTTATTAATTTGTCTGGACACAAAAGCTTCAGAACACACAAACACACACAGTTTGCACCGTCTTCCATCAACTCCATTACAGACGGTCTCATCAGGAGCCAAAATGAGCAATGAGAGACGGCTGTGGAGCAGACGGGGGGTTTCATTCCCTTACATTGTGGTCTGCTGGTGGGCCAGCAGAATACTAATGCTAAGCTGGAGGGGATGCAGGGATGCCAGCCTGAGCAGAAAGCATGACCTTGGGCCAGTGGCTCTGTGGGAAAGCAAGAATCTCAACAAAAAAGGAAAAAGGGTCGGAGTGCCCCCTGGCTGTGGAAGCTGCATCACATTACAGACGAGGGAATCTGACGAGAGAGGTGGAAAGTGTTTTATCCTCCCATCATTAACTCAAGAGACCATCCATCCCCCCGAAATCTTTCTCTCTCTTCCAGTTCCCCCTCCCTGCACACAGTTTTTTTCTTCTTCCTGTCAGCCCTTTGATTCTGCTCTTATTCCTTCATATCCTCCCCTGACGCCTGTATCTAGGTCACAACAGGGACTTACATGGCTTTGGGACCCCCAAATCCCTCACACATGTGTCCCCCCTGTCACAATCAATGGAGAATCCCTGTGTTATAAAACCCCCTGGACTGGACTACTTTATAGTCCAAGCTTCTAGCGAAAAAAGAGGAGCCAATGAGTGAAACAGGTCTGTAACTGGATTTAGCAGGGCAGAGCCGGCAGGAGCCAGAGCAGGGAGGGGGTTGGATGTATGGAGCACAATGGTGTGGCGTATAAATTAATATATTAGTGTAATGTGATAAAAGCTCATCACAGTTATCTCTCAATACAAGAGCCATCTGGATATAATGGAATTTGGATTCAGTCATTCAGAAAAGCGTTATGTAAACTGTATGCCTGAAAATTTCCAAGAACCGATGAACACCTCAGTAAAGGCTCCAGAGCCAAAGAGGTTGGACAAAGAGACCTCAAAAATGTGAGATAGCAGATAGGTTTTATGTTCAACATTTGTAGAAAATGTGAACAACCTGAGTCTATGCAGCACCCATACTTGTTGACGTGTTGAAGCAAGAGACATGAGCAGTTTCAAAGGGCTGCTCAAAAGACTGGCTCATTTTTATATTTATTTACTTCTACAAAGCCAGTCAACTTTATATCCAAGTAATAATCTCTATGAAGCTTAGATCAGGACTTGAAGTCTGAAGATTTTGATTAAAATTTCATTTTCCACACACTGTAAAATGAATTTTTTGTACATTTGCTGTTGTAGCATATTATCCTAAGTCAATATGTGAGTTTTTGTGATATCACCTAATTATAAGTTGGCATTGTCTGAACTACAAAATACATTTCAGCTTGAAATTCTTTGTCCAAATAAATCAGTAACACTTGTCAACTCGACAATCACCTTAGCCCCTCCCAGCTGTTTAGTAAAGGTACAGCTTTCATGTTCCAATACTTTTGTGAATTGTAACCGAACAGTGACACAACATATGAGGAGGGAACACAGTGGATATGAGAGCCTGTTTTACATAGAAAAGTTGTGCAATGGCAGAGGCTGTCTGGGCTCCATGGTTTACAAAACTGAAGAGTTCAATTGAGAAAAAAATGATAAGTTATTTCAAACAACTACCTGAAGAAGTTAATTAAACTAACAAGTCTAAAACAACCAAACTAAGACAAGGATTGACCTGGGACATCTTATTTAACCAAGATCAATTCTGTTGGTGTTGGAACAACAAAATTTATTTTATGACCTAACATAAAATGTTAAGGCAGCCCTTTACATCAAACTTTTACTTTGAAACAAGTTACATTGTAAGAGTGCATTGGGACTACATTTTATTATATGCATTCATTCACACCCCCATCATTAGGCACTCACATAAAGGCAGTGTGGACAACTCAGATGACATCATATGATATTTGCATATTAAATGAGCACTACTCCTGTACTACTTATTTCCTTGTGCCAATTCTCCATTATACTCAGCGAAGTAGCAAAAGAGAAGCTTCTCTGTGCATCTGACAAACAGTTAAAGAAATAAATAATTCTAGTTTGCAACTGTGACTCAGTTCCTAATGTCCTTGTTAAGGAGTTAATTAATTGTTTTGATTTGTTGTGAACGTCACATCTCTATTACTCCAAAAATTATTCACTCTGTTCTCTAAATGAGTTGTGACCCACGTGTCAGTCGTTCGTAAGACATACTCCCTTACTGACAACCTGCTGTGTGACACACTGACCGTAAAAACAGTTCAGAAACTGTTCACTCCTTCTGCCCAATTAAGTGCCCCTCCTCTGAATCAAAAGTCAGGTCAATGAGCTTACAAAATACCAAATAATATCCACAACTGACATATGTGCATGATGTGCCAATGCTAATGGTTAGTGTCAGTCAACAGGGAAAATACTGGCTGATCGGGATGTTCAACCAATGTATCCCTGAACGTAAAACACTGTAGAAAGGCTGACATGTGTACCGGGCAAAGGGAAACAAGCCAAAGACCCAAAACAACTACAAGAACAAAGCTGCTGGGATTCATACAGTTATGTTATGAGACGTCAAAAAACACAGTGTTTATGAAACGGCAAAGCAGGCAAGGGTCACACCAGAGAAGTCGAAAAATGTTGGACCAAAATCCCGAAAGCGGGAGGAAAATCAATAAACATGGTAGGCTGAGATCCTGAAATACCACAACTCTTCACACTATAAAAGAAAAAAGCAAACTGGCACTGAAACAGAAGACGTTTGTGTGCCAGTGCTTTGACTTCCATGCCATTATATGAAGGGGAAAAAAAGGATTTGTCTCTTAAAAATGCAGAACACACAAGGACACATGCCTACTTTTAATTGGACTTAACAGAATGAAAACCAGGGTGTTTCTACCTCAGCATGGTTCAGTTGTATTTATCAACTTTGCATTGTAGTGCAGCTTCCTGCAAAACAAGGAAATGCTAAATACTCAAAGGCTGGAGAGTCATGGCAGGTTGGATCATTTCTTCAAGATGGCAAACAATGGCTGGAAGTCTGCGATAGGAGTAAATTTATTATATTCGTATGAGTCAAGTCCTGAAGTGTTCGTCAGTCTTCACATATCAATCAAGGCTGAGAGTTTAAGGACAGCTGCATGACTCGACTGGATACTATGACCCGGGATTGGGACTGTCTCATTCCCTCAGCAGAGTTTCATTTATAGATTTCTCCTTATCTTTAAACCCACTCGACACACACACACACACACACACACACACACACACACCTTGCTTGGCTGCCTCTCAGGACTTCAGGTAAACACGGTTATAGGGCCAGGGATTTAAAACAAAGCCAAACATGTTCAAAGTCTAGTCATGTTTCAAAAACAAGCGTCTCACAGGGGAGAGTTTTATCTCCCATTAAGTTTTCAGTCCACACAACAGAAATGATAAATGCTACAGGAGTTTGGTAGAAAGAGGCCTGTTGGCGTCATGACTCAGGTGGAAGCGGGGTTTGACTGCTCATCTTGGAGAAACAAAGAGCTGGTCAGAGTTTGTCCTTCTTTGACTTTCTTTTGATTGATTTTGTGGCACATCACAAACACAAATGTTGGTAAAATCTTGTGAGGGTAATTCAGAGGTAAATCTGCTTAGTACCACAAGGCTGAACTGTAGGAGATGATTAAAGCTTGTGACCTCCCACTGTTTGAACCTCTTATATTAAACAGGGCAGGTGGTGGAGCAGGTGGAGGCCTGGTCAGATACCTGGGCACAGAAACAACTAAACCTGTGTCTTTGGGTTTTTTTGCATGTGTATTGATTTAAGCTCATTTTATATTGCTCAGACATCACCAAGAGAGAAAAGTGTGCTTTGCTCAGCATGAGGGGTGTAAAGTCAGTATCACAGATTCAGCATGCAGATTTGACCTGTGCATGGCATCTAAATTACATCAGGGTCTATCTTTCAGTCATGTGACCTCATATGTCCCAAGCTTAACCAGCAACAGAAGACTAGAAGTTAGAGAAGAGGAATGAAACTTAGGCAGGGCAATGAATTACAAATTAGATTAAAATGCAATGAGTCCTGCTGCAATATTCTAATCACAGACACTACGATATGTATTCAATCTCAGATGTGTTGGAATACCAGATGTTTTATGCTCTACACTAGTGTTACTCAAAAAAAGGCATTTATAAGTTACTTTCACTGTTTAAATAAATGTCAGTTATTTTGCTGGCCTTTTGTCATACCCGCAGGATCAAGTATTGCCCTTGTAAAAAAAGAGTCTTAAAGCAACAAGCTTCAAGTAAATTCAGCCTCAGAAAAACCTCTACTCTGTTGACTCCAGACCAGCTCCTCTCATTGTGACCCCCTTACAATCTGGTGTCATCACGTGGTGTTTTATTCTGAAAACAAAGCAGATGTTTTTATGTTACATGTCGGTGTCTAACCTCTCGTCTTACTCGATTTGCCCAGTGGACTCAAGATTTATCCCATGTTTTAAACACTTTAGCACTCTGTGCAGATGCAGCATGCACTCTGAGATCTAGCTGGAGCAAAAATAAAACATGGTGTGAGTTTGTTTTTGCATTGAATTAATGTCTTGGTCTCTTAGCGTTCAGCATGCAGCGTTGGTTTATGAAACAAGCAACTGATGTGTCTCTAGGTTCCCCAGACATCCTGCTTGTTTATCATCTGCTGCTGATGCTACTGTACATCCGTGAGATGTTTACATGAAACCTTTTGATTCCCTCAATCTTTGCCTCCATCTGTGTGGGAGCAGGAGTCAGCTGGAAGCGCGAATTCTCCACAGCGTTGGTGTGAACAGCAACACCCACATCTGACAGAGCACGGCCTCCTCATGAAAGCTATCAGATCCATGTCAGGTTTTCAGTCCCAGGGTGCATCTGTGGTGATTTTATCGAGTTGCCTATGAATAAATGGTGGAGATTACAGGAACCGTGTGGTTGAGCACGATGAGATATGGAAGTTACAATCAACCAAGCTGAACTTTCAAAATAAAATGTGTTCAGCTGTTTGTCTGAGGTGTGATTCTCAGTTGAGCAGCAGTAGCATCATCATATTGTTTCTAAGGTAATGCCAATATCTTTGTAAATTATTCTCCTGGAAATTTAAAGAATGTGGTGCTTTTACTGCACACAAAAATAATAAAAATAATAAAAACAGTTTTTTGGATGGAACTGGTTTAGCTGGTTTAGCTTTAAAGGCTGATAGAAAGATGACTTCATAGATCACAGTTAAGGTCACATTCTGGCTTCAGCTTAGGTAAAAAGCTTTTAGATAGTAGATCTATGAATGAGAATCTTCCAGTTCAGCTTGGAAAATGCTTCAAAATAAGCTTTAAATAACATAAGTCTTTCAGGATAAAATCACCAGTAAGTAGTTATAATTTAGCAATGGCAGTGAAACTTCAAAATAAAGCTGAAAGCATCAGAATTCTCACTGGTCGTAGCTTTGATCATGCAATGATTAAAAAACACTCTGAGATGTGCTTTGGTTAAAATCATATGATTTAACTGGTACATCCAGTACAGTTGTGCAAAACTCCCTTATTTTCTCAGGAATATTTTTTAAGCCCCTGTGAGGACTCCTTTTTTATGTAATATTTTCCAGTTTATAATCCACAATTTCAAATAAGATCATCAGTGCCAAACCAGTTACTTTTTGAACTTTTCCACTATCCATTTAGCACAAAGACCCATAGTTTGTGAATAGCAGGTTACAGTCTTTACAGCCATTCATTGGTTACACAACATGATGTGATTGGGCAGGGTTCAGAGATGATTACAAGCCTCCCTCCAGACTGATTTTACCTCATAAAACCCTAAAAACCAGCAGGAAATAAAAAAAAATCAATGGCTCTCTCTATCTTAAGTGCGTCTCTGATTATCTCCAGTGATAAAACTGCATATGAAATCTTGGGCTGATAAATTTCTCTGACTTGATTAAGAATGAGGCTTTAATGGTGTAATAAAATTCTCAAAAGAGAATAAAGTGTAAGAGGAAGTGAGAGGGTTTAAACAATTCTGTTCTGAAATTGATCTGACTAAGTTTTAAATTCAGTCTCTGAGATTAGCTCCTTATCTGAAGAGATGGATATCAAAGATGCCTGCATGTCCACGAAATCTTTTATTAAACCACTGATCCAAAGAGTTCTCTCTATCAACTGGTTTGGAGAGCTTGGCTGAGTGGTTTCATACGATGAGAGGACACTTTACTAGGCCAGATAATTTGGCAAATACCTCAGTCCTGGCTCCAGTGTTCTCTATTTAACTGAGTGATGGTGAGTTTATGAATAGGAGCTGATGGGCTGAGGAAGGACAGACTGTTACCCTCCTAATTAAATGGGTAAAGACCCTGGACTCTCAGGCTGTAAACGGGGATAAAGAGGAGCTTTCTGCTGTTATTACAGTGATGAGCATGCTCAATGGCTGTTTTGAGCATGGAAATCATTCTTGACCTTTGGAAACAGCTAGTGAGAAAGAGAAATGTTGCTTAAAGGTCAACTTCTTGGCTGGAACAATTTTGTCATGCATAATCCTCCAAATGTCCCGGGGCATTCTCATCTTTGTCCTTAAAACCCAGTCCCTTTATTTGGGACCTTTTAAGGGACCCGTACAGGGGCAGAGAGTAGAGTTTGTGTCGAAGTCCGTCTTGCCTTTTTCCTCACTAAGACATGATTAGCAGAGTTCTTCCAGCACCAGCAGAGTCTCCCAGTATCACCTGATTTACCGAGTGCCAGAGAGCCTGAACAGATGCTCTGAGCATCCTGTGCTGCACCAGTTATGCTTACAGTGGAGCTTGCTGCGACCTTTTACATCTAATGAAGATGCTCAAGCTGTCTGCGTTTGGCTCAAGAGGGTGTGCATTTGCATCACTTCCTCTCCAGGCCGCGCCCCCTGTGAGCGGCAAAACAAACACTTAGCATGGCAGAAATTAGAAAATTAACCCAGCAAGACCGGGGAGTATATGAAAAATGAACAGAAATGTCTAACAATCAGATTCAAAATTGATCCATTAGAGCCACCAAACAACAGTTAGTCTACAAATGTTGACAAAGTGACTAAAAATTGTGTATCCTGACATTTACATATACCTGATTTTAATCCTGGAAAGATACACAAAGCAAAGCCTGTGAGCGTACAGAAGCTTCAATGCTCAGTTGTACTTAAAAACCACATGTGTTGGAGAAATTAAAGTTCTGTTATCAGTTCTGTTAGTTCAATTGATCACACAACAGCTCCCACAGGCACACCCTATATATGAGGTACAAAAGGAAATGACTTGAGCTATATAAACTGTATAATTCAAAATAGAAGTTGCACCAATATCTGTTTTATTAAGACTGTGTTCCTTTGTGTAGGCGTCCTATGGGGTGAAATTTGTGCTGATTTTGAATTTTTGTTTTGAATTTGAGAAGCATGATCTGAAATTGTATTCAATGTTTTGAAATTGAATTTATCAATTTATCAGAGTCTTGATGAGATGAACACAGTTACAGACAGGGAGGGAGAGTCTGCGGACGTAAATGAAGACCCCACTTGGATCTGTGCTCGACTTGTCTTCCGTATGGGCTCAGACTATGTAACGGGCGTGCTGTTCTGTATTGAAATTGAATTCGAAGTTCTGTATTGACCTTGTATCTGAATTTTCGAGAAGGTAAGATACAATTTCAAAACAGATAAATTCAATTTCAAAACATTGAATACAATTTCAGATCATGCTTTTCAAATTCAACACAAAAATTCAAATTCAGTTTCTAGTGGCACAAATTTCACCCCACAGCTTCCAGTGGGTCCAGCAGTGTGCAGCTTCTGAGTAGATGTGTAACCCTTTAAAGAAATTTCTGCTAGTATTGCCCTGCCAGAAGTTTAGCGCAGACAACAGGAAAGAGATTTGAACAGAGAAATAAATAATTGTATTCATTTCTGTTAGAGCATTGGCACAAGCAAGTGGCTCCAATCTGCCCATGTAATCAATGACTAGTGAAAAACTCAGGTGCCACACTTGCTTATATAGTTTTACTTGGGCCCTTTCTGTTTACTGAAGAAGACGTTTAAAGCTAAAAACGAAACCGCTGTCAGTATTCTCTTTTTCTATTCAAGAAGAAGGTATTGATGCTGGAGTGACCGTGGGGAAATAATGAATCAAACTGCTCAGGGCGGTACTGTACAGTGTCGATTTGAAGGAGCTGCAATAAGAATGTGAAGAAAATTATTGACTGAGTAAAAAGCCAGAAGCTCAAAACCAAAACAATCCATGAGGAAGGATAAAGTCAAAGACGTAGCCAGAATATTTTGTGGAGATCAAGTATAGTGAGGGATAAAAGTACATTTATGCACAGTCATACTTCACATCTCTGTAATATTATCCCTCTTAAAACAAATTTACTGAACACAAAATCATGGAGTTAATTTCAGATGAGTTATTATGTCAGGAAAGCTGAAATGCACTGTTGCAGAAAAAGATTCTGCCAAATATCACGAATGCAGTTTGAAAGTTCACTTTAAATAGGAAAAGTTGTTTTTAAAGAGGAGAAATTAAAGTGAGACAAAGTAGAAATTATGATTATCTTAAAAATTCCATCATCAAAGTTAAATAGTGCTGTCAGTGTTAACTCATAAATGTGATTTAAACCAGACATGTTTAAATTGATCAAATTCCTGCTTTCTGCTGACACCAATTTGCATTTGTACATACGGCATATGTGGCTTGGCTGCGGTCAAAAGGTTATAATTACTTTGCAGTTTATGGAATGAAAACAAACAAACTGAACTACCACCTATGAGCTGAGAATTCAGGTGCAGGTAAACAGACCGTTGTCATTGCAGCTCTTTTATTGTGTTATTACCGCACTGCAGAACAAGACCTTAAATACACACACATATGCACAAACATGGCCCTTTGGCTGTGCTGTGAAAAGAGATGTTATGGTGCAGGAGCTGCCCTTGGACCCTGTGTAGTTGTGACTTCATTGCTCAAGGACACCAAAAGAGTGGACAGGATCCTCTCCAGCAGTCAGCCTACATTATACTTTTGCCGCTGGTCAGTACAGATAGAGATGTTGTCATTCTCTTAGCAACTGTGGCCCCGAGGTTTGAGAGCGGTAAGCACAAAGATAAACGCAGCAGCACAACACAAACATGTTTTTGATGAATTATGAGATTTACTGGATTTAAATCAAAACACTTCTTAAGGGATCTTAAAAAATAAAAGGTGAAGGCATTTTGGTGCCAACAGTGTCACAATGTGACTGCATTCAGTGAATGAAAGGAAAGATAACAAAAAAATTTGTTTTGGTAAGGTTAGGTTACTTAATTTGTACCTGTAGGTAGATTTGTTTTGCAGTAAAATGATGACAACATACACTTTGACATTTAGTCAAAAAACAATCAGAAACACAAAATCATAAAAAAAACAGGCAGAATCAACACACTGCTAACACAAAAAGACAATGACTGAAAGTACTCCAGCAGTATGCAACCATAAATAAAATAAAAGAGGATATCATTAAAAGATACATCTGTGTAGGGTGACCAGATGTCTTCTTTTGCCCGGACTTGTCCTCCATTTTGGTCATAAATTTAATTCTGGGGGGATTTTATGATTCACCCCAAAGTGTCTGAGTTTTGCTCAGCTTGTTCTACAGACCATAATTGATTAAAATACAGTGCTGCTGCTGAGCTACTGGCATTATTCTGGTGATTACCTGTCAAGATGTTGAGTGTGATGTCATGACGCAAAAGACCCTGTTTCTCAGATCAAGACAGAAAACATGCTCGGACTGCCTGTGCTGCACTCCCAGACAGCATATGTTGAAGCATAAATGCACTTTTTTCCATAGAAACCACAGCAAAAATAGAACACCTCAATTTGTTTTTTGTTTTTTTTTACTTAGATTCGAGGCACTCCTATGATTTTTGCACATGAGAAAAATATGTTAATGCACTGGGTTACCTCTCTTTTTCTTGTGTTTTTCAATGTTGTGAGGCATTGTTCATGTTAACGTTTTTAAAAAATTCCACTTAAAACAGAAAAGAATTATGTCATATAATTTTATGGCTTATAAAACTTCTATGTCATTACTAATTATTTTTGCAGTATCTCCAAGAGGCTGGGTAGGGGGTCCTCTTTTGGGGGGGTTTCAGAATATGATCACCTTACATCTTTGGAAATAAATAAAAACAGATAAATGCCCCAATAGAAAAATCAAAACTACAAAAAGACGAAAATAAAAGCAATATAAAACAATATGGAAGCCATGGTAAGATAATGCTAATAAATAGGTATGTGCAACCATCACAACATTTAGTTCAGCTCAGTGATTGCAGCAGGAACAAAGCTCTTTCTGTATCTGTTTGGAGGTAACTATCCTCTCAACCTGTATGGTGCATAGGGATGCTGGGTTGGGCTGTGACTCACCAATCAGCTGACTAGACCATTTAACTGTTGTTTAGATTTTGTCATTTAAACGTGTTGCTATATGAATCAAAAAATAATCTTTGATGAACTTTTCAATGCTTTTTTGTACCTTAACACACCTTTCACTCCCTTTGACAGCTCTGTAGCCCGTATCAAACCATGAAACCTCACAGAGTGTGTGTGTTTATTGTGTTATTTTTGTGCAGGAGGCCATCATTTCTCCTGTCTCCCCTGACGTGCTGTACCTGTTTCGAGTCCAGGCAGCCTGTATGAATGACATGCGCAGCGACTTCAGTCAGAGCATGCTCTTCAGAGGTAACATTAAAGCACACACACACACAAACACTTCTTTGACTATAAATGCTCATTGATTGCTTCCACATTATCTTGAATGTCATCTAGAAAAAGTCAATATGAGCATCAGTATGTGTTTCTCTAATACACACAGCGCTCTTTTAACATGCCGCTCACACACCGTCTTGTATTTGTTGAAAAACAATAATATCTGACGCTCTGGATCCCTTTGATGGCAATCTTTTATATTCAAGTTATTTATGTGAGCTCATATCAACAGCTGCAGGCAAAAGGGAAAATAACAGGAGAAATAAAATTGAGGGGGAAGCAGCTGAAAGGTAGTGAGATACATTCATTTCATCTAACCTCATTTAGTTTATTGGCTGCCCCATTAAGTATTCAGCACCTTGCATTTACAATCTGTCATGTTGTGATTAATGTGCTTACAATGCACTCATGGATGTCCTGTCGACTCCCACTTTAAGTGGAGTGTCGCCTTGTTGTCTCTCTTGTGTTTCACTGTGGATAATCCCTGTGTTTTTTCCTCTTCCTGTGATTAGCAAACACCACCAGGGTCTTTGAGGGGACAAGGATTGTGAAAACTGGAATGGTAAGAGAGGCAGAGAGCATCACTTCTGCTGTCTTTTCATGTTTTATCCAGCAGAGAGCAGTGTCCGTGTTAGCACCATGCTGTTATGGGTGCAGAGGAATGACTCGAGAGAATAAGTCGTGATGAATATGGTTCTGAATGGAGTTCTTCACTGTGGTGTTAGTGAAAAATGCTTTTGTAGTGTTCCTAACTCACCAAGAGGAGTCAATATCATCAAACCAGATCATTACATAAAGCAGGGCACCAAATCCTTTCTCATAGAAGTACATGGAAATATTTTCAAGCCTCAATATAACAACATATCAATTTTAATCAGCAGGTAACAGATCGTATTTGATCATGTCAATGCAAATTTTGCGCAATCCAAGTGCAAAGATTATTGAGCAGACTTACAAAATCAGGCCCAGTGAGCAATCATTGCACATGATTTGTTTTCATATGGCACCCAGCTTTAATCCTATAATATATTGACTTTGTCACTGGTTTTGTGAATATTTACATTTTCTGTCAAGAGTATAAACCAATGTAAAGATTATCCAGTAACATCTCACAAAACTACATTTGAAATGGCTGCTTGTGTAAGGCTAAAGCTCTGTACATTCTGCAGAAAATCAATAACTCTGAGCTGATGTTTTTAAATAAACCTATTCATCAGGATGTGAAAATGTAGGACTTCAAAAAGCATGTAAGAGGACATTTGGCTAGATTAAAGTAATGAAAGGGCAGAAAGGCAAAAATTGGTGCATTACAATAGTTCAGAAAGCAGGGTGAGAATATTTGGGTAAAAAAAAAAGTTGTCTGCAGGTAAAAATGATCTTAAAAACGTCCTGAAAAACAATCCCAATAAAATCTTGATCCAATTATTATCTTGTACACACATCAAGTGACACAGATGAGGTATTTTTGACTACACATAGTGACTGAATTGTACAGAAATGATTAAAAGAAATAGTTAAAATAAAAATAAAATTCATATGTAACTTTCATTTTTATTAAAATGTCAGTAGGAGCTTCTGGCCTTTGGTCATTCTCACAGAACCAAATATCCCCCTTTCATACTTTGCATAGACTTTAGATTATTCTTTGAATTGTTCAGTGTCAAAAGCCAATTAAAAACATTAAACTCTTTCGGACTTCAAGGCCAGTAGTCAAGTCCAGCAGCTCAAACTTTTATCCACAGGATCTGCTGTGGATCTTTTTGATGGTCAGATGTTTGGTGTCATCCCTTTGTTCATGCTCAATGTTTTCATTTGGATCCTATGGTCTTTTGATTTTAAAAGTGTTTCAAATGGATGAAATGATATAATTTACAACTATTGTATTTCCCCAAAGTGCAGTAATGATTAAGGAGATAAAAGTCAACCCAATCAGAAGTAATAAAGGACTGTCTTACGCTGTCAGAGATTAGAAGGATCAAACAAAATACTAATTGATTTGGGGTCAAATGTCTTTCTCAATGAGTCTTTTTGGTTGGTCTTTTTCTCAGCCAACAGTGTCTCCAGCCTCCTCGGCCGACATGGCTCCCATCTCCTCTGGATCATCGACATGGACCTCGTCAGGAATACCTTTCTCCTTTGTCTCGATGGCGACTGGAATCGGACCCTCCTCCAGTGGAAGTCAGGCGACGGTAGCATCTGTGGTGACAAGCACTTTACTGGCCGGCCTGGGCTTCAGCGGTGGTGTCATTTCTTCCTTCCCCAGCTCCGTTTGGCCTAGCAGAGCCCCATCCCATAACCCCACCTCCACCCGCCAGGCCTCAGAACCCACTGAGCCCGCTAAAGACGCCACTACCTCTGCCTCCTCTGTCACAACCCTGACTAAAGATAACAGCGAAGCGGCAGGTGAAGATTCAGATAATGGAAAGGGTCAAGGAGAGGATGGAGAGAGGGAAGGCGAGGACAAAGAGGAAGAGGAGGAAGAAGGGGAGAAAGAGGAGAAAAAAGGGAGGAAGAGATCAAGAGGAGATAGCAAGGGAGGGAGAAGGAACAGCACAGCTGAAGACAGAGTCACCAACCAGACACCAGAAGCTACCACAAAGGAAGAAGAGCCAGATCCATCCAAACTACTGCCTGATGGAGACGACCAACTGGACGTTGTTACCCATAATTCTCTGGACCTTAACTCAACTACCCCAGCCGAGGCAGCCAATGAAATCATCGCATTTCCTGCACTGAAGGGCCCAACGGCAACAATGAGACCCGGCACAGGGGAGAAGAAGAACTGGCCTTTCTCCATCCATACTGGTGAGTGTACCTTCAGTTATTCTTTCTGCAAACTGGAGATATTCTTCCAAACACAAAGTACCTCAAGTCAAGTCCGAAGTTAGATGATTAATTTAGCTGAGTGGAAAATGAGTCTGTCTCTGTGTGCATATTTCGAGACAATTAAATTTCCTAAATAGCAAGGTTTCAGTCACACAATTATAGTGGAGTGTGGGGAGGGCACAATTTCAATGGGAGGGAGTGAAAATGGAGAATGTGTCTATAGGGGAAACGATTTCTAAGAGTTTGTATCAACGTCAGCCAAAATTAGTTAGAGAAGATTTCTGATGAGGGTCAAATTGTTTACCCACAATAAAAGGAGAGGAAACCCTTTAAAATACTAAAGTCTGTCTTGAAAAGTTTTATTTTCCAGCCTACAGTTGCTCTGGAAAAACAGCCTTATTTCTATGAGATGGAGGAGTTTAAATCATTTCTGCCTCACGCACTTAAAGATCGTAAAGTCACCAGACTCGAATGAAGTTTAGAAAAAAAAAGCATGATCAAAACTCCTGAATAGGAAAAAAAGTTTCACTTTTACAACAGTGTTTGCAGATTTCCCCAAGAGTTAGATAATGTTCAATCTCACGATTACCGCTATCTCATTTCAGCAGTGAGTAAGAGGGAAATGGAGAAGAGCGGCTGCTTTGATCACAATTTCATTTTCACTTTCCTTTGAGGTGTGAGATCAATGGGTTTGCAGCTCTGTTCATGTTTAGATAAAGAGAGATGTGGAAGCATCAGATGGTTCTGGTGATGTATGTGCCAGCCTCACAGCAGAAGATAACATTTTTGTGTAAGAAATTAAAGTTTGTTTCAATAAAACTTTGGGTAAGGCAAAGTAAAAGTACAGTGTTTAAACTTTGTCCAAGGTAAAGGACCTTGCATACGTAATATATCTCTTGTCATGTGTTTTAGGAGTTAAATACATAGATACTCAGCCTACGGGTTTCAAATCTTATGGAGAGTTGTTGTGATATAGGTTTAAAGCATGAGCTAAGTGTTGAGTGTGAGAATAGTGTTCTTGTCTAACATCCTTTGCTGTACATCTAATGGGCTTTATGAAGTAAGAGGCAATGAATTGCATTGATCTGGAGGGGATGAATTGCTGCCATGAAGAGTAAAGTGTTAAAGGAGTTCCTACAGGAGCTGAAAGCAGACCTAATGCTTCACTTCCCCCTTTTCCTCCCCACAGCTAAGACTTTCAGCAGCGCACTGCATTAGCCAAGACAGCACCATGGGACATCAATTCAATTCCAAGTGCTTCAAAACAGTCGAAGCACAAGACCAGACTTTATTATGAACAGGAGCAATCATCTCATATTCTCGGAAATGGTTTTCTTAATCTCTTTGTCAAAGTATATTTGGCTAAAATTTATTCTGTTTGAGCTGGAGGGACTGGAGGCCAAAAGCTTTAATGTTGTTTCATAAAGTCAGTAACAGTGCTCATGCTGTTCAGAGCACCAATTGTGGAGAGTGGGTTTTGTACTGAGTGCCTAACATTGACTGTATATAAACGTGGACGACACAAATCCATCTGCTCAGGCTAGAAAAATAATAAAGCCATAAAAAATGACAGCCTTATTGTGCTGGTGTTGTATTCAGGAGCTGAGTTAATGCTGATGGAGCCATGTCATTGTAATGTCACACGCCTTTTCTGCAAACCAAGACAAGCACTAACCCTCTGATAAAACATCAAAGATCTCTCAGGGCGGTACAATTCACAGCAGAACTGATCCACAAGTTAGTCTGAAGCAAAAACTCACTGTTAAAGAAAGTTTAAAGACTCTTGTTTCAGTGTTTATCTTTTGTCTCTCTGTTCCTCCTGTACTCAGCCAACCCCATTAAAACAGCTGCAGGAGCCTCACGTAGCAACTGAGCTGTCAACCCCTCCTTTTCACAACAAACAACTTATTAAAGCTGAAAAATGCAAGGCAAAAGCCATGCTTTAGCAAAAACTGATGTGTGGGTATTCTAGATTGATACACATCCGTAAACATGCAGCTTTATACCAGAGGTGACAATACAAAGCAGGTAGCCATGTCGTATGTTATCTACATTTTTAGAATTAAATAGTGAGTGCTGAAAAGGAAGGAGTAAAAATCAATGATGAGAAACATCTGAGTTGTACAATTTATTTGACTGCATTCATCCAACAGCTGGAGTAAGCTGTTTAGTTGAGATTAAAAGATTACAACTTTGTGATTTTGATGATATCATCAGATTAAAGATGCAACAAGCTTCACTGTAATGAGGAATAAGTTTCACTTGAAGATAGAAAAACTTCTAAGTGCTGACTTTGTGAACGTTAACTTCTCATCTGAAAGAAACCATTATTTTTATTTATTTGTTTGTTTTGTGTTGGACCCTTCTGCTGATACTTCAGTCTGAGTGCTTCCCCACAGCTGTTAAACTGTGAGCCTCTCCATAACCTTCAGTCCACCTTAACATCACACATGTGCTTTTGATACGAAGACACACAGATTTACTCGGGTCACATCGTGGGGATTCAGCAGCCTGTCAGACCGACTGCCCTCCTCCTCCTCCTCCTCCTGCTCCTCCTCTCTCACTCCTCCTGTGCCCCTCATCCTCTCTGCCTCTCTCTCTTCTTGCTCTGATCTGAGAGCTGGCCTACTTTCAGACAAGGCGAGAGGAGATGAGGCTTGCAGGCTAAACTCAGCTGCAGGGGAAGAAAAAAAAAGCCTCTGCTCCATTTATAGCTACGTGTGTGTTTGGTTTGTGTGTGTGTGATGTGTTACTGCCTGTACAGTATGCATCTCACTGCACACTGGTGACTCGCTATGTGTGTGTGTGTATGCGTGTATTTGTGTGTTTTATGCTCGCGTGCTGCCAGCGAGGCTTTATTTATTTATTTATTTATTTTTGGCAGAAGGAAGAGAGAAGGGGACAGAGGCAGGCAGGCAGAGTCTCTGGGTCTCTCCTGGTTGCACTCTGCATGTCCGTCTGTGTAGAGTGAGGATGTAAAGGATGGAGTTACAAAAGATAGTGGCGATGCAAACCAGCTGTGCTGCAGTGCAGGGGCCCGGCCTGATGCAGCAACCGGCTTCAGGCAGCGCTGCAGATTGAAGGCCATGGGGGCCGGCGTCAGCTCCAGCAACGTCACGGCTGCAGCAGCTGAAATGGGTAGGTGGTGCTGATGCTGTAGGAGGTGATTAAAGGAAACAGGATTTAGCAAATGAGTTTGTTTTGATGCAGGCATCTGGGCTGCACTTCTTCAAAGAGTGCTCAGGGCTAAGGGCAAGGGCAGCATCAGCTGAGAACTAGCTGGACACTCTGTGCTGTTCTGTTTGATGCATCCGATGATTTGTGTTTGCTGCAGTTTGGAGTCAGTCAGAGCAGCGTGATGGTCAGATACTGATGGCTCATCTCTGTGCCTGTGGTTCTCTGAGAAATTCTGCATATCAAATAAAGAGAGGGGCAGTCTGATGTTGAATTTAGGTGCGTGTGATGAGTCCACCTTAAGACGGCAGACTCAAATCTGTTGGCTTAACCCAAACAGCCCTCCAGCTCTAATGCTGTCAGAAGACATTTTGTACAGAGTCACACTTTTCCTTTAAGAAGACAGGACATGGATTCAGCTTAGTTGTGACCATGACATTTCAGTGTAACCTACAAGTCTGTGGTAATGTGAAGAGCTGCCCTTTGCAGTTTTGTGTGTTCAAGGCTCTGATAGGAGCCTTGTCATGCTCATGCAACAACCTCTAGATCTGGTGCTGAAAAAAATGGAGCCAGTAAAGAAGTGCAAAAAAGTGCTGATCCTGCACAGTCCACGAAATGATTAGCTGCAAAAGTCCAGGATTCCACACAAGATTAAGCTTTCAAGTGGAAAACTGATTATCAGGTTAACAGGCAGCTTCAAAAAACAGTTTTGTGAACGTGGCTGATAAAGTTGCTCGTCTCTCGATTGGAAAAGTTTGATGTCAGCTCCTGCACTCACATGTGTCCTCTAACAAGGTACTGAACCACAAAGTGCTTTTTTGGCATAACCAACTGGATGTTAACAGGAGTAGTTGGCACTAATGTGCAGTCTACACAGCAGCCTCTGCCACCGTATGAATGTGGTGTGAATAAATGAATGCAACAAGTTGTGTATTAATGCTTTGAATGGCAGGTGACTTGAAATTTTATGTCTGAGTGCTGTGCAGTCACCTTTGACCATGCAAGTTAAAAATTAAAATACCTTGATGGGACATAAAAATTAAGATAAAATGATCTTCAAGTTTCAGCAAGTCAAATTTAAGACTTTTAAAGACCTTTTAAAACCTTTTATATGCTACCTTGGATGAAATTTAAGACCGAATAACACTATCAGTATAGGCGATAGCTGGGGGATCCTGCTGTATTACAATTCAAATAGATTTCAACCAGCAAACCCTCAATAAATTTAAACTCACACATAGTTGCAGACCCACTAGCTAGCATGCAGATAATCTATATCAGCTGCTATTGAGAAACTCTCTTCATCTCCTTCTCAAAAAAAATCCTGTGTGAAAAGAAAAAATAAATAAAACATGAACCAGTCATGCTCCGATAAATTCAAGACCTTTTGAGTATCCAGAGGCACCATATAACTTTTTAAATGAATTTAAGAAGTTTTAAGGATGCACGGACACCCTGTAAAATAATTATAGAATAGTTATTAGAAAAAATAGAGCCTGGTGCAATTTTTTTCCCCTATGATTCTATTATTTCAAGGTTTATGAAAAAAAGATACAATAAAAGATTTTACTTTTCGCACACATTTCTCCTAATATTCAAGGTAAATATCCTAATTTAGAACACAGCCACAGAAAACTGTATTTAAGCTTTTTGTTAAAGGAATATTCCTATTGAGATACAAAATATCTTATACATGATGATCATGAAAAATAAATAATAATGATATTTTTGTTATTATTTTTATTATTATTATTATTATTATTATTATTATTATTATTATTATTATTATTATTATTATTATTATATTTTGGTGAAATAGTGATCAGAGATTCAGCACCCTATCAGTCAGACTGAGGATGGCGTAAATGTTTTACTTTATTCATTGGGGCACATACGCCAGGTGATTCCAGCGTGATGTTTTTCAAAGCTCAGTAAAATAAGTTCTGCAAAAGTGGAGAGTAACAGAGGCTCTGCATACCTTTTAAAGAAAAATTTATTACATCATGAACCAATGATTTCTGAGCAAATTCTTTTAATCTGATCCTGATTTTCACACAGACAAGGAATGAGCTTTTCTTCTGCTCTTTACTTTCTCCTACATCTCCATAAAACCTTCCTTTTTTCCACCTGCAAGTTGAACTGTATCACCTTCGCCTTTCTAATGTCTCTGTTTTCTTTTCCTTTAAGATCGTCCCAGCACCGTGACCAACCTGACCCACCCAGTGAGGACGGGGCCTGGTGCAGGTCTGGGCCGTGTGGAGTGGCTGGTTCCTCTGGGCGTGGTTTCAGCTCTGACTTTCCTCTGCCTCGTTCTGCTGCTGGTCGTGCTCGTCTACTGGAGGTGGGTACAAAAAACACCTCCCTGCATTTTTTTTTGAGTTGGTTTGAAGGGTTGAATGAGGGTGACAGTTTGAATTGCATTTCTGTGATTAAAGTGGGTAGAAAAAGATTCATCTTTACTGACCTGTGTGCATTAAAGATGCTGCAGAGTGGAAAATCCTGAAGAACCGTTTGATCAGATGACTTAAGTTATTGCGTGAGGCCTGCACTGGTTTGAGAATCGTCACTGCTTGCAGAAGCAAACTTGCTTTTTTCACTTCTGCAGGTTTATAACATCACACTCCCAGCAATTTTCTCAATTAGGCCATTTGTAGACATCTCTGACAAATGGAGGCAATCTTTCAGTAGATATCTGTCATAAAGGACACTTAACTTCAAACAGTATTGTATGTTGTATTTTATTTGTTACATACTTTTTATAGAAGCCCATTTCTGCAAGTTAACAAAATAAATGGGAAAAAAACTGGTTTTGTTTAGTTTTATTTTTGGCCCATGTTGAGTCAAAATTATGAGATAAAAAGTTGAAATTATGAGATAGTTGAAAGGAAGAAACCTTTGTAAGCGGTAGGTTTTTACTTTGTAATGAGCTATAGCTGATGTGAAATATCATAGAGAAAAGTATTGTGGGTGCATTGAGACTTACTTTAAATGTGGCTATACCGCTAATTAAATATAATCTTTGCCAGCAGATGCAGGAACTACAATGCCAGCTGGAACACATGAATCTCATAATTTTGACTTTTTTTCCTCAAAATTTCAACTCAATATGGGCCAAAAAAACACATTCATACACAGTTTATAGTGTGTTTTCATAATTATTGAGAGTGACAGAGGAAATGATGGAGCAAAGGACACAGGCCAGTAAAAGTCAAATCTGCCTCGCCCACCTGTTGTGATTACTGTCAACTAATTCTTTTTAAATTAATTCATGATACAGATGATGTTGTTTAAATCATCCCTCTTTTGTTACACATGAGGACACTTTGAATCTGATCACTGGACATAAAGCTTTGATGATCACCAGTGGGTCGTTACAAAGCTCATGAGCTGCAGATGAAATCTTATTTTTATGATCAGGACATCAACAAAGCAAATAAACATAAATAAAGGTTAACAACAACAGCAGCAGCTACAGCAAGATGGATCATAGGGACATTTATAAGTTATTAGAGATGAAAGTAGAGGAAGTGAATTGAGTACACATGGAGAAAATAACAAGTCTTAACTACTCAGAGCTGCTTGTTGCTATATTCAATTATCACGCTTGGGGCATGGCGTTCAAATCAGAGATATATTTTCTGTCTTGGTTCGTAAGAATTTACTCACTCCCTCCAATCTTCAATATTATGTCAGTTCATTTAAACATTGTTGGGCAAGAGTTTGTTTAAAATATTGGAGTGGTAAAGCATGCATCTACAAATGTTGCTCAAAAAGTTGTGGTTTGTCCTTTGAACTATGAGCTACGTAGGAATTGTTTAAAAGCCGACTCACTGGTGACCAAACTCTGACTTAGCAGAGGAATCTTTAACTGCAGTGTTCTCCATTAAACTGTAAACATGAGGTTAGTGAGCTCCATTAGATTATAATTAATGAGCATCCTCCTTTTTGATGTGCTTATTTATTCTCCAGCTCTGCAGACACATTGGTGGCTGAGTCACCGGGAGTCCTTTGGTTTGAATCCGTCCTCCGAGGTTTGCTGTCGAGGGATTGTGAACCTTTCATTGTGTTAATTAAAGCCAAATGAAAAGATAAAAAAGACAAAGAGGATTACCTGAACACTCCAGGGGGTGGCTTATTATGAGCAGAAAACAAATTTTCAAGATAATAGTTAGCACCGCTAATGAGCTGTTTAGGTATTCAAATCACTGCCAGGTTTATCTGAGAAATAACAAACCAAGTCCAAAATCATTCAAGTATCTGCAGGACCAGTTATCTATGACAGATACTCATCCAGCTTTTTAATTTCTTGCAGTGAAACCAGTGAGAGAGTACACAGGGAGCTCAAACTCAGTCTTGTTTTCTGTTTCAGTGATATAAACACATGGAGAAAAATATCTCACCAAGATGTCATGAAAACTACAAAAGAACATGCATAGTCATCCTCATGATGAAAAGAGTAAAGTTTGCACTCTGAAACAGAAACAGTCTGGTGATCAAATTTTCAAGCGTTGTTTGTCCAAGATAAAGACTGCATTTCCCAAAAGCACCACCACCCACTAAGAAAGATGTGACTCTTGACCAGGTGTGTGTTTGTTGCTGAAGCAAATGAATGAAGACAGATCATTGGCTAATACACCTGACAGTCAAGTTTGTGCGTTTGTGTCTGTGTGTGTCTGTGTGTACTTAGAGTGACTTCTCTCTTGTGAATCTGTGGGAAGCTATCTGATCTATTATATATATATATACACATATATATATATATTTATATATATATTAGGGACACGGGCATACACATGGTCAGTTTCCAGGTGTAAATGTTCCCTCCCTTCTCTCTTACTCACTCACACACTCTCACACACACACACACACACATACACACGAGGGCGCACACTCACGCACACTGGCAGCAGCTGCTGGGGGTGTGTTGGGGACTTAAATCCTATTGCGGGGCAGAGCTCAGGACACAACCATGTGTTCCTCACAGACTCCACCCACTCTCTACTTCTATTGGTTCTCTGGAAGTATTGAGCGCCGCCCTCATTTGCTGAATTGTTGATCTGCTGTGTTCAAACCCTGTCAGAAAAAAAAGAAGAAAATTTCTCAATTTCTATCTCCCAAGAAACTCTTTGAAAAACTTGACACACAGGAATGATATTTCACACTGTGAGACTCCATCCAGAATGGATACACTCATGGATTTTTATTGATGATATCCAGGAGGCATTATTACATTGAAGATTAATTGAATATGTTTTATTAATCCACACAAGCAGTTTTTGTGTACCCATGCATTTCCACATCCCATGATGTCAATATTTCAAGATGTAAAGTTATTTCTCATTGTTTGTACTCTGCCAAACTTTGAATTTACAGTCTCAGTTATTTTGGTGCGCTGGCTCAGTGAACCAGTTGGTAACATTTACAGAGGTACAGAGGTACAGAGGTGCCAGGTGTTGTTTACTGTCTTGTACCCTGTCTCTCTTTGTCATGAAAGTATCAACAGAAGTTTTACATAAAAGACAGCACAAAAAAATAAACTGAAGTAAACTTATGATGTTGTGCTTCAACATTCTTGCAGCAAACTTACCAACACTAACTCAAAGTTATGCTTTGAGAAGACAATTGCATAATCTATAATCAAAGCTTTTGTCATCAAGCAGAACAATAATTCACATCGCAGGAAAGACTTTTCTTTCCAGGACTGAACCGCACAGACAGCTCAGAGCTGATGGTCTCATCTGAAAGAAACATGAGAGGAGTTGGCACCTGCAGGTCGGAGACGAGCCCTGTTCCTGTCCAACACATGTGGCAGTCACAGGGAGCGCTCTTTGAGTCAATTAAACAGAACGTTCTTTCTAAAACAGTTTATTGTTACAGATCATTCTATAACTTCTTTATGGGTTTTGGTTTCACATTTTGAAAATAAAACCTGCCCCATTATGCAAACTTCCTTTGTTCTCTATTAGCTGAGCTAGGCCGACTAGTCTGACTTTGAGCCTACACCTGCTCCTAACAAAACATAGAAGCAACATCCAGATGTAAAACAGAGGCTAAGTGGTGCAGAGGGCATATTTTAATCACGTCACTTATGTTATTTTTTAATCAATACTCACTATCAAAACTCAAGTATATGTTTGTTATAAAAAGGTGGTTTTCTTATTTAAAGTTGAAATGCAGTTTGTTTTGGCCTTAAGACTGTCACAAAACAAAGTAAAGCACTGTTTTGCATAATTTCCAACCACAATATTGACTTTCAACTTCTTGTCTATAAGCATGCATTACACATTCACACTGGTTCGATACAGGTGATTACAAATACTTGATACAAACGTTAACCGTATAATTATTCCAACTACATCACATCCCATTGATAAGTTCTCAGGTAACAGTGACATTAATCAAAGCTTTTGTTTTGGTCGGGTTAATTTTTCTTAAACAGAAGGGTCACTATTTAGGGAACCTGATTAATAATTTGTTGTCAAACTCTGGCCCAGTTTTGTTTAGGAGAAAATTTCTTCCCTCACAGCATACTCCCTATACTTTGTCCCACACTACCTGAATGCATCACAACACCAGCTGTCTCACTCCAGGAAGTGGGATTGACCCATGTTAGCCTGTGAGTGTGTGTTTGTGTATGTAGAGTCACAGAGAGGGAACAACCCCCTTCATGCCTTGTTAGGAGATCCCCCCCCCCTCCCTCTGTTCCCTCCTTCTGTCCCTCGCTCTCACACACTTGCTCTCAGTTCATGTCAGCGTCAACAGCAGCATGCGGCAGCTCGTCTGCTCCCTCCTCTCTGCATGTTCACCAGGATGAATGCTCTCTGCTCTCTGCTCTGTATCAAATACAGGTAGGCAGGGTCTGGACACACACACACACACACACACACACACACACACACACACAAATAGACAAACATAGAAGCAGTGAGTGTTGATAACTGTTGTCCCTAGTAGTCGTAGTTGTAGATAAAGACACTGTGGACAGATAGGAGCATTATCAGATGGCTCAGGTGAAATTAGGGCTGAAGTGTATATTCATTCAAACACATTTAACTATTATTTAATTATGTAAAGTACTTTTGTCATGAATATACAAACAAGACTGGGGTTTCAGCTTCACCAACAGGTGTTGCAGTTTATAGAAACACACTGGGATGCACAGGTTACAAAAAAGAGTCACTAATAATGCTGATTTTCTGAAAATAGAGACATGTTACAATTCATAATATACATTTATATATAGAATATAAAACATATTTCTGCTTCAGTTCTCGTTATGGCATCAATTCATGGACAAAGACTGGAAATAGTCTCCAAAATTCAGATAGACACAGTTTTCTATTGCAAGAAAGGAAGGAAAACAGTGTAGTATTACCAGTTTAATATCACAAATTAGAATAGAAAAAGTTTACAACAGAGCTTGATCACCTCTCACTTTCAAAGGACAGATGCCGGGGCATCAAGCAAAGTGTGCTTGGCCTGGAGTTTTGAGCCAAGTAGTTAAATCCACAATTTGATATGGTTTTATTGTTTCATAAACAATTAGATTTAATTAAATTTCAGTAAATAGTTAAATGACACAATGCTACGTGTTTTGTCATTACTATAGGGACTTTATATCTAAATTGTGTGTTTTGAACCTATAAAAGAAAAGTATAACATCCTGAAACTAACAGAAAGTCAAAAAAGATGAGTTCTACATTTAATCCTAAACCTGATTCAGCACTGATTTAACTCTGACACACAAAAACTTTTATTTACCCAAAAATGAGTTGGAAGAAAAACCGTTAATCTCATAATATTATACAATACTTTTATTATTGAACACCTTATGTACCAACACGTACATTTTTTGTTTTATTTCAAAGATTGCTCAAGTTTATATAACAGTTTTTGTGATATCATGTTACCTATTTTTCACTTGTGGTATCTTCATACTACTGCTGCATTAATTAGATTTTCTTTATAAATGTATAAACTCATTAATTTTATACCTTAACCCAAAAGAATGCATACTTACATACAAATAAAGATATTTACGGATGAACAAATGTACACAATCTTGTCTCAGAGCAGAGTGCTGAACATGCGTAGCGGCCTCTGAGAAAAAAATCCAAAACAAATACCAGCGTACAAAAAACACAACTTGTATTGCACATTATCCTCTGAATGAATGAAAAACATGGAACAAGAGAATCATTAGGCTTCAAGCAGTGACTCCAGCTTAATGTTCTTGAGATTGACTGAAAGGTTTTAAGTCAGCTTACGTAGTATCAGTTCTCCAGAGTAGGATTTCTACAAACTGTAACTTTGCTCAAGAGCAGAAGAAAACATTGTTTGTTGACCAAAAGTTTGTTAGATATTTTCTGATGCATTCTTGGTAATTTGAAACCTCCTTGCTGAAGCTGGTTTGATTTCATGAAAGAACAGATTATCAGTGGAGGTTGGAGTTGTTTTCATCTTAACTACGATTTAAAGCAATAAGTAAAAAGTTGTTATTTTTTTAGATGGGAGAGGAAGTATTTTATTTTATTTGTACTTTTTATGTCTGCTGTTTCTCCACACACTGATGACATTTCTTCTATACTGAAGCCTGCTGACACACAATTGGTCGATTCTAAACTTGGAGAACAGAGCACATCCAAAGCTGAAAACCCAGACCCTTTGTTCCAGTCTACACTATTTATTGTAGAACAGTTAAATGTAATGTTTCATACAGATTTTGGTTGATCCTTGTTGGCTTCTGAGTCTTGGTCTTGAAGTTTCAGAAATGGCAAACAAAGTTAAAGACACACCTGCAGATTGATCCCATGTAACATTCAGCGTCCTGATGAAGTCAGAGGGTAATAAAAACCTGTTTTTTTTATTCTTGTGATAAGATTTTGAACATAGACCAGAAAAGAAAACACCCTTCCTCAGACTTGATTTTTGGTGACTCCATTCAGATCCTTTTGAACCGACTGAAATCCTCTTAGCTGTAAAGGTGAAATGTCTTCTCTTTCATTCTCTCTGTCGGTCTGAGGATTTGTTTTTACTTTTTGTGTTTGTGTGAGAGTTGAGTGAAGACATGTGACACCTCTGTGTTTTTTTTTTACTGTGGTTTAACTCCAGCTCATCTGAAAATGGCTGGTACAGATTTTCATTTCAAAGACGTAAAACATCACGTCTTTGAATTGTCAAAGTCCCAGACATAGTTGTGTGTCTCTTGAAGTGTCTCTTTCTTCAGCTGCTTCTTCATGTATGTGACTTCAAACACACATGGAGAGTGACGCCCTGTGTGTGTGTGTGTGTGTGTGTGTGTGTGTGTGTGTGTGTGTGTGTGTGTGTGTGTGTGTCAATCAGTTGTGAGACGCAATGCTTTGAAATTAGACGAGTCAGTTTGCTCTTAAAGCCGCCTCATAAAACTGAAGTTGTTAGAGTGAAGTCTCAGCTCAGTCAAGCTTGAAAGACTTTGTGTGTGTGTGTTTGTGTGTGTGTTTAGGCTGAACACATTGTGCGTTTGCATGCAGTGTGTGAGGTTCAAAGTCGATTTCTGCCATCTGTATGTGCTTTGTGAGGCGGAGGAGTATCAGCTGCTGACTGCTATGATGAAACTAGTTTGTCTGTCTCAGCACATGCATGAGCGTACTGTGCTTGCTATCTCATTCTCTCAAAGATTAACCACGAAATTAATCTATTGTTTTGCATAGCTGTCATACATTGATTTTTTTTTCACATTTAATATATATGCACCTCTTGTGCACAGACTTTTGTTCAGGCCAAATGTTCCCTTCCTCTAAACTTTGATACGTTTGGAGCAAGAAATTTTGAATTCAGAGGATAAATTACGCACTATTATTTAAAAGATAACTTCTATAACTTAAGAGGGAAACAGACAGAATAACAATATAAGAATAGAATCATGAGAAAATGATGAAATAGGATGGTAGCAAATCATTTTGATCAGGCGTCTCTTGTAATAGGACAAGCAAGAGAAGGCACATTTTTGTCTTCAGCAGAGCACTGCAAGAAAGTATTCAGAGTGCTTCATACAAAATATTGACAAGGAACATAAAAGAGGAGACAGACAAAAGTTGTCACAATGTCACATTTTCACCTCTGGATTTCTGTGGCCAACAAAACCAGTGAAGACATGCAATATTTCTGGAAAACTTCATATTCACGAAGCTCAAAAAGGCAACCAGTCAAATTCGGTGAGGGTAAGACAACTAATCATCGGCTAGATTGTTACTTCATGTTAAATTTAGAAAATTAAAAAAAAATATCAAACTACGTATGGGGATGTGTCATATGTTTGATTCATAGAGAATCAAGCAGTTCATTTGACGTCTTTCTTTCCCTTGACATTATGTTTTCATTATTCACTCGCCCCTGGAAGCACACCTGTAACACTGTGATTGTCACCTCTCTGAAAGCTGTTTGCTAATTGCTGGTTCAAAACAGTAGAGGAAGAAAGTACTAAGTATGTGAAACTGTTGTGGCTCTGTTAGATGCACAACCAGAGAAACCATGATGACTCTTTGTTGTCAAAAGTTTTTTTTCTTATTTGAGATGATAAAAACTTTTCCGGGCCAAACCGGTTTAACATACAAGTCTGAAAAGAGAATGAGGCACCCAGCTGAAGGGGCAGTAACTATTCGATTAATCAACAAATATTTCCTGGTGGCTATTGAAAAGTGTTAAATGGTTACCATTCACCTGTACTTAAATTTCTTTTGACTGCTTGTTTTTGATGTCATCAGACATAAGGTGCACTGCAGTGATGAAAAGGTCAGCTGCTTCTTCTTCCACTGCTGCCTTGTTTTTTTTCAACTTTACTACATTTAACAGTGGGTGAGAATCAGCATAAGGATCCTCTCTTGCCTCCTGCTATGAATGAACTAGTTTAACATTTTTAAAATATGCTTTTTTAAAGGGCAGTACCAATGTTTGTCTGTTTATTTTTCCTAAATGATGGATGCCGTCTGTAAAAAAGAGGGTGAATTTTATACCTTTAACACACTTCTTTAAAGCACACTCTTGCCGCATTCTCTTTCAGGTTTTTTTTAACATTGCTCACAATATATATTCTAGCACGAAGATTTTCTGTCTTTCATATGTGTAGTTCAGGTTTGGTTTCGTTTTCCCTTATTACAAAGTTCCTAAAGCATAGAGACAACTAGCCAAGTACAGAGTCAACAGTTTAGTGTAGATGTTTTTGCATGATTTATATTTTTCCCATAGTTGAAGTACAAACAGTACAAACATTTTGGGCGGATTGACAGCTAATCCATCCAGCAGAAGGATTTGTGTGATAGTAAACTGAAAACTAACAGCCACCTGAATTATGCCTGTATGCCAGTTGATGCTGGTGGATTTATGTGAATCATAGGAGGAATTTGTTCAACAATGCAAATAATACCAAAGCTTTCTCTCTTTCTTACAGACGCTGTTTCCAAACAGCCCATTTCTATGTGGAGGACACTAACTCCCCTCGGGTGATACCCAATGAGACGATCCCTGTAATCCCCATCCCAGGTAACAACCAATCACAGCATTTCACACTGTTATATCACATATACATATCCAGTGCTAGAATTGGAAAGGTAAGGTAAAGTAAGGCCTGGCATGAATTTCCTGAGTTGTGTAATGTGTTTTCCTTCTGTGTCTTGGTAAAACATCCCTGCACGGTGTTGGTCAGTATGGTGGCCGTCCAGTCTGTAGGGTCAAAGGTCAGAGCTATTCTTAAAACAGAGGATAAAGGTCACAAAGACATGAGAGAAGATCCGTCTGGTCTTATCTCTAAGTGACAAAATGGTCTGGAGGTCATGCAGCAATCCAACCTGTGACTGAACACACAGGTCAACAAAGCTACAGACGTATCAGTGGTAAAGTGAATGTGTTTACAATGTATTTCAGAAGCTCTGATGTTAAAAATTAAACACAGTCTCTGTAGTCTGCTTACAAATAACAGGACGTTTCAAATTGCTTGCTGTGTATATGCTGATTTTCTGATTTGTATGATCACTTCTGCATGAGCTACCAAATGACATAACACTTTTAAGACTATATAATAGATACCATTGATGCGATAACAAACTTTTTTTCTTGTTTTTGTATGTAGACCCTTTCTACTTTGGACTTTATTGTTTTATATATCATAAAAGTTTAACAGAAAAAGTAACTGATAGTGAAGAGAAATACTTTCTGCTATCCTAATGACACAAGACTAGATGGCAAAATGTACTTTTGTCATGCTGTGATGAAAGAGACTTAAAAAACACATTTAAAACTCAGAGGCTATGCTCTTTTGTTCGATTTCATTGAAGCTGTGTTCAATATTCTGTGCTCAATACTCATGTCAAACGTTTATTTTTGACTCCAGCTCATCTTACACCCCTCATTTGTAAATTAGCACGTTACTGACCAGTTTCAAGGCACCCCTCAGTTTTTAGGTCCATCGGTCCTCCATTCCTCTGATGTCAGATTCAAGCCTATGCAGCATCCAATCAGTGAATTTTATATGATATCGGGGCATCTCTCAATTGTATCTGTGTGCTCCTTTGATTCCCCTCCCCTCTCCTCGGTTCTCCCTTCCTAGAGTGACAGGGAGAGTTTTGGATCAGATATAAGTGACTTCTTCCAGTTTAACCAAGAACAGATGAACATTTGAGCACTTTAAGCTATTAATTTCTCGAGTGCATCTAATACCCTTTCATCTCCATGACATGAAAGGCATATAATCAAATCCTTGTCTCTGTTTTCAAGAGAACTCTGTCCACATCAGGTGTTTATGAATTCAAGGCGCAAAGGAACACCCAGCTTCTACACAGCCCTTATTTTTTATGACTACTGCCAAAAGCGGAAAGATTGATGTGATTATAACTGTGAGTTGGTGTGTGTGTGTGTGTGTGTGATTGTGTGATTGTTAGAGAGAGGTATTACCCAGTTCACCAGGTCCAAAGAACAGACTCCCATATTAAACCTCCAGCCTCCCAAGCTCAGTCCACAGATCCAGGATTTGGATCCAAACCTGTCAGATCAATTAAAAGCTTGTGGGGCCTCTTAACAATGAACCTTGGCTGAGTCCAAAGTCCTCCATTCAGTGGATTCAGGGCCATCGTGCCCAACATGGTAGAGTCCAGCACAGACAAAAAGAGGGTCTGACACTGAGCTGTCCCACTCCCACTGAGGCCCACTGAGCACCTGGAGTAGATTCCCCTCTGATGGGACATCACTGCAGTAAGATATGTGTGTTTATTTGTTAACTACTGGAAGGGCCGGTTGGATCTACAAATGTCTGGAGCTTGTGTCGATGAATTACTGGCTGCTCACATGACAGCCTCCCCGTGTGGATGTCAGGGCTCGGCGCAGCAGACAGGGCTGTGGTGTATGACCATATGTTTGTTATGTTAATTGTCTCAATGAGCTCAGACCTGGAGCCTCACACATCCCATAATCCTCTTTAAGACCTTCTGCTGGATTTAAAGCTGCAGGAAACAGCCACCAAACCTACCAATTAACACTGACTCATACGCACAAACACACAGATACACACACACAAGCGGGCAAACAACAACCACTTATAGGTCACATGAAAGGGGAAGGTCATTTGCCCCGTTTCTCATAAGGATTGTTAATTTGGAACAACGACATGAATGGTCAAATTTTTGGTTTGGCACACTTAGAAGAAAACTTGTCCAGAGTATTTTGGAAACTAACACTGCATGTTTGAAAATGATGGTACGTTTTCTCTGGCAGCATAAGGCTGGTCAAAGTCTGAAGGATGTCTTCAAATTGTGTCACCTGAGCTGGAGATTGCACATCAGGTAGAGGGCATTTTGTAGCACAGCATGGTTTGACAGATTTAGAAAATAGAGATGTGGTAGGTTAGTCCCGGAGTGATAATAACAAGTAAAGATGCAAAGGTGTTAGCCTGAGACTGTTGGTGCCAGCTCTGCTAATGTCAGCCACACTCATCAGGCTAAAATAGTATAGTTTGCCTGTAGATTCTGTGATCCTAAGCTCAACTTCTGACAAGTGCTTCATACCTCTAGACTAGTTGGTAAACAGGTGTGAATTTGGGGGCTTTGAAACATCCTATGTAGTCACTGCAAAGCTTCATGCACAAGCTTTCCTCCTGTCTTGGCCTTCTCTAAAGGCATTTCTGAAAGACACAAATTCCTTTTTCAGACTTTAGAGGAAAGATTTAGTTAAGCAAGTTCATGCAGGAACACTCTCGTCATAGATTTGAACCATTTATTGCCAAATGGAAATACGGTTATAGTTGGCGTTAAAGCTGTGGTTTCAGAGTACTCGGGTTAGCTGAGCAGCCTGCTTGAGCTTTCCAGGGAGTGAATAGCAGATACCCCCCAGGGGAAAAGACTTTAAACATACAGACTACAAGAATACAGACTTAACAGGAAGATGCTGGGGTGGAGGAGGTAACTTTGAGATGCAGCAGAATGAATTATGCATAGGAGTAGCCAGAATAGTTGTGTGGAGACATGTTTAAATACACCGCCTTGTTGCCACAACGAGCTGTGATTGGTTGAGTGGGGTGGAGAGATGTGTTTCCAACATGACCTCCATGCCCTACATAAACTTACGCTAGCTTCATTTATATGTTCATTCATGCACTTACTTAATGCAAAGATGTATAAGCCGTTTGAGGTAACTCATAGAAATATGTATACTAGCTTTGGCGAGAAAAAGATTTTATAGTTAAATACCTTATTTTTTGCCAAATTGGTGGCATTGTATTGTACAGACATGTAACATCCAAGCTTAGTGGAATTATTTGCTTTATTTTATCTTGACACAGCGCTAACTGAAGATAGTTGTCATGGTTCTTATTTGTGCTCCACTTTGTTCCTTTACCACCATTTAAATCGTGTATTTTGGCACAAACACACAAACACTATTGGCAGTGCATGCCACAGTGTAAGTGATTTTACTCCACCATCTGTAAAATATGTCAGAGCATATTCTGCATTCAGTTAATTGGCTCACCCAGGCCCCCCCTGCATCACACTCAGCACCCTGCTGTGTTCACTGACACCAATAATTCTGACACATTTACATACCTAAATGAGCGTCTTGGAGGACAGAGAGAGAGGGAGCCAATGTATGCCCTTGTTAATATTTGATGGAGACTAAACTGAGGGGAGCGGTGGGAGAAATTTAGCTGTTGTGTAATGTTGTTTCATCCTTTTCACTAAATAGGCTCCTATCATGTGGGTCGAGTTCAGCTCTTATGCTGTGTGATTCTGAAGTAAAACCACTATTTTACAACTGTTTGCATACAAATGTCTGTATTATTATAAAAAGTGCTCTATGCGAGTACTGGGGGACTTTCACTCCCACAGACAGAAAAGCATCATATTAAGCACAAATCTTAAGCTAATCCTCAGTGTTTGTAAACCTGAATAGTCTGAAGTCAAACAGTAGAGCTCAAAGTTTGCTGAGCTTGCATTGTTCCTGACGGAGCTCATTGTGAGGGATTTACTCAAAACACCACAGAGAGACATGATTTCAGCTTAGTGTTAACCCTGAACAGTCGAGTCCGTTTGAGTCATCTGTTTCTTGTGAGTCTATTTTTATTCAAGGGTGATAAACGTGAAAAACCCAAATGGGGTTAATTGTAAAATAAGCTGCACAAATTAACAAACATTTCCCATCATTCTTTTGTTCATTCAGAAAAGCTTGATGGACTTTTGTTATAGACTGCCATCTTTTACAGCAGATGCAAATGATGAGGAAACAATAAGTCACGTCTTTACAGCCAAAGTTGACAAACAACAATAAGTTAAGGCAAACATCTGGTTAGCAGGTAGTTCTGGGATTTCGTACCCTGACAGCATGTGGAAAAGAGGTACATTTTCCCATAACTACCCATTAACCATACATCATATATTTATGGTGGTAACCTAAAGTTTCATCCACCTGCTTCACTGTCGCCCCAAGGATTGCTGGACAGGATCCAGTATGAAAATATCCATGTCATTTAGCCTGCCTAATTAGCATGCTAGCAGAGGCTAACATAAAGCCACATTGTTTACCAAAATGATGCTAATATGAACTAGTAAACTGATTTGATTTGCAGTAATCAGTCTGCCTCTGCTGTTGCTCATGTCAGTGAAAGTTGGTAACCATAATCAACAGGTTCTGACCAATCAAAATAGATAATCTGACACACCAGGAAAATCAGTAAGAAAGTGATGTAATATCAACAAAAACCAATCAAAGAAAGCATTGTCTCATATAAGTGATCTGTAGATATTCAAAGGCCTTTTTTAAAATTTATTTCTGAGCTGAAACCATGCTACAGGAAAGTTTCTCATCAATTTCAATTTCATTAGAAGCAGGAAACCTCAAACCACTGATGATGCTGTGACATGATAAAGGGTTGAGGTGACTCATTGCTATCAAGAGATGTTTCTAAATGCTGCTGCGTATTCCCTGAATCTTGTGTGTTTGTTTCAAGATTGTTGCTTCAGATATCAACCTCCCGTCAGTAATAAACTAACTCTCGAACTTTCTCCTTTCTTCAGATGACATGGAAGCCATTCAGGTCAAGCAGTTTATAAAACACGTCTCTGAACTCTCCTCCAACAACCATCATGGCTACTCTGAGGATTTTGAGGTGAGCAGCTCGATTTCATACTTAAAACATCATGGACGGTGAGAAAGTTAGATAAAGTATCTGTGGTGTCGTTTGTTGGTTTCTGAAGAGGCTCAAAGATGGCTTCATTTTTCAACACTGGGGGAGACACGGATGGACACAAGTTTGACACATTTTATCACGTTCAGCTTCTTCAGTTGCTAATGCTCAGCCATGTTTAACAGATGGGTAAGCACTTAATGTACAGTGAGTTTATTTTTGCTGAAACAGCTGCCTGCTGTGACCAACAGCGGTATTATTAGAGTCATGAGGTTGAACTCAAACAGTAAGCCTTGCAGAGCTGAGGTGAGGTGCAGACTCTGCTCTTAATCTTAAACTCAGTTTGTCAGAGATCACACAATAACACTTCAACAGGAGCTGGTACTACTTTTTCTAGCTGATACCAGCTTTTAGAACTTAAAAAAATATCCAGGCACTTCCAAAGCTGACAGGTGACATGCAACACATCATCATCATATCCATCAAATCGTATTTTTACATAATTGAAAACAAATTTGACAAATCTTGTGGTCTAATGCGACTTTAGAGTAAACTGACAGCAGCCAACAGGATGGTTGTCGAAGCAGATGTTGCTGGCTATGTATTGGTCAGTTACATTTATAGTGGTAGCAAGGTCGACCATCTAAGCTCACGCGTCGTGTTTATTCTCGCTTCCTTCTTCAGTCAACATGCTTCCCAGGTTTCTTTCAACATGACACCACAGCTTGTGTCCTCGGTCATCCTCGGGGTTTCCCCAAACAATATAATAAATGACTGACTGTGTATTCTGAATGTGTTAATGATTTCCAGTAGGTCTGGCCAGGACATTCTCCCAGACTAGTGAAGTAAAATCAGACTCACAACACCTCACACCTCTGGAAAATCTGTTTGTGAATCAGACATACTATCTCATGGTGTGTAGCTACTTTGGCTGCTGGTTGCACATTTCACGTGCCTTGGGAATCCCAGCAGTTCTTTCTTCATCAGTGATACTTTAAGAGTTGAAAAGCATGGCTTCTCTGTTGTGATTAACTTTATCATAGGGGTTAGTCATTTGCAAAAATCATCTGATTGTGATCAATTTCCCTATGTTGCAAAGCCATTTTGTTTCAGGATTATTCTAGGTTCCCAGTCATATATGTTGTCAAACAAGCAAAAGCGCTATATTTGATGGAAAAAAAATAGGAAGAAATAACTTTAAAAAGAAGAGCAATTTTGATTCACATTGGAAAATTTGATATCACATTTTGCATGGGATAATTTTTCTCCCTTGTTTTGAATAACAAAAATTTAAAGATGGGGGAGAAAAGTAGGATTTTTGAAAATATCCTGAAAAAGTTAAATAATTGGTTACTCATTTCAGAAAGTGAAACCTAGATATTATATGGACTCATTACACTGTTTTATGTCAAGCTTTTATTTCTTCAAACATTGATGAGTTTTGCTTACAGATAATGCAAAACTAAAATTTAGTGTCTCAGACAATCACAATATTACATAATATCAATGAATAAAAAGTGATCATTTAAACAGAAATGTGCGCGCTCAACACCTGTTTTACTACTTGTGACTGCTTTTGCCCACTTCTCACTTTTTTATTTGCTATGTTCTTACTATTTTCTAAATTTTCTCCCAATTTTAACTCGTTTTGACCCATTTTTGCTTATCAAATGTTAATTGGAAGCATAATTGTTGTAAAAATGTTTGAGTAAAACATATGTATAATGTGTATTGAATGGTTATAGTTTCATGGAGGGAACATGAGAAGTTGAGGTGATGAGCAGAGGAGCTAAAGCTGTGGAAATGTGCTTGTCTCTCTTTTTTTATTCTCCTTTACTTCAGTCCTTCTTTTTCATCAAAACACTTTGTATTCCTGGTCTCTGCTCTTCCAAGAGGAGAAAAACTTGTGGACTGAGCTGAACTCTCTGAATGAGTGTCTCAATTTGGGAAAGACAGTTGCTCTCACGCACTAAATGGTGAGGATGGACAGTAGAGAGAGCTTTAGGAAGGGAGTCCCCCCCCTTGTCAGATGAAATGATCCTCCTCCTGTGTTGTCACTGTTTCTGCCGCCCCAGTTTCTTTTACTCTAATAGGGAATATTCAGAGAGGCTAAGAGCTTCAGTCAACTCGTCTCAGTGTCAGAGCTAGCGGGCACTAAAGAGAGTACAGGGAAGGCTCTGGTAGATGGTTTGACATTGTCCTGGATTTGGGATTCTCCAACACACAGCAGACAAGAATCTGGTTTCTTTACAAAACGCACTTGGTAAATATGCAGCAAAGTAGAAAGTCTGTAACTTCAAGAATAGGCAACTGAATCTACATGAGTTGCACAAAGCAACATCTGAAAACTGAGCTGAAGATGTTCATTATAGAGGCAGGTTGGATGTTAAATGGTAGCTGGTTCAGCACAAAATTATCTCATAGTTGCACTGAAACATTTGCAAGTCGGATCAGTGTCCAGAGAACCATGAGAGAACTTTAAGAGAAGTGTCAGTGTTGATGGTGGTTGAATAGCAGAGGAGGATGTTAGGAACTGCTGAGCTTGAGGGATGAACTCAGGTAGTATGTGCTATGAGTTTAAAAGTATCATAAAGTGTATGAATAGATCAGGGTAACAAAGAGTGATTGATGTGTTGAGTAAGAAGTAAGAACAGATCTAAGATAGAAGTGAAAAAGAAACCTGAGTATCAGTTCGTGTAAGCTGTCATGGAGTGTATGTGGGCTGTCAGATTGCAGCCCCTCGACAGTCCTATGGTATCTTAACTATCAGATGAATGTTTGAAACTGAACTGAACTTAAACTCTTAAACAGCTGGTTAGACGGCATTCCTCACCGCTATCATGAAAACATTTTATGAGGGAACGCTCTTGGGAAGAATGTTGCTCCTCTGTCCAGTAGAGTCTCAGTTTCTTTGAAGTTCTCCTGCACCAAAACTTTTTTGACTCTAAGTAAACCAACAGCTCAGTGACCCTATTCACTTAAGGTTCAAAAAACTAAATTTAATAATGGCGGTGAACACAGCAACACTAAACTGCAGTTAAGGTCCAATGTCTTTGTTATTCTGTAATCAAGGGGTTCATTTGAGAAAAACAGTTTCTACCTCGCTCTTTGTGTCAAAAACAAGAAACACCCAGTTTGATGATGCTATGATAATGAAAGGAGCCTGCTTTTGAAAAAAGACACTAGTTTTCACAGGAGCACGTTTACCTTAGTGTTTAATCACTTTCACTTTAACAACACTCGGATAACCTTCAGGGACCAGTGTCTGGAGTTTTGACAATACTTTGCTGTCTTGTTCTGGATTTCAGCAGCAAAATGGCTCTAGGTCTTCTTTGCTTTATTTTTTGTGTTGTGATGTGCCAAATTTTTTCAATGGGTTACCAGCTTACAGGGTGTCCACATGTCCTTAAAATGTCTTAAATTCATGTATCTAAAATTAAAGCCTTAAAATGTCTTAAATTCAGTAAAAATCTGAAATGCTCGTCTGAAATGCATTGCTCAAAGGTTTTAAATTTGTCAGGGCAGGACCATTAAGTGTCTTTTATTTTCACATTTCCCCACCTCCTACTCTCCGAGAATGTTAGGACATGGTTTCCCTTTTGCACAGATCAGTTTCAGCTCCCTTTGTGGGTTCAGTGACAAAAACACACTGCTTTTTGGACGCGAGCTCTACTACTTGAGCCAATGCAGTGATTTCCCCTACAGAGTCATGTCTGCATTTGATGTAATCCTGCCTGAGGGCCTGAAGATCACAGCCCTACAGTATTGTTTTTTTTTCCTTGTCCCCTTTGTGCTGAAATTTCTCTTAATTCAATGAATCTTACAATGATATTATGTTCTTTTATTATTAATACTGGTGAACATTATTCAGAAAGTGTTAAACTATTTGTTCTCTGCACATCCAACAGAGACATGACCCTCTTCCTGTTTTTAGATCTGAGGGGCTCAGTCTCTCTTAAACACCTTTTTTATACCCAGCTACGTACAGCTGTTTTGTTGCAGCTGCCCAAACTGTTCTTTTATCCTTTCACTGTCATTCAATTAAAAACGAGTAGATATTGTTTATGAATTAATCTCAAAAAACAGCTTTGGTGTTTGATTTTATGTCATTAGACCAATTCAATTTAATTTGGGGTTTAAATGATTTACAAACCATCAAATCATTTCTTTTGTCTCATATAAAACTGTCTTGACTGTTTTTGAACAGGAGTCATACAAATCAGAGTTAACTAGTCATAAATGCCTTAACAAAGTGAGAGCTAGAAATGCAGACAAGTTGATGTTATGCTGTATTAGAGTTAGGTTGATCCTTATCTTGTTAAAAAAAAAAGGTGAGACAGAAAAAAGGAAAAACCTTTTTTTAACATGTAGTTTTCTTAAGATCTGAAAACCAGCTTTAAGTTTGTGCAGCATTTGGGTCAGTGTTTACAAATGCATACGTGCACATGAACCATCTGCACCTGTCAGTGACATCCTGTGCAGTGAAATCCTGCCTCTCTCTGTCATAACCTGCAACCTGATCCGTTCACGCATACTCACCACGAAGCCTGCGCACTCAAAATAAATCCCTGTTCCAATTAGTATGATGAAACCATGTTGAATGGCGCTAAAACAAGTTGGTGGCCTGTAAACCTCTATCGGAAATGAGGCAGAGGGGTCAGAGCCAAATCCAGCGCCTGCCCTCCCCTGTTTGCCGTGCTGAGCTGGCAGCCAGCAGCTGTTTGCCTGGCAGGAACTCGACATTAAACACTGACATACATACACAGGCTGCAAATCCCAGAGCGGCTCGCTGCCATCACTTGGACAATATACTACAGCCAGCTATATAATATTGGACTGAAGGATACAAGTAAACAAAAAGGGAAGAACTGTTAGTTATGCAATTATTTTCAGCTTTTATTTCACTGTAACTTCAGAAACAGTTATTTTATAGGAGCTATTATGTCAAACACGCTTAACCAGCTCACTATAATATTTTAAAACATTGCAGCTTAGACTGTGAGGAGCCATCTACTCTGTTACATAAGAGCATAATAACTTGGTGTGCACATTAAAGTCAGGTGCAGGTGAAAAAGGACAGAAGAAAGCTAAACAGGAGTGATAGAGGTAAAGCCTGGGTTAATCTGCTGTAATAATGATCATTCCTGTCCACACGCAGCAGTTATTCTGCAGTGATCTGTTCAAACCTGAGTCTATCAATAAAATGAAGAGGATGTTGTTCATTGTGCTCTGCTGTCCAGCGAAGTAAATTAATGATACTGCCATGCAAAACTTGACCTTGATTCAGGCACCAGCTGTGAAGAAAAGGGCACTTTTTAAAGCCAAAGAAAAGAAACAAATAAGGGGAAAGTGAAAGAATTATAAGTTTGGAATCAGCCCAAGCAGGTGAAACCAGGAGAGCAGCTTTCGAGGAGTTATGACGGCAGCGCAGGGTGGATGATGTGACACTCAAAAGTACAGCTCACACCAAAAAACTGAGAGCGCTGCAAGATAAAGAACAAGGATTTTTAGGCAAGAGAAATTATGCTAAATTATTCAGAGAGCATTTATCTCAAACCTTACACCTCTTTTCTGACCATAGAAAACAACTTTCTTTCTTTCTTTTACTTGAATAAGAACAAATAATTCAACAAAAAAAATAGATACAGTCACAAAGGTAAACAGAAAAAAATGAGAACAACCAAGTCAAAACTTATCTTGACCCACCCTGTTACCTTACACAAATAATCTGTAATCATCCTGCTTCCAAGTAATAAGAATAATAAAAAATAGAATAAAATAACAATAGTAGTAGAAGTGGTAATAATGATGATAAGAATGACAATAATAACAATGATTAAAGAAAACATTCACAACATAAGTAAAATATACCAGATAGTAAGAATATGATAAAACAAATAGTTATCAGGGAATTCCTGAGAAATGGAGAAACGAAACAAGTGACCTTTCATTTAGTTTTCTCCTTGTATTTTAAAGAATTATGTTTTTGTACTTTATGCTGTTTGGACATTGTTTCAACTCATCATTCAGACAGCTCCAGAGTAAAACACCATAAACAGATAAACTTAAGCTTTTTCTTGTAGTTCTTACTTTTACCCTCTTAAAATAAAACAATCCCTTTAAATTATACTATCTACACATCTTTATGTGCTGAAAGGCTGACATGTTCAAAGACTTCCCTGTCAAACAGCTGAAGATAAACAAGACGTCAGCTTTAAAGCAAAGATACTTAGAATTGTTTACCAGACATCGTAATATAAATATGTCATGAGAGGAAATGCCACAGGGTCAGTGGTTCAAACAGCCCAAAGCATTTGACCTGCAAAGGAAATACTCTGTTGAAAGAATATTCAAAATAAATCGTGTCTTTAAATTGAACATTTTTGGCATGAGGAAATTGAATCATTAAGTTTTATCCTCTGAGCACGTGATCTTCAGGATTAATGATCATGCAACCGAGCTGTACAGACAGATCAGAATGATAATAAGATACTGTGCGTCTGTGTGTGTTTACTCTCCAGGAGGTGCAGCGGTGCACTGCAGATATGAAGATCACCTCAGAGCACTCCAACCACCCGGACAACAAGCACAAGAACAGATACATCAACATTGTGGCCTGTGAGTAAACACTAATCTTCTGAACACACACACACACACACACACTGATGCAAACATCTAATCCAATGTCTTATTTATCCATCATATTTCCCGCAAAAGTAAACACACAGTGCTCAATACAAATGGTCTCTTGGTTCGATGATGTTTTTTATGCCTATTTCAGTCAAATTATCTGTTCCTGAAGGTGTTAAAGGCTCATGAACTGTCTTCCAAGGAAAAAGTCCAATCTGAACCAGTGCTCATGGTTTTCATTTTTCTGGACAGAGCTCAGGCCAAACCACAGATCTTTCACTGAGCCAAGTGTAGCTGTGTTAATCATTAATGGTCTCTACCAACAGCAGAACAAATGGCAGAAACCACACTCAGGGTTAGACGATTTCAATCTGTGATACATTTTTTACATGACTATCGGCTTTGGCAGCTCACTCTTGTGTTTACTGACTACATGCTGGAAGCAAATAGCAGGTGTCATGCTGCTGAGCTGTCTGTAAAAGGCTACAAAACCCAGCTTGACCATTGTTTCAACCACAAAGGTTAATGTGCTTCCAGGTTTGGGGCAGGTGCCTTGGCAGGGCACAGAGACAATATGCGGACAGCACGGTGTTAGGGTTCAAACTAAGGTTAGCTCTCACTGTGGTTCGAGCCTCGCAGACGGACTGATTGGTTTACTGCTCTGTGTTCACCCCTCAGATGACCACAGCAGGGTGAAGCTGAGGCCACTGGCTGGGAAGGACTCCAAACACACAGACTACATCAATGCCAACTATGTGGATGTGAGTGCTTCCACAGGGGCGTCTCAAATACCGATCTGGGATCTGTGTCTGAATGAGTGAGAGTCGTTTTGGAGATGATGAATGTTGCACAGAAGAATGGAGTCTGTTGAGATTTATGTACGGTATTTAGAATGTAATAGTTTATCAATGATAATTATGTTTTCATTTCCCACTTAAATATTCATCCATTAGGGTTACAACAAGCCTCAAGCCTACATCGCAGCCCAGGGGCCTCTCAAGTCCACTTTTGAGGACTTTTGGCGGATGGTGTGGGAGCAAAACACGGGTGTCATTGTTATGATCACAAACCTGGTAGAGAAAGGCCGGGTAAGCTCCGACACGTACAAACTGAGTCAATATTTTGATTAATGACCAGTCACCACATCTTCATAAACCCTTTTACATATCAGCTCACATCACCTGCTAGATGATAATCATGGCTGCTTATTGCAGGGTAGGGCAGTTACAACAGCAGCATCTGAGGGAGAGACTTTTCTTAAAGCAATATATAGGCTTGTCACACTTAAACGTGTAACTGATTAACTAAAAATAGGCATTTCATTTCCGTGGCTGAGCATTAAGGTATTCATTCAAGGTTCAATGAGATACTATATGTTTTTGGACCACAAAACATGGACATGGTCTCTGTGGTGTTGAAGGATGGCTATTGAGAACCGGCCCCCATTAAGAATTGGTAAGAAATAGGTCATTCCATAACTATCATTGGTCTTTGTGCTTAATGATTCCCTTATAGATTCTTTACATTACACTGGAGCGTTTGGACCCACTGTCCACTATTAAGCCCCAGCCCTCTCAGCTTAGCAGATAAATAACAGTTTCCCAAGAAAATTCTGATTCAGGATTTTTTGCTTGAAGTTTTACTTAAGAAGCTGTAAAACTGAACACACAAAGACACGTACATTACTCTCTCACAACAGATTCCTAATCAATAAATTCAACATGTTATACATCTGCTAGTGTACCACGATTAGTGTCGAAAGCGAACAGCACACACTCAACAGGAGGTGAATTTTCTCATAGTTCAGCAGCTTTGACCATATCAAGCTCATGTTTTTGCCCAATGAGTCTTAATAACTGTGTGTGTTTTACAGAGGAAATGTGACCAGTACTGGCCGACGGAGAGCAGTGAAGAGTATGGCAACATTGTCGTCACACTGAAGAGCACTAAAGTCCACGCCTGCTACACTGTTCGCTGCTTCACACTGAGGAACACTAAAGTAAAAAAGGTGAGAACAACAAGGAGGAAATGAAATTTCCTGTGGGATAGGACAAAGAAAAGGGTTTTATCCTTCTCATCATCATGTCCTCCATTTCTGCTTCTCCCTTCAGAGTGTGAAGGGGAACCCTAAGGCCCGATCTCAGAGTGAACGAACAGTGCACCAGTTTCATTACACCCAGTGGCCGGACATGGGAGTCCCAGAGTACACGCTGCCTGTCCTCACCTTTGTCCGCAGATCCTCAGCCGCCCAGATGCCTGACATGGGACCCATGCTGGTCCACTGCAGGTAAAGTCTCTAATCTGCTTTCTCTTTACTCCAACTCTCTTCATTCCTCTGTTTCTAATCCTCTTAAATGTGGATCAGTATATCACTCAACGGTCACACTGTCTGGACAAATGTGTCACAGAGACTCAACTGAAAACAAAACATCCTTTGTGAATAACTAGAAAACACTTAAAGCCAGGTCCTCTTTTTGATTTAAGGTACCAGTCTATAAATCTTCTTTTTCTTAGTGATTAAGATGAAAGATAATTCCCCAAGTGTTGCACTCTTATTAGATGTTTAAATAGTCACTCTTTAAGTTTCTGCATGTGAAATAAATCAATAAAAAGTGATGAATCAGAGCTCAGACACTGAAAGAAATGAAAGAAATCACACCAAACTATTAAATCATGACTCACCCAAAATAAATTTACTCTGTTTCTACTTTGGATGGGGATCAAATTCTGCTTCCGTTGAGGACCTGGTCCACATTTTCAGAACTCTAACTCTTGAAATTATTGATTTCTCTCCCAATTCTCATTACATCATGCTCTGATTTAAGTCACTTTACTCAAATCAGTGGTGCAAAATCATACATTGATTATCTCCTCAAGTTTTTGAATAAAACTCAACTCTTAGCCATTATATATTTCACCACACAACAAAGAGAATTCTGTTCATTTGCATGCTGTAAAGACTGAAGACAGAGAGGTCTGAAGTTTTGCTACATTTTACGAAAAACAAAAGCCAAGTGAGGAGGGAGTGAAGTGCACGTCATTGTCGTCAGGTTTAAAAAAGTTTTGAGTGGCTTTTGTCTGCCTCCACTCAAAACAGCCCTGGAAAAAGTGTCTGAATCTTGTCACTTAAAAAGTAATCTGATGTTGAAATTGGTGAATTATCATGATTAGATGGCTCAACAAGTAGTGACACATTTCACTGTCATGTATCTAAGACTGGGACTAGGAAATAACCATTTGGTAAATGTTGTATTGTAGTTTTGTGTTTAAATGTAGACTCGGGGAAAAGCAAATAGGGTTACAAACTTGATTAAATTAAATTGTTTGGAGGATAAAGTTGATTTCAGTAATTTAAATACCGCAAAAATATTTTCTTTTCTGTTTACCATATACTTGGCAAAAGTTCGTTTGTGATCCAGTGTTAAGTCTCACTGATATCAATCAAAGATCAGAAAAATAATCTTTTTTTTTTGAGTAGGCAGCTCTGAACTGTGGGTCAGTCAAAGAGCATGAACTGGTGTAGCCCTTTTACAGCCAGACTCTGATGTAACCCCTTACTCTTTGGCCAAATGGCATCATGGAAAGAAAACCTGATCAAACCAAAAATGGGAGACTCATGGAGAAAAATATATCTTATGTCCAGAAAAAGGGTATGTTCTGTTGCAGTAGATTTATTCTGAATACTTATTCATTTGACTTAAATGTGCCTGTTGAGAAAACCTGATAAGTTTAGTGAAATTTTCTTTACTTCACAATGTTTTCATGAAAGCTTTGTTGAAGTTCTGTGGCTCCCAGTTAGAAAGATTGTTTGGTTGTTTGTAGGGCCGAGCTCATAAACACTAGCTCTTATCCTTGTTGTTGTTGTTGTTCTACATAAAGCAGTGCACAAAGTCCATCGGCTTTTACCTCAGCTGCCTATATAAGCAGCATCAGAGAGACGCTGCCTCAGCCACAGTTGGCAGCTTGAATTTAAGGGCATTTTACAGTAACGCAGGCGGGAAATTATGGGTAATTGGCCGCTGACTGTGGTCTCCCGGGGGGGGGACTGAATATGAAGCACTCTGCTATCATCTGCTCTGTGATGGCCGATAATAACTCGTCACGCTGCCTCACCGCTGTGGCTTCAGACACACCGCTCATTACTCCCATTTTGTACTAGGACACAGACACATAGACACCCTCCCACTCATTATACAAAGAACAGCACAGACAGAGACACATTCATATCCACCCTGCTGTCCTGCTGCAGGAAAGCAACTGGAACTAAAAGGCCTGAATATGTAAGTATAGGAAAGAAATGAAATGTCTCTGTGGTCATGCAGTCAACTTCCAATATGGAAGAAACAGAAAAACAGCAGTTTAACTGAGTTAATCTGCTTGTTTTTGTTGAGTTAAAATCATGAGAAGAAGAAAATTTCCATTTATAGAAGAATTTTATTTGTCTTAAAGTCCCCATGAGGACTTTCTGAGTGATCCTGAAAAGGTCTCACTTCTAGATGCCTGACATGGATTAAGTTGTTTGTGATAATGTTCATTCCACCCCACATGCAGCAGTTTTACCGCAGTGATCTGTTCAAACTTGAGAGTCTAACTATAAAATAGAGCCAGGTTATGTTTGCTCTGCTTGGTGAGGCTTGAGTTGGTAGATGAACACTGATAGGACATAAACAGGATTCACTCATATTATGTGTTATGGACACGTCTCCGAGCACTAGGCAGTGAGTAATGGTGATTATGGCCAGCTACCAAACAGCAGTACAAATCAAGTTTACAAAGTTTGCTTGTCCCACATTTCAAACAGTAGCAATATGCAACTGTCTATGAATACACTTCCCTGTTGCTTTTTATCCTGTAAAAAGTTGTCTTGAAAAAAGACAAGTGGTATTAAAAAGATGAATTGATCTCCATTCGTTTAGTTCAAAACAAACACACACCTTGGGAAGAGTCATGTTCATACAGGAAATACAGTCTCTCTGGAAAACACACACTTTTCTTCACAGCCCTGTTAAATGTATGCAAACACCATCATGACTGTCATGCCTCTAAAGGAATATATTTTCACTCATAGTGAAGTATTTAAATCACAGCTCTGTCAGCACTCTTTGAAATGCACTTACATCCTCAGTGACAGGGTAATTACATGCATGCAGTGACAGATTGTGCATACATCTATTTCTAAGTGTCTGTAAAACATCCATTATGTAAATATGTGCTGGCCTCCCCATAAAAGTTGATTCTCTGCAGCAGTTTCTTTCTTAAATCTGCATAATTTTAAGTGAATATTTTGTATTTTTTGTGCATTTATCAACATGAAGTTAACATTTTTTGAGCTGGTTGTTCTCCATTTGGTTACATTCACTGCTTCAGGCCTCACAGGCTGGGGTGCGTCCAGACTTTTGGGCTGGGGTGGTACAAAGTGCGTGTGCACATACACACATCAGAAAAGGTAACGCAAGTGGTAACTGTACAAATCCTGACCTGAATTCAGTTTTTTTGCCCCAAACAACAACTTAGTGTCGAATACTCCCTTAATACTAAAGGATAACAAAGAAGACTGTGAGCAGCCTGCGGCAACACAGCTAAAATTTGACATAAAACCCATCTCTGATAAGGAGAATGGCCAATTATAGATCAAGACTTTAGGATGCAGTAGAGGGGCCTTAAAACTTCCCCTTGCCACTCCTCTAGACACGCTTCTGCTCACAGGAATATTAACTATTTGTCAATCCACAAACAAGAGAAGAGTGCAAGAAAAGGAGGTCTACTTTGAAAAACTTCACAGAGATTGAAGGGTTTTTGGAGGTCTGTGAAGGAATGTAGGGACGGTGAGGAGAAAAGTTACCCACCAGGAAAATGTCTGTATGTGTCAGGGATCATGAGAGAGTTGGATATCACCTCTTTTCACCTCTTTATAAAATAAATAAAATATCAGTTTGAGCTCCACTTTAAAGTAAATTATGTCTATGTTTGCTTGTGGTTTGTGTATCTGGCTTTCTTTGGTTTCTGTGCTGGTCCTCAGTATTTGGTTTGTGTTGCAGTGCTGGTGTGGGCCGGACGGGGACCTACATCGTCATAGACAGCATGCTGCGGCAGATCAAGGACAAGAGCACAGTCAGTGTACTCGGCTTCCTCAAACACATACGAACCCAGCGCAACTATCTGGTCCAGACCGAGGTTTGTACGGCTTTCTTTGTCTCGCTCTGGATCTTCCGTACCAGCTCGTGATCAGCTTAAGAACTCTTTCTCACATCCCTTTTTGTCTGATCTAGGAGCAGTACATCTTCATCCACAATGCCTTGATGGAAGCCATTCTGGGTAAGGAGACAGAAGTGCCAGCCAATCAGCTTCACAGCTACTTCGGCAGCATCTCAGCGCCTGGACACAACAGTGGGACTCGTCTGGAGAAACAGTTCAAGGTAATGGGACTGTTGGCATTTAGATATCATTCCATGTCCAATATGTGTCATCAAATGTCCGTCACTCCATGACTTCGAAAAGTAAAAGTGGTACAACTAGAATAAAACGTACAATAAGAAAGTCAAAAATGTATCTCAAAATATTCAATATAATCTTTGTGCAAGGTGAGAGTTAAAAGAGATAACTTAATAGATCATCCTTTTTTGGATTCGTCAGTCTTTCTATCTCTGTTCTTCCCCTCATCCTGGGTCAAACTTCCCTCTTCTTACCAACATTTCCCTGCCCCCACTGAGAGACCCTGAGGATAGATAGGCTGCTTAATTCCCCCAGTGAGCCTCAGACATTGATATGTTTATCATACTTTTTTTTTTCTTATCGCTGAGCCTTGATTTCTGCCTGCTAGGGTTTGATGTTGGTTTGAAGTCCTGACTGCAGAAAAACAAAACCCTAAATCCATCACATTATGTATAAATAAGGTTCAAAGTTTAACTAAATTCAATGAATGTGCAGACATCAGGTTTCTTTGTAATGGTAATATATTTATACTTTTATGACAGGATTAGGCTTAAGTCTTTGTTTAGAGCTGAATTTAGTCTTTGTTTGTAGCTGTTTTGGTTTGTTCCTGGTCTTTGTAGTCGTTTGCCATCATACGTGAGACACTTTGCCTCTGTTTGTTCTCCTGTTGTTGCTCAGGGAGTTGCTAATGTGAGCTTATTCGTGTTTTATCCTCAGGTTTTATCACAAAACTTTGAAGCATCGAATGCTAAAATGTTTACTTATACTCAAAGAGTTGGTGACACAAAATCAGAATACTTCATTGGGAAACATAGCAGTATGTGAGGAGGCATGTTTGCATGGATTTAAAGCCTCTTTAGCAATTTATTACAGAAGCAAATAAACAACAGGCCCTCATGAATGTGACTGACCCATGACCTCTTATAATGAAGATGCAGAAGAGATTTGAATCCTTTCTTTACACTTTTACGTGATTTTACAAAAAAAATGTTCATAAGCTTACTTGCTACTTAAAAAGATAAAAAAGAGCACAAAACTGAGAAGATAAAACAAAGAATGACATAGAGCGGCAGGTCAGACCTGAACCCAAACCACATTCTTTAAGGACTTGAGCCTCTGTACAAAGGACACGCCATTTAACCCCTGCACTAACCTGAAGCCCATGAGGACTCATTTTAGTTTGAATATATTTTTGTGTGAATACAAGAGGTGTTTTGATAAGTTAGATGGGGTTAAAGGGGTTAAAGGAAAAAAAAAAAAAACATAGACAATACCATAAATGGACATAGTCTCTGTGACATCACCCATCTGTTTCTGATGTGAAGTTTTGAAGCTCAGTGGACTAGGCCATATTGGAAGTGTTAAACTCTTCGGGGCGGCTGTGGCTTAGTGGCAGAGTCATGGACTTGCAATCGGGGTGTCGCAGGTGCCAGCTGCTTGTCACATGCCAAGGTGTCCTTGAGCAAGACACTGAACCCTCAAAAATTGCTCACCACTGTACGTCGCTTTGGACAAAAGCATCTGCTATATGAAATTGTAGAATTGTGAACCTCAAATGGACAGTCAATGAACTGCAGTTCTTAGCTTTTCTGCATTTGTTTCATTACTGGCAGCCAGAGGTTTGCACTTGATAGCAACTTGTCTCTGCCATGACAACAAAACAGGACACTCCAACCCCTTGGGCACTTTGGGTACTGCGGTTACACCTTTGTCATTTGTACAGCTTCTTTTTAAAGGTATGAAAAATCCAATGGGTTAATTGTATGCACTTGTTTATGCTTTCCAGCTACAATGGTTTCCTTTCCCATTCACAAACTCTAACAGATCCACCTTTTCTTCTTCTTTTTCTTCTTCTTATTCTCCTTCTTCTTTTCTGTTTGTAGTTGATAACACAGTGTAATACCAGATTCACAGACTGCTTCAATGCTCAGAAGGACTGCAACAAGGAGAAAAATCGAAACTCCTCCGTGGTGCCATGTAAGTGTAACACTCACGAGACCAAAATGTTTTCAATTTCAAATAAAAATGCCTCCAGCAGCAAAAAGCAAACAACAGTAAATAATAACTCCCAGTAGAAAAAGTGTTGACATTATTCAATGAATTGATCATCTGTGAGTTTGCAACCTCAGCACTAAAGAGGAACAGGACATGGAGAACTGCAGAGGATATTTGTGTTCTGTTCACATCATAGATTAGTTTATCTCTGGTAAAACAAAAGATAATGAATGAGTTTCAGAGCTTTGCAAAAACTTGTATGATAACTCTAAAATGGTGTGATGAATTGCTGAGTTTGTTTCAGAGCAGAGTCACTGTTTACAATTTCATTTACATGATAGCTGTACCATTTAGAGACTGAATTCAACATGGACATCTTCCTCATCCATAAATTCTTAAGCCATGTTAGGAGGCAGTATTATGCTGGCTCAATTTAGCTTTGGATCAATGTTAACATAGGTAAAAAACTGGAAAAGAAGTGGACACCAACCAACAGCAGCTGATGTTCTGGGGAATCATAAACAATTCGAGATAGTCCTCATAGTGCCTTTTATTTATGAGCAAATTTGATTTAGAACCCTCTAAATCTTCTCAGGTTTCATTTTTTTAAGTGTGAAAACACATCAATGATAGGACAGTAGATGGAGTAGCTTTGAGGACTGGAGGCTCTGGAAATGAGACACCTCATCTGACCAAACTGATGCTTCTTTAAACGTTTTTGAAATAAATAATAGTCAAAAAAGTCTCAAAATAAAAGTAGGTAAAACCTTTTTTGAAAGACTGTTGTTCACAAGCTGGCGTCACTTTCCTTTTCTCTGTGTCCTGCAGCTGTTACACAATCTGTTAACGGTCACTGGCTGTTCCACATTTCTCTGAATCACCTCCCAAGAATTTCAAAGAACTGTCAGCACTGAACCAATAACAGCAAAAAACATGAATGAAAGCCCACAGAGTGGCCTCTCAGAGCATGTTCTGTCCTGATAAACTGGTGAATGGGTTTTTTTTTCTCTCTCCCTCTCTCCCCCTCTCTCCCCCCACCCTCTCCCTCTCTCCCCCTCTCTCCCCCCACCCTCTCCCTCTGTCTCTCCCATCCATGTCTGAGCAGCGGAACGAGCAAGGGTCGGCCTGGCACCTTTGCCTGGCGTCAAAGGCACAGACTACATTAATGCCTCTTACATCATGGTCAGCACCTCCACTTTTTCTGTGAATCACTGATCTTTCCACTCTGCCCTTTCAGGTTTAGACTCAGAGCAGGTTACACAAAGTCGTGGCTGCTTCACTTTCTATTGATACTGATTTTATTTTCCTGATGGGCGCATCTTAACTCAGTTTGATGTCTAGTACATTTCACAGTTAAAATTAAATCTTTGTACCTTAACCTAGGGCCTTGTTGCTGCACTTTCCATAAATCACAAACAGAACAGGAAAAAAATAACCCTATCACTTTACTTCAGCCACCAGTAAAGAACAGGCTCTTTGTTTTGTTTTGTGTTCAGTTTTGTATCAGTTTAAACCTGAGTTGAAATCAGTGATATGTGTTCAGTAACTTTCTCACTAACCTAATATTGTGCTTTTCTTTTTTTTATTCAGGGTTACTACAGGAGTAATGAGTTCATCATTACCCAGCATCCTCTGCCTCACACCACAAAAGACTTCTGGAGAATGATCTGGGACCATAATGCACAGATTATTGTTATGCTGCCTGCCAACCAAGGACTGGTAAAAGAACACACACATTAACAACGCACAGTTAGGGATCGATCAATATGGACTTTTTTTGGGGCCGAAGGCTATACCAATTTTGTTCATCATTCTTAGCCGGTGCCGATTTTCATAGGCTGACATTTGGGGCTGACCCTGCTTATGCTATGATAAATATTATGGGTCCCGATTTTGAGATAAGGAACATCAATTAAACTATATTTAACAAAAAAGGAGGTGGGAAAAAGAGGTAGAATATATTGCAAACCTTAGGAACATCTTAATCTTTGTTCAACTTGATCCAACAAATATTTTGATACAGTTTTGAAGTTTCTTGACTCTGCCGTCTACAAGCAGGGGAGGAGCAGGGAATGGTCTGCATGTGAACTGTTGTGTCTCCTATCAGCACAGAGCTGCCCGTGGATGCCTGTCTGTAAATCATACCGTGAAAAACCCATCCACGTAAATGCAAAAATCAGCGTAATACATCAACCTGCTGATGCTTTACTTACACACCATGAACAGACACTTGAGTCAGAATTCCTGAGAATAACTCAAAGTTTCTGTTAAATTTGGGCGCCACCTGTTGACGAAGTGGGGCCTCTGATGAAAAAAAAAGCTAATACAAAGTTACTCACTGGATTCTCTGTGTGCTATCCAATTTGATAGTTTTCATTGCCTTACTTTTCCATCACAAGGGACATTTGTTTCAACTTCTTTCAAATGCGATGCATGTTCTTTTTCTTGATCATCTGATTGGGTCTTTGGTGTTCGAGTTCAGCTGAACTTTGCAGAGGAAACAAATACATTATGAATGTTGATGTTAGCACTTTTCATGTGGATATGATTTTACATGTAATCTTGAAGAAACACCATCCAGCTGACAAAAGAATGTCTGCAGACTTTACTTCAGCTCAGTATTAGCTAACACAGTGTATTTTGATGTGTGAATGAATCCTTTAAAATGTGCACTGCCACTGCATTTCTCTTTTTCTGATTTAACCTTCTAAGAGACTGCATCAACATTGCATATGTTACATTTTTGCCTTCACTTTTCAAGCTTTGACCCATCAGCCACATTTAGGGACACTGCCCACGTTATCTTTTAGTGATATTACAACATTACACTCATTTCAGTGAAAAAACAGTGCAATAACACTTATAACTAAAAACTAATAGCAGATGAATAACACTAAAAATTTAACTCCCTATATAAAGACCAAGCTTGTTTTTTTTTTTTATTATTCGGTCTTTCTCATCCCAAATAGCAAGGAGAAATAATATATGAACACCAGAAAAAAGCTCAAGTCTCAGGAACATCTTCTGAAAACCAAAGACAGTTTGTGAAACAGTGTCAGTCAGTGGAGCAGGATCCTCTGGGTGGTGAGTGATGCAGACTTGTAGCTGATGTGAGCGTCTGGTTTTCTCTGAATCAGAAAGTTCCTGAAATGCTGATGTTGCAAAGTCAGGAGCTCTCTCAGTTCACAGGCTCAGTTTACACACCTGAACCACCAGGTAACATGGGATCTCTCCTCTTCCCAGTTAGCACAGATGTTGTGTTTCTTGAACAAATGGGTTTTGACTGCAAAGTAAAGAACCTGTAACATCTCTGCAGGGAGCTTATACCTATACTGGTGTTAGGTTCATAATTTTTTGGTGAGAATTTCTCAAAATTAGCTTCACCATGTGGTAGTATTGACCCCATCTGCAGCTGTTATTAGTCTCACAACCAGAACTTCTCTCCTCCACCTCCATTAGCAAAGAGGCTGAGCTGACCAGTTCCTCATGTCAGCGATACACTTGCAACTGACAAGTACCTCATATAATCCCACTTCAAAAAAAAGCTGAACTATTCCTTTAATAGAGGTTTTAATTTCTTAACCTTTTATTACAACATAAATGTGTGATTCATCTCTTAACTAAAGTGTTGTTTTCTCAATCAAAGATAAAAATAAATATAAATTTTGTAAATACAATTATAATGCAGGGTAATAATGTGTTGTTTTATAAACAAAGAGCCATAATTTGTGGACCTCTGTGCTCTCCTGCAGGCAGAGGATGAGTTTGTGTACTGGCCCAGTCGGGAGGAGGCCATGAACTGCGAGGCGTTCACTGTCACCCTCATTAGTAAAGATCGTCTCTGTCTGTCCAATGAGGAGCAGATCAGCATCCATGACTTCATCCTGGAAGCAACACAGGTCTGTGACTGTGTGTTTGTGTGTGTGCTTGTGTGCATGCAGGCAGATATTTATAAATGCAGTAAAGGTTTTTGTGAGTTTTGTGAGTGTGTGATTGTTTGTAGCTCCCAGAGGTATCAGGTGGAACATGAAACATGACTTTGCCTGCTCATTGTCTTCACATCTGTGAGCACACAGCGTTCATTCTGTTCAGAACAATTATCAATTTAAAAGTCACATCCTGTTTTTTTTTTCTCCAGACTTTCTGTAATCCTTTCACAAAATTTTCATTTTCATCACTGTTTTGAAATCTTTCTTGGTTGAAAAGCTGTTGCATGAACAGCAGTCAAACCTGGGTCAAGCTTCCTTAAAGCTTCCCACAAATCACATACATTGTTTTATGCAAAACAGGATGAACTTTCTAAGAAAGTACTTTTGCACAATCTTGTTGTTTTACTCAATGCCAAAGTCTCACAAATGATTTCTATGAATTTATTTCACATTAAATATCCTTTGTAACCTTTTCGTCTGTCTTTTGCAGGATGACTATGTATTAGAGGTTCGTCATTTTCAGTGTCCCAAGTGGCCAAACCCTGACGCACCCATCAGCAGCACCTTCGAGCTCATCAACCTCATTAAAGAGGAGGCAGCCACCCGCGATGGACCAACCATCGTCCACGACGAGTCAGTCTTACCCCATGTTTACACTGAAAGCACAAACACACACCAACTTATTATTAGATAGTTTTTTGTGAAGGTTCTGCAGAAAGTTTCAAAATATGCTTTATGCTAGAAAATGGGCCAGTGTAGAGTCACTGATTTACTGTTAAATGTTTTATCCTGAGGGAAGAGGATCAAAAAAAGCCAGAAAAAGCAAAACTAAGAAGAATAGCTGAACCTGTCCATACCAAATACAAAAAGCCACACAGTAAACAATGAAACCACAAACAGATGACAACAAACTCATAAAGATAAGAGGAAATGGACTATAAACACACACAGGGTAACAGGACACTGGGGAAACTAATAGTGCAACTAAACCAGAGGGAAACACAAGTTCAAGCTCAGGATGTAAAGCTGAAACAGACACTCGCAACACAAGAGACGATTGCATTGAATTAGAGAAGCATGAACCGAAATTGAATTTGATGTTTTGGAATGATTTTTCTTTTTTTTTCTTTTGTTTTTGACCTACTTGAAATTTTGAATCTTCATATTATTTAAATTTTTTTTTAAAAAATCAATTTTGGTTGTGCACAGTTGCTGCTACAAAACTGATTTTAGGCATGGCGTTGACACATAATAAACGCAGATCTTGCAGAAAGGATCAAAATTAAAACTCTGTAGGGTTCATCAGCTGCGTCCTTTCAGTCGATTATTATTTATTTAGTTTTTGGGGGATAGTATCTAGAATATTCCTCCACTCCTACATGATGAGAATGAAAAAGTATTCAAAGCCTCACTGTGTGTTCTGAAACCTTGCACCCAAATCATTCTGAAGTAAGTAAGAAAAGACGTATCTGATCTTTTTCTTTATCTAACCTCTGAATCCCCCTTAGGATCACCTGTAAACTGCCCAATTAAACATAATGAAAGTGTCTTTAGTAGTGACACATATTAGTGTTTTTAAACGACACTAATCCAGCAGCTCTGCTCATGTTTATTCATTAGAATAATAAAGATTGCCCGTCCCAGCTTCAAGAAGAAAACTAATGACTAATTGAGCACTTCATCGGGTTGCCATGGTGCAGCCAGCTCGCAGCACCTGAGAGATTGTCAGTTAGAGGCTCATCCTAATTGTCTTCACGCTCATTATTCAGCCAGCCATGGGTTGTTAGCAGCTCTTTCTGCTGAGCTCCTGACAGGGCTGCTAATGGAAGAGGAGACGCTTTACGTTGTGAATGCGACCCTGCGTTCTCTCGGGAGCCTCACGCAGTGCCGAGCTGTCGTTCTCAGGTGGATTTGTTCGCTAATAAATCTTTAATCAGGGAGGTGACATTCCTGATCGGTGAGGGTCTTCACTCCTCAGCTAAGCTGCTGTCAAGGACATCACAAGCACTGAGTTGTGAAGGTTTTCAAGGCAACGAAGAGTCCTCTGAGAGATTTTCTTACAGCCAATTGAATTAATCGAATCAGACTTGAATCGGAGGCGACGGAAAAAGTGAAAGACCATTTAAAGGAAATGCAGCCTCACAGATGACAGATACGCTGTTGTTGTAACAAGCTGCAAAAAATAGAAGCAGGGCCACAGCCTGAGCAGAGGACTATAGGTGGTGGGTGGCAGACATCCAATGATGACAGACATAACAAAGACACTACCATCAGTAGCTCTCAGCTTGTGAGAGTTCAGTGAGTAATGAGGCACTCTGAATACAATTCTTGGTCCGTCAGCGGGCAAAACAAGCTCTGTTAGAGGAGCTATTTAGATTGGAAACTGTTGTCCTCACACAGCTACACTTCAAAACAGCAGAACTTTTTCTCTAGGGTCCAACACTGCTGCTTTTCTGATAAAAGTGCTAAGCTGATTTCTGGTCCCACAGCCTGACTGTGTGTGAATGTGTGTGTGTGTGTGTGTGTGTTCGTGTGTGTGTTTATGTTTGCTTCTGACAGGTTAGGAGCTGTGTCAGCTGGCATGCTGTGCGCCCTCACCACCCTGTCTCAGCAGCTGGAGAGCGAGGATGCCATAGATGTCTATCAAGTGGCCAAGATGATTAACCTCATGAGGCCAGGGGTCTTTACATACATTGTGAGTCTAACACACCTCAGTATGCAATAATTTGTGGAGAGCTGCTCACATGTGTCTTCATACACTTCCTGACTCTGATCTGTCCACAGGACCAGTACGAGTACTTGTACAAAGCTCTGCTCAGCCTCATCGGCACCAAGGACAACGGCTCGGGCCTCCTGTCCAGGGACATTAACGTGACCATGGGGTCCATCTCAGACCAGTCTGACCAGGCTGAGAGCATGGAGTCGCTGGTCTGAGAGAGGCCCTCTGAGGTCTTGGAGTTGATCTGAGGGCAGGGTCCCCAAGCCCTCGTAGGAGGCGCTTAACTTTGTAAAACGTCAAGGAACTATTGTGGACAAGACTTTTTGAGGCCTTTTTTCGCCAGACTCTTGGTTAAAATGAATAACCTGATTACTTTTTTACACTGATAAAAAGTTTTTGATATTTATTTTTTCGCCATTTTATGTCTTAATGTTCTCCTACTGAAGGGTTTGCACCTGTGACTTTGAGTTTTTTTGTTTTTCACGACAGCGTGGATAGGCAACGAGAAACACTTTTCTGTCTTTTCTTGTTTGCACTATATAATGTCAGTGTTACTGCCTATACTAAAGCTGACTCACTTGGCTTTCCTCAACTCCAGCTCTGATTTTTTTTTTTCACATTCCACGGCTTTTGCCATGATTAATCCAACTGCTTCTGTGAAGGACGATGTTCTGCCTGACACACACACACAACACACACACATTGATTTCAGACAGTGGATGGAGGAAGGCGTGGACTCTGCCTCAGTGACAAAAAGCTGTTTGACTTCAGCTCAGCATGACCTCCTCCACCCTGCTCATCTATAGTACTCACATCTCCACTCATTTACCACAAGAAACAAGATGTTGGAGCATTTTGCCTCTAAAAACTAGCTCTTCTTTTCCAGTTACTTTCCTCCTCCCTTCTTCCTCTCCTTTTTTGTTTTCTTGCCTTCTTTTCTCGTCACTCTCCCTCTTACTAGCGAATCACACGTATGTTAGTATACCCAAGGTGGTGTAACAACTGCTACTGTGAAATTTTACTATTTCTTTGTATAATTCATATTATGCTTTTTAATATATGGAAATACTGTATGTATACATATATAAATATATCCTTATCATAATAACTTTGTGATTTTTGTACATGTCCTTTGTGGCCTCCTGCCTCAGGCCGGTTAATTTTCACCACATCAGATAGTTTACCACTCCAGGACTCACAGCTCATTTCTTAAAAGGCGGACTCCCTCAGTCCTTCACTTACCTGTATGCTGCTATGTCATGTGACCTCTCACACAAACTCACACACACTGATACACACAGACAAACCCCACCAGTAGTGACTGATATTAAATTTGAATCATCTGATATCAGATGGTGCAACAAACGATTTTTTTTTTCTATTTAAAGTAAAGACAGCCCTCATGTGCTCACAAGTCATTACAGGGTTGAGTTTGTGTGATCTGCAGAGGAACAGCAGACTCAGAAACAAGCTCTATGCAACATGTGGGTACGGTTTTAGTAATCTGAAACAGGGTTTAAAACAGTAAGTGTGAATCTGGTCCAGATTTTAAGAGTCTCACCACCGGGGTGTTTGATTTTCTTTGTTCTTTCAGTTATTTTTTAAGGTGCTTCAAATGATGTATAGTAAATGTTTGGTAGTTGTATGTGGTGTAAGAACTAAGTACAGGTCAAGAATATTGGCCCTATAATGGACCTAAATTTACAAATTGGAAGCCTGCAGCTGATGTTTTCACTGTTACACATGTGTCAGTCTTTGTTGATGAATCCCAACAAGAGTCAGTGTTTCCTCTGTACGCAGCCATCGTTGCCAGAGCAGAAACGAGCTTTCTGTTGTAATCTGGACTTGCCTGATGGACAGAAGTGATGCAGTACTAGATCATTGTGTTGTTACCGAAATGCTACTAAGTTCAACAGGAATACTTACATTTATATGCATCATCTCACGTTTCACTGTGATCAAAAGCTGTTTTGATGTGTTCAGAGTCAATACATATGTTTTCTTTTTGCACATCATGTTTTGCTTTCAAATCTGAACAATTTTCATGTTTGTAAAAGAAATAATACTCACTTGTCCATGGCACTCAGTCACAAACCTGCAGAATCCTACTTTAAATTAAACTTTTTGGAAATGCTTAACTAACCTCAGCAAGCTGGGCATTGTGGCTTTTGGTAGATTAATACGATTTAGAAATAACAGATTCTTTAGTTGCTGTTTTGAGCTCTGGGTTTGAAATGTTGCCCTTTAAAATAAAATATTGTTTCGTTTTGTTATGTTTTTGGAGGCATAAGTGATGAAACAAATGCAGGGTAAGGACAGCTACATAGCTAGTATACAGTGGTGAACAATATGATAAATGCAAAGAGAGGAATTTTCTAAAATTAGCTTAGGAATTTTATCCAATGCACCAGCATCATCCACTGCACACGACCTGATGTGACTGAAAATGTTCATAATGCTTGTTGCTGTTTATATAAGTGCAAAACATGTTGGCATGAAAGCCCCTCTTTTTAACACCCTCCTCCCTCATTAGATCATAATCCAGTGTCAAAAGCCAACTATTGAGTATGTTAAAACAAGTCACTAGTGGAGGTTGGTGGTACTAGTCCACTCCAATTGGTCCCATGTGGTGGGTCAAAACTTTATAACTCTGAGCATTAGTGAAATCTGATCTGCTGCCAGCTATACCACCAGTAGCAGGGTTACCAACTCCAGCAGAAGTAAATGATACTATAATTAGAGCCACACAGCTGCATTACAACTGTAAGTTGCTGAATGCCATGGAAATTGCTCCACATGGAGACAGTTGAAACCTTTTATTCTCTTTAGGGCACTCAGTGTGACCTATATTCTGGACTGATGGTCGTTCAGGTTTCACTGAGTTCTTTGGTTGCTGGGGAAACATATTTTTTACATCAAAGAGAAATCAAAACGTATGTTTTGTTTTTCCTTAAAACATTTTTTCTCACCAATTTCTGGATGAAATCATCCAACAAGTCGTTCAAACATAAGGCATTGACCAGATCACAGTCGATTGCCATGGCAGCCATAGGACAAAAACCTGACAGAAAGGAAGTAAGCAGCATTTCAGTGAATGGGCAGCAAAAATAGGACACAACAGGCGAGCAGGTGGAAGGTCTGTTTGAAATCTGTGCTCCAAAACCACAGTCTAAATATCCTAAAGCCTTGTGTACATAGTTTCTGTTCCTCTCCTTTTTTCAAGAGACGTATTCTTTGACTTTTTTATAGACAAAGAACAGAGCCTCAAATGTTTGCTGCTTTCACTGCAGTAATCCCACACACATAAACACTCACACACACAACTCTTAGTCGAGTGTGTTCTGATTGAGCCAGTAGTTTTCACAATATTCATATCTCTGGAATATGACTGCATGTGTGAACACTAGTTTTGCATTATGAATGAAGACACATTAATTTTCCCCACATAGCACAAAACAGATAGTGTGTCGAATGAGAGAGGGAGACAAATGTATTCTGATTTTTTACAAACTTTTACCAAAGACTTCTCCTCCAGCGCAGAAAACAATGCTGGGCAGGTTTATCCTCCCAGAAAACCTCTTTAAATCTTTCACTTTATCTCTGTATCAGTGTCCTTACAAAGTTTGCAACACAGTTGTGCTACAGTATTTGTGTGCTTTAACTTTGGCTCCAAATCTGTACTTGCAGTTTTCATCATACACCACAGTCAGTTTTGGATTCAGTAAATTTGTCAGAAGGAAAAAAATGAAGACACAAAACTTTTTTTTCAACGTTTTTCTTTAAATTTTACATTTCTATTTGAAACAAGGTGAGGAGTGATTGACCTTGTAGGGAAGTGACACTAAAGATTAATTTTCCTGCTTTAAAAATTCTGATATCAACTGCTGCAGCTCAGCTTATTGTACCATGTTAACTAGCTAAAATACAATAGCACCAATCAATCAGTCAAACCAGTTTTAACCCTTTGTTTGCCTTTCTACCAGACTACAACAGAACAACACACTGGCATGAGTAAAGCAGAAAGTACTGTACACATCTTTTATTTGTGTTTGTTTACCGACTAAAACATTTGCCCACATTTTGAACCGTGAAGCATCTCAAATCAATTTGAAGATGTTGCTGTAAGGGCTTGTGTCCACCAAGAGTGATCTGCAATTGACAATTTGAAAGATATTTTATTATTATTCTTTTCATTTTATTGTGTTGAATGCTTTAAATGAATGTCATTTAAATATAAAGAAATATAACTAGCTCCACACCTGGAAATCTTATCCCGTAGTCTCCCTTTATTGTTGTAAAAAAGTGTTCAACAAAAAGTCCCACCCTCTTAGTATTGATGTGTAAATGTGTGGGAAGAGACAGCAAACCATGTCAGTACGAAAAGTTGAGTGAATTTCACTTGAGAGTTCTGAGTGCAGCGACAACAAACAGAGATTCAGTTGATTGGCACAGACCCTGACTGACAAAACATCACATCTGCAGAGTAAAAAGGTGCCGCAGGTGCAAAACAGACACAAGTGGACACAGGCCCCAAAGCAGAAAGAATGCAGTTACCCATAACTTTCATCTATCAGGAATGTATGAATCATGCAAAATAAACGGATCTATAAAATCATGATTTGTGTTAAAAATGCTGGTATCAGAGCTCTTAAGATTATTTCTCTTTTATTTTTGTTTTTTGTTTTTTGATCACCATGTGAAAACAGTTCTGGTCATTTTGATGATTTGGAAAGCAAAGTGTCATGTGCTGCCCTTTAGTAAATATAGGATGTGTACATAGGTTTTGTTGCCTCTGTAACCCAGCTTTTCTCTGGGAAGTGCGTGTGTGTGTGTGGACTTAAATGAAGGAAATGTTGCTTTAGAATGATTTTGTGCTTCAAACTTTAACACTTTAATTCATTTTGGTCCTCAGTGTACCTCAGATCACTTTCAAGGTGTCTGGCCTGATCTCTCTCACTTCTGCTCACTCACGGTGGCACTATTTGTGGTGAACTGTGCAGAAACCAGGTGTGTGTGAGTGTGTATCAGTTTGTGGTCATTATCACATTCCAGTTTCCAGCTTCACGCCCTCCATTGATGTTCAGGCAGTGATTGTGATATTACAATGTTATCCCCTTTTTTTCTGCTTTGGTTTCCGTCCTCTGGAGGCAATGATTCTGCTGTCAAACCTGAACAATGGAATAGCGCTCTTGTAATTCATGCGATAATTTCCTCTCCACTGACCCGTTTTGGACAGGTGGCTGTTTGTTCAACTTTTGTAAAATGAAGTAAGAGGAAAAGACGGATTTCTTTTTTCTTTCTTTTTTGTTCTTCGTTGAAAGCTATATCAAAGCATTCTATTATAGTGTTATTTAATATGTAAATGGTATTGCTATACATAAAATAAAATATGGGTTTTGATGTAATTTTCTGAAATGATTCGTGTGATGATGTTTTTGCTTTTTATGTTCAAATATTGTTTCGACAGGTTCTGATTTTGGTGGTCGACGTCTGGCTTATCTTGGATTTGACCACAGATATGCCATATAAAGTTTCTGCCCCCAAATCATGTCTTTTCGAAAAGATATATGATGCAGAGCAGAGCTGTAATATGAAATAGGTGTCTAAAAAATAAATATACACAAAAGGAGCCAAAAATTATTTTTTGTTTTATCCTTGAGTCTTCGAACTTCAAACAGTGTAAAGATTTTCTAAACAGAAAAGTCACAACTTTGTCGACCGGCTCCTTCATTAAAGCAGTCTGGCATATTTCACATGAACCCTTTGACACTGTGGCAAAAAAATGTTGATTCCCTTAAATCAGGTAGCAAAACAACATTGAGGTTATTCAAATGGTGGATACCTCCCTACAATTTGGGGCAACAGTAGTCAGGCTGGTGAGTTCATACCACGGTTGCTGATCTCTGAAAAGTTATCCACAATAAGTAGTTATGATAGCAGCAGAGTTTAAAGCTGAGATGTCTGCCTTGTTTATCTAAGCTGACATTTTTCTTATTATATTGTCAACAAATATCAGACTGGCTCCACTGTGAATCAAGTGTTAGTTCGACTCACAAATAGGCCAATAAGAATCTGGATCCAAGTGTTAATAACTGTAATAATACACGTCTTTGATTCATTTTGAGATGTATGTAAAGATGTGAATCATTTCAAATAAGTCAAATCATCCTTAAACATATTATTTGTGTCAAGGTTGGGATTTGTAGCTTTGATTGGCAACTGAGTAAGAAGAAAATGTATATACAGTGAGCGTGGGTGAGCAAATAACAATCCCTTAGTGATGTCTGCTCTGCTAAATGCCACAGCAGATAACTGCACCCAAAAAATAAAATAGATAAAAGCACCGACCTGTAGTTTAAAGGCTCTAAGGATGAGATTGTTCAATGCCACACTAAGCTGAAAATATTTTTTTTCCACTTCTGAATGTAAAGGAATTAGTGATGCATTTTACACCATGAGAGAATTTATACATTTCTTCCTTCACTAGTGGCTGCCAGGCTGTCTCAGAACTCTAAGAAGGCACAGGAGAGACCAACCCTCTGCCTGTTGATGATTAATGTGTTTAATGTGTTAAAAACTTATGAAAATATCAGGAAAAAAACATACATTGGTGTGGTGCTTACATGTGTCTTAAACAAGGATTAAACATGAATAATGTTCACATTAAAACTTAAACACGTCAATTTTAAAGTTAGTTTATTTACCAAATATTGTTCATGCGCGTGTGCGTGTGTGCGCGTGCGTGCGTGTGTGTGTGTGTGTCAAAGAGGAAATTCTGTCCATCCCTTTTACAGAAATTCATTCGCAGATCTGCCACATCCAATATGGCTGACGCGCTGACGTATCGTAGCAATGGGTGTCCATGGTAACCTGTGCGATCAGGGAGGAAGTTGTGAAGAGAAGAAGATAGAACTTCCGAAGGTGACTTCAAAATAAAACCAATCATATGTTTATTTGACGAGACAGTAGAAATATGTTCCCCTACAGCGCAAGAATCTTAAAAAAAGTGTCGGTTCATAACATATCCTTGGCTACTATGTTTCATACCAATGGAAGATGACCTAACGTATGATTTAAAAATTCCCCAAAATGTTGCTTTACTTTTTGGTGTTTTCTTCCGGTTGTGTTCAAACTGAATGTGGACACAAACCACCGGTTGTCGGAGGAAGAAGCTGGTGTAGTTAGCAATGTCGGTTTGTTTGCACCAAGAACATAAATTGATGCAGAAACACGAGGAAATGTGAGTAGTTTTTTGACAACGTGAAATTATAATCACCAGATTTGATAAATAACGGTGGAGTTATAACGGTTTACTCGGCGGAGGCTTTGCGTCTGCAATGTAGTAGTTCACCTACTGCTGTGCACAAAATTGGGCTTTTAAATGTATTTGTGTATTGCCTGGGTTAGCAAAGAAAACAATTGTACGGTTTTTGTGCTACGTTTAAGTTAGCATCTTTTACTGACTGGGCTCCTCCAAAAGTCATTGAAACAAGGTCTTGGCCCAAATCAAAACTTAAAGAAGTCAAATTGATCACTAACAGAGGCCCAGACTTCTTAAAACTCAGTTTTTTAGCTGCAAAGCGGTGATTCCACGGTCTTTACACCTGCCCGGACCACAGAAGACCCGGATGTAAATCCTCAGTACCTGGGCTCCTCAGGTTTAGTTTGGAAAAAGATCTAAATGTGTTTGTAAGTTATCAAAGAGGTTGTGAAATGACCCTTTTTTCTATCAAACAGGATTCAAGATTCAAGGGTGAATAAATAGTTTCATAGAGAAAAAAGAAAAGGTGAAATCTCTCTCTCATTTTCACAAGTAGAAAAAAATGGTTGTGAAACTGTCTTTTAAAACCCTGTACCTCGCTGTTTTTTTTTTTTTTTTTTACATCTCAACAGCTGAGGCTAATGTGTTGACCTTATGACCTATTGATAGAAGCAGAGCTGAGAAACTATCCTCCCTTGCTGTCTCACAAAAACATGGAGGATTCACAAACGGAAAACAGGGTATCCAAACCTGTAGCTTTTCTATTACGCTGTTTTTAAAATCATATTTCAACAGTTGATGTATATTGGTTCTGGATTTCAACCTGGTCCTGACAGAAGTAGAGCAGTGAAATAATTCTTTACTGCCTTCTTACAAATAGGCAGCAAGTTTACAAGTCCAAAACTGTGTTGAAAGAAGTCTGATCCCCTCTTGATTAGGTTAGGATAGATCAGAAGCCTGGCCCAAAAGGTTTGCATCAGGTTTGTTTCCATTTCTTTCTCCCAACAGCTGACTCAAAAGCTATGAATACATCGACAACTAAAGCGTCGCAGTTTACATGATGTTTTTGGAATCACTGCGCACTCACTGTGAACTGTGTTCAAGACACAGGCTATTAGTATGTTGATCATCAAGGCAAGTCTTGTGTTGTAACAGTTTTTCTTCTGTGCTATGTTTGACATCAGTCTAAAGAGGAGAGCAGAGCTGCTGGAGCAGATGGAGAGTCGCAAAGAGCAGCTGAAGATCCAGACAAAGAAGATGTTGGATGAGTCTGAAGCTGCTCGACAGAGGAACAACACTCTGCTGCAGGTAGCATGGACTGCTTTAAGATAAAATAACCGGGAAACTTACAGAAATACAGCAGCAAACAAGAGAGTATTAAGTGCAAACAACGCAACAAACTGTACCAATTTTTGCTAATATTAAGCGGTTTGATATTTGTAGATCACCAGTCTCTGTTTTACTGAAATAGAAGGGAACTTGTTAGAAGCTCATGTAACAAACTAACTCAGTTTAAAAGACAGTCATCCAAACTGATCCTGAAACTGATTGATATTATGTGTCAATCAGAGAAAAAAGAAAAAGAAAAATATAATAGAGACCATAAGAACTCTGTGTTTCCACAGGATTTACAGCAAATAGAGGATCGTCTCAGAGGAAGACATTTGCCTCGCCCTGATCTTCTGGCTCTGGAGGTGCAAAGTTTAATGATATAACCCTTAAAGTTTTAGACACTGTGAGATGTTTTAATGTGTAAATTCTGATGACCTGTGTAGAGAAAAGCTGTTATTATGTCATGAGCACCACCATCTACTCTGTTAAAGGTGTGTCTGTGGCCTGTGTGGTCTATGTGCATCTGCTGCAGGAGCAAAATGAATGAATGCAAACCTTCTTTTTACCCATCAGTGCCCAGGTGCCTCAACAAATGTCTGAATATTGTAAATATGCATATTGTATAACTTTTTGGTCTTCAGAGAGCAGTGAAGCACACACACACTGACGTAAACATCAAATCCTTTTCATACAGCTCTTTAAGCTTTCAAAGCCCTCTTTGAAGAGTTTCTCTGTCTGAAAAAAAAAAACTTCAATAGAAATTCATTTGGTTAATACTGCTCCAGTTTTCAATTTGAGGACAAAACATGGTGTGAATTTTTTTTTCCCCTAGGCTGGGTAACTTATTTCTCACAGATAAACTTTACCATTTGATCACACACAGAGAAATTTTAGTTTGAGGGACGAATATCAGTAAAACTTTTCTGGCCTGAAATGATTAGTCATGCTGCAGATCATCTAAATTAAATATGCAGGTCAGAAGGAAGCATCAGTACAAAGGTAAGACAGCTCTTTAATCTGTTAAAAATTTCTTACCATGCATTAAATAAAGTTTTCTATTTATCTAATGACTTTGCTGTAAAAAACATAATATTGCGGAATACACCTTGGATGAAGTTAGGATACATTATGCAGGGAAAGGCAGTATTCTACAATAAATTCTCCATAAACACCTACAATGTTCTCATACGCTGGTGTGAAAAGCTGGAAAACAGACCAAATTAAAATATTCCGAAGAGCACATTTTGTCCTTGAAAAGAAATTGTCCTCCAATTGAAAGATTGACACTCAAATGTTTAGTTCATCTGCAGGCGTCTGAAACTCTCACCTGACCTCTGCTTCACATCACTAAAAATCTTCATACTTTTTGTCTCAGTTTCTGGGAATAGTCATTAAAGAATCAGATTTTCCTGATTTTACATTGAGGTTTATGTCTCTGCTCCAGGCACAATACTGGACGTCTGTTGAAGAGTCTATTCCAGCCTGGGAGAACTTCCTCCTGGGTAAAGGTCCACATCCCACAGATAGTCCAGAGGAGCCATCTCGAAGGACCAAGCAGAAACCCTGCACAGCCAAAGACAGAGGCCTACCTCCTCGTCCTAAACCCAGGACTGATCGATTAAGGTGACCACCAATGGTGATGGTGATGGTGCACTGTAGCCTGAAAAAAGGATTGAATGGTCACAGGGTGCTGATGCTGCTCTTCAAGCTCTAAACACAGTCTGTAGTAAACAGATCCAGATTGCTGCAGCCAAGTGTCTTTATCTGACATACTGAACTGATATTGTCATGAATGCGGTGCAGTGTTATGACCACCAGAGGGAGCCAGTGTCATAGATAAAAGTCATGTGTCTGGTGAAGGCATGGATGAGTCGGTACTACAGCGGTTCACAGCCTGGAGAGCTCTGTTCAACATTCAGACAGTCTGGGCCACAATAAAACTACAGGTTTCTAGACAGAAAACTTAAGTCATTTTTGTTTATAAAATCTGACACATGAGCAGATTCAAAGACTTCACAATTTTGGGAAAGAGACATTTTTCATTTCTGCACTTGATGAGTTTAGGACATTGATTGGGACAAATTGTGATTTAAAATAAAACAGTTTTATTTTTGGTAAAATAAACCTACTGACACTCAAAATAACCTCAAATGACTGTGAGGAGAATCCATAATAAGTAGATTGAAGCGACTCTCTTTGAACAGAAGACTCAAAGACTTGCAAACTGTGGTGATGCATTTGTTTTGAAAGTGAAAGGTTGATTGGATCTTTTAAACACTTAGTTTTTTTGTTCAAGATAACTATTTTCTGCATAGAACGTGTCAAGGTTATGTCTTTATCAACAGTTACGTAACCCTGTTGTTTAAAACGTGACCACAAATTTGGAGTTTGTAAGTTCAGTTAAGTATCCAACTATTCAGCGCCACTCACAGCCCAGTGTTCTGAGACACATTAGTGTTGTTTAATGTTAATGAATCCTGGTTACGTCCTGCCAGTACACGTCTACTTCACGAAGGAAATGTAGCGTCACTCTTCATTTTATTGCTAAACGCTCAATTTTGAACAGACCACTGCAGCATAACTACTGCATGTGGGTTGGAATGAGCATTTTCACCAACAACTTGGTGTGTGTTTAAGCCTGTAGCTTGTGTTTTAACCTTTAGCCCGTGCTCTATCACATTCTTGTTTGGATTTCTTCTGCTCTTCTGTCTGTCAGACAGTCCAGTACCTGTTTCCACTATTACTATTAAATAAATCCCAGTAGTTGTTTTCAGCTGAGAGAAAAACACAGATCTAGCTTCTCACTGCTAAACCTCAGTGTTGTCATGGAGACAGAAATCACGTATTTTATCACTGATCATCACATTTGAAATGAGGCATTAAAATCAGGCATATATCGAGATATCAGACTTTTTCAAAATCACTCAGAAAGTCCTTACAGTCCCTCTATTATTTTTTTAAATGTTATTTTGTATATGATTGTTTATTTTTTAAATACTTGAAGAAATAAAGACATCATTGTGTCATGTATATTTCTCTGGACCAGTTTTGTATGAGCACTGTGTGTTTAGGTGCATAATGTGGTGTCATTAGCATCAGTCTTAAATTGTATGACACTCATTAGGTTATGAGGGGGTTACGGAAAAACTTAAAATGACCAAGTCGGGACATGCGACAGTATCTGATAACCCTGCCCACCTATTGGTCACCAAATGCAAGTAAACACAAGTCTGCCTGCTCACATCCAGGGTGAATGCAGCCCCCTCCCATGGTTCACTTTTGCCTCCTCTCTGCTCCAACACAGTTGGCACCCCCCTCCCTCTCTTTAACCCCTAATTGTCCGTGATCAAACCCGGGCCGGGCTGACGCGGAGTGGCGGCTTGACAGACGCAATCATCCGGACAGCCAGAGTTGAAGTGGCTGGTGGTTGGCAGCTGCCCCTGCTCCTCATCTGGGGCCCCAGCACTTTGGGCCCTCAGGGGTCAAATCGCCACCGGCCACCACTGACTGACTGACCAACTGGGCCAGTCTGGGCTGATGGGGCTGGGTGGTGGGGTGCTGGTTTTGTGGAGGGGCAAGTAACACGAGGTCAAGGCCACAATCGAAGGAAGGTACGAGTGGGGGGAGGAACAAGAGCTGTTTATCCAATCATGTGTGACAGGATCAGTTGGTGGTAGGGTGAGGTGAGGAGGGGTGAGTGATGAAGATGCCATGTAGTGAATTATCCAAAAGGGGGTTGAAGAGCACGATCTGGAGCCCTTCCAAATGACTAGCCCTGCATTATGTATTCTAATGGCTGAGGCCCCAGGGTGCTGGAGCCTGAGTCGCTGCTGCTGTCAGTGACCAGACCTCGTTTCACCCTGCCAGCCACAGACGACAACAATGACCCTCAGACGGCGGCCCGGCTCTCCTCCAGCCCTCCTCTGTCTCTGGTGGCGTGGCGTGAATCTTGGAGCCACACGATTATGCAACGCAGTTCAGCTATTGAGAGCCCACTGAGAGCCCTGACACATAATTGAGCGCAAAGCCGTGCAAATGGTTAAGTGTCGACTCCATTTGATTGGATAATGGGTAATTGCACGCTGCATTTCATTCAGTGACATGCTGCGGGTGCACAAGGGGGCAAGTGAAGGGGAGGGGAAGAATGAAGGAGGGAAAATATTTTGGCGTGCTGCTTTTTGCAGCCTGTTATTTCACACTTTGAGTCTGTTGCATTTGTTTGGATCTGGGAGCCTGAGGGGATCACAGATTTGTATCAACTGCTGATGCAATTTAAATTGCAAATGACTTCATTTTTATTGTTGAAGAAATCCATTTTTTATTGTCACTCTCAGTTTCTGAATCCAGATTTCTCTGTTCAGAGCGGCTGCTGAGTGTCGTGCCTGTTGGCGCTGTTTGAGGCTCTCCTCTGACCCTGTGTGAGCCTGTGAGTCCTGAGTCTCTCCTTTGATCATGGCATGTCACCTCTACTTAAGAGCCCGGGCTGCCAGCTCTTTGTCTCTTCCTTCACAGAGGCCTTGACTGTTGTCATGTTGTCTCACATTAAATAGAGGGCTGCATGTTGTACACTAAGACGAAACAACACTGGCCTTAAGGTAGGCTGGCCTGGCTCCCTGTTGAGTAAACAGGCATAAGTGTAATATTTCCTCTTTAACATTGCTTCTCTCCCCTCACTGTGTTACTATATCCACATAAGCTGCCTCTCAGCTCTCCTATAGCTCCAAACAGAAGAGGTTTCTGTCTTTTTTTCAAAATTTCTGCTCACAAACAGAACCAGCTTTCTGCAGCTAATGTGAAAATTCTTCCCCAGCTGGACTCGTATAAACCTGAGCTGTGTTACTGCTCTTAAAGACGCCCAGTGGGGGGACGTGCTTGCTGAATTCCACTTCAGCCACTGTATCGATTGAGCTTCCACGGATGTCTTTCTGCCATCGCCTGGTAAAGTCAAAATGAACGGCGCGATTCACATCGACTCATGGATTAGGTGTGCAGCTGAAAGAACACGCATGAATTTCGTGTTTGTGTTCTTGCGCCTTTTGTTGATATTGATCAAACCTGGGCATGGATCCACACATGGTAGCAGCGTGTTGTGTTTGATTCTTAATGAAGTCCTTTATGAGGCTCTAATCAGTTTACTATCACACATCGCTCAAGCAAACACTTAAATAGGTTGAGAAAAAGCAAACAGGTAATCACTGGGTTTTTCTGCTGAAGCAGGTTGTAAAAAATACCATCATGTTGGTCCATTTAAGTTCACTTATTTCTTTCCAGCTCTACATGTCACATTAAACAGACATAAAGCAGAGCTCAATCTCCATCACCATGGTCCAATAGCTTGTTGCCACATGAAGTTACTTTCTGACCACTAAAAACTGTCTGTGGTTTCATGTGAATTTGTATCGTTTCTGTGAGACACAACCAACACTAGATGACAGTTTCACAAACACGCTCTTATTCCTGTACCATCACAATATAGCAGTGTACACTGGACTGTTTCCTCTGATGTCAATCCAAGGCTGTCTTTAGTGTGCATCCCATTGTCCATCAATGCCATACAGTGTACCAGAAAAAGAGTTTGTCTGAAGTATCTGTGAGGACTTCCTGGAAAAGTGAACATTAGCGCTAGCAATATGTACTCCACTTCCCATAAACCTTTTCTTCCCACTGTAGTATGAACCAAGGCATGTGTTTATTTCAGTTTTGGTTTGTTTTGGAAAAATGAACAGAGAGCAGAATTCCTTTTGTATACTACTTTCCTGTAGTCATGGCAACTTCTTATCGGGTGAAACGCAATGAGATAATATTTATTAACAGTTGTGCTGCTGTTTGGAACATGGCAAAATTTGTTGCAACATAAGGCTTTGTCAGATTTCAGTAAAATCAAGAGGGAATGTCCTCTAAACTCTAGATTTTGGTCGGGTTCTAATTAGCAATTGGATAACCAGAAGGCATTGTTGTTTATACGTTCTGTGTTGCTAGTAAAGCAAACTTTATAAACTCAGTTTGCACCATAGTTTGGACCATGGTTTGGTAGCCTGCTGTATTTAGCGCTACTCACAGTCCAGTCTCAATGAGACATGACATGTAACGTCATTGAGTCCTTGTTATGTCCTACCAGTGCTCATCTACCAAGCAGAGCAAACATAACCTGATTCTTAATTTCATGGACAGACATAAGTTTAAACAAATAGCTGCAGATAATTGGTACATGTGGGTTGGAATCAACATTTTCACAAACAGCTAGACCTGTTTTAGCTATAAGCCCATACTCTATCACTCTCCCATTTAGCTTCTTTTCTGTCCTTTTTCTGTCAAACAGGTCTGGCTTCTGTTTCCACCAATACTACAGAATAAATCCAAAGAAATTATTTTCAGCCGAGAACTTGAATTTCTCTTCTCACTGCTCGACTTTTTCAGGCTCCTTTGTCAGACTTTATTCTAGAGACTTCAGCGTGCTTGAAGTCAATTCGGTCCTGTTCAACCAAAAAGGGAAGCTAAGAAATAGCATTTAGAAAACCTATTTTGGCACTGATAACCTCTTTTGAAGTTGTGGATTGCAATCAGTCATAAATGTAGGGATGAGACTTTTTCAAGATCACTTATAAAGTCCTCACAGTCCTTTTAAACATATGCACCAAATGCATGAAGTTATTTTATCTATTTTATTTTGTATATGTTTTCATGCAGACAAAGAAAGCTGCTGCGTATAGTTAGCTACACTAGCAGTGATTTTGGCCAGATTGTAGATTGTAGTATGCAGTCTCCGAAAATTAGACAAATTTGCAGTTTGACAAAAATACCCCGATTTCTATAAATAAGTAAAATTATTCATGTATTAATTCTCTTATTCACTTTTTTAAACTGTCAGTGGATACTACTGAAACAGTTTTGCAATCAGCTTACTCTCCATTACCCAACACTGATAACCAACAAAGCTTCAAAACAGATCCAACAGATGATAACAGCCAAATGATTTCTTTCATTAACACCATATCTTGAAATAAGGACTTTACAGTGACTGACACATTTCAAGGCAGTCACAGTGGTTTATTACGGTATCAATGCCCATAAAAGCAACAGTGCAGGCCTCAAGTCATTAGTACCACCACAAGGAGTCAGGGGTCAGTGATGTGGTTGGTCGATCCGGGGGCATGTCTGTTTTGACATAAGAAATCACAAAGACACTCATCCCAGATAAACAGTCTCACAAAGGTGGTTAATCCCAGGATAGCACAGAACTTAACTCTGATCCCTGTTAGCTGCATCTTTCATTTGAGCAAGGGAAAGAAACAAACAGAAAGTTAATACCTCAGCACATCTCAGCACACCCTCTGGCCACACTGAAGGAGAACTTGTCCAATGTTTAATCTACATGTTATGGAAAATGACAAACCTGAATTTATTGTTCTTGGTTCATTTGTGCACTCGTCTTTGGTTTGAGTAAATCATACCAAGGATGATTCCATTAAAAGACTAGTGATTGGCTCTGTCTGCTCTAAATACAGCCACTTTGTCCTGTTGTTTGGGATCTTGGTAATTGAAAGGTTTCTGTCTTTGAGAGCTCTTCCCAGTGCAGGTTAAGAGCTTTTCGTTGTGAGACCTAAAGTTCCTGTGAGACTTCTGTTAGAGAACAGCTGTTGACCTCTGTCTCTGCGTTCTCTGATAGGTTCACCACCTCAAGATTGGTCATTTTTTCTTCCAGCGCTGCTTTCTTATCCCAAATCTCAGAGAATCTCAGTTATTCCTTTTTCCTCAGAATCAGGTTAGCTTTGGTTTAACCACAATCCTCAACCAGACTTAAGCCAGATCCTTTAGATCGCAGGAAAATTAGAAATCTAACTGGATTCTTATCAAGAGAGAGATATAGACTTTGATGCTCTCTCGTATTACCTGATCACTGGTCCCCTGCAATATTTAGCATCTCTTCTATTGAAGACAGTGAAAACATTATTTCTCTTCTCTGCTGTTGTCACGACGGCTCATCCTGTGCTGATCTGCTCTTGTTGTGTTGTATCATACAGACTTTGATTAAGCTTGAGGGTTTTTTTATTGTGTGAGCCAGCGGAGTGGTTCATCATTAACGTGGTGGCCTAAAGTGAAGGAGGAGAGGACATTTCCCAGCAGGGCCAGGTCAGGTCAAAAGGATTAGCCGTGGCACCGGACATCCCAAATCAAAAGATCCCCTGGAACAATGGCACAGAGCTTTAATACCCCGAGAAAAGGGCTGAGTGCCTCCAAAACGTGATGCAGAAAATACCTCATCGGTTTGCAGGAGCGAGGGATTACATTAATTTGCCTGTGATTAGTTATACAAAGAGGTGCATATTTGAATAGATTGTTTAGAGTGTTTTGTTTTCTTTTGATATAAGAAGGTCGATTATTCAGTTTTTTTATGATTCCCAATAAATTTTTGGCACAGCTAGTCCATCTTATATTACCCCCAAATTTCAGTGGGGTCATTTTGAAATTACTGTTAACAGTCCCCTGGTCCCTGATTCAAATAAACTAATAATAAACATGAAGCGTCATAATTTAAACCAGACAAACAAAAAAAAAAGTAATAAACTACCAAGATTTGTGTGTGATCCCTTGGGAGCAACACAATATACAAAGAAGTGGTTTAATTTCAGCGACCAACCCTCCTGGGAGATTAGATATAAGTAAAGGAATTAAAAACGTACTTTATTAGTAATCCCCGAGGTAGCAATGCAGATTTTAACTCTGTTGTAAAAACAAATGCAGAGATGCTGGAATGAGGTGTTACAGTAGTCTCCAAAGTGGTTTGGAATTTATGCCTTGCTCAAGAGCACCCCAGCAGTGCTCCTGGTGTCTGTTTTTTCTGCAGCTATACCTGTTCCAAAAACTACAACTCTCTATTCCTTCATTTCAGAATGATCCATTTAAAGTTTAACATGATTTTTGTTTTCATCCATGAACTTCAGAGTGTAATATTTAAAAAAAAGCTTAAAAAAACATCAAGGCACATGATCATTCTTTGAGAAATTACAACTCTTTATTATCATTCCTGAACAGCAAAATATATTTAAGTGATCGTTTGTTAGTTTGATACATTTCTGACTTCTCAGAGAATTCGAGATTTTTAGCTCAAATATGGGAATGAAAAGTGGAATTCAGTTTGAAATTCCTCTCTCCTGCACTGAATGGTGAAAGCCAAGGAAACTCATTTAGCATGTAAGAGCTTAGTTGGTCTAGTACATTTGTTAAGCGCTGTATAGAATCAGATACATCAATTAGATGAAATCAATTGATGAAAAGACTTCAGCCAGTCCTGGGCGTCTGTCAACAGTACACTCATCACTTCCTAAATAGACAAATCTCATTGGGGACATGTAAAAAAACTGACAGCATAACTCATCCCCAGTAGTGAAGCCAAAAACTCGACCATTCTACTTGACTGACTGAAGGATTGACCAGGCAGATCGGTCGATATAGACAATTAAAATAAGGGTGAAACAACTTTTTCTTTGAAGTTTTTTAGTGTGACTGATCTACATGTAGGCGCTCATTTTCCGAAGGTTTAGTTTTAATGAGTTATTTGATATGAAAAGGCGACTGACAACTCAGTCAACAGAAAAGGCTCATGCAGCAATCTATAGCAGATTATTGAGGTAAAAGGAACTGCACAAAGTTAAAGAGTTAAATTTTCTCTTTGGTTATGGAAGCATGACATTCAGTGTCTTGGCTCTATCAGCCTGTTGGCCCTTTGTATGCTTTGGCTCCCCTAGTGCAGTCCATTGGCCCCAAGCAAGGTTGTGTTTGGGCTTTCTGTCTTTACACGAAAATGGAAGCGTGTCATTTTGTGTTTTGGTGAGAGTTTTGGTGAAGGTTTTTTTTCTGTTTAAGTGAGAGGGTCTTTACAATTGCTGTAACAAATGAAGCAAAGCAGTCAAAATGTGGTACTTTTGAAATGCTTTTAGGTCATAAAACAAGTTGAACATTTTTAATCGTCACAATTTGAATGTTTATTGTCAGTAACTTTGAGTGTTTGGGGGAAAAAAAACTCCCATTCATCCCCCATCCTCCTCACCTTAGAGAAATGGAGGTTCCCTTTCACTCCTTTGCCTGAAGCTACAGACCAAATAGATGTTTGGATGGAGGGATGGATGATGGAGGTCAGAGAGAGGAGTTTGACAACAAATGAGCGATGAGAGCTCCCTCCCTGCTCAGTTCCCAGCAGCCCAACGCTCCCTCTCCCAGCTATGAAGCACCTTCTCGAGGCCCGCCGTGCCCTTGACATGCCAAGGCAGGCGGGCAGCCACATCTCTGGGACAAGCTGCTGCCGCTGTCTTTAAGACATTCTGATGAGGTTTTGGTGGAGAAAGGCTCGGGTTGACTTAGTAAAAGAATCTAAATGAGGAGCCAGTGAATGCAGCTGCTGTTCAATTGTGATCTGTGTGTTTGGCTGCGTCTTGAGAGGCTCATTTCCATGCGTCACACCCTGGATTCCTCTGTGCTGAACCAAAACATGATCAGGACTTCTGGTTATTTTATGTCAAATCACCATCATCCTTTGCTCTTTATGAGGTGTGTACTATCATTTTTGCTTAATGTTTAATGTAAAGAACTACACTGTGGCATGCTCAGCGCTTCATCCTTTCTGCATCTTCTCATTTATAGCAGGAACAGAGCTGGGAAGTGATGAGAAGCCACTGCTCATTAACCCGCACAATGAATCCTGGAGCTCATTGTGCTAAAGGGCCTCAGCTTCACTAACAAGGGGGGCGTGAGGGCCTTTCAGGCCCCTGAGCAGAAACTTAATATTTACTTCACTATCAGAATAATTCAGTAAAAGACAAAATAGTATTTACACACAATGTCTCAAACACTTGTGTTGTCTCCCTGCTCAAGGTAAAATGTACAAAAGGAATGTTAATGTGTGAGGATGATGGTAATTTTTTTAAACATGCTTTTTTTATCAGTTTCACAAATTTCAAACAAAGCATGCTTCCCATTTGCTTCCATACATTTTCTCTCAGAAAGGACTGAACCATAAGCTGCACAGGTGATTTTTCTTGATGACGTGATCTGGACAGATGTTGAAGTTAAGAACCCTTTACATGTGCAATGTTGGGAAATCGGAAATAGATCCCCTATTTTTCAAGATTTTACCATCAAAACAACTTATTTTGTGCAAAACAACCACTCTCTTTGGCTTCGTATTCCAACCAGTGCATTTTGCACAGCTGCTGGTTGAATACAAAAACGTGTCTGTCTCATTTGTTCTGTGCTGCAGTAGAAACGTGGCCTCATTGGATGGAGACCTACTCTTTAGATCTAAAAGCTAATTTGAAGTTTTCACATAAACAAAACACTCTTATATTAAGTTGGTTATTCACAAGTTTTGTACTCCCTTGGATGACTTTTCTGATACAAGTTAATAAAAATGACACACTGCACCTTTAATCCTCAATGCTTCACAGTGTTACATGATAATGGTAAAAGTTCAAGTTGCGTCAAAATTCAAACTTTTCTTTGGAAACGAAGTATTCAGATTAATAATAAGAAAGTAAGAATTCTGTCATTTCAGGTTTTGGAGGTTCAGGTCATAATCCTGATTATCTACATGAGAGGAAGAAAAGTAGGTGATAAAAGAGCAACATACATAAGAAACTTTGGGAGAATTTAGTCAGTACGATATGAAAGCCAGATTCTGCCAGTAAAAAAATAAAAATAAAAATGGAAAATTGGTTTATTTGAGGGATTTTTTGTCCACAATTAGTCAAAATTTTGAAACAAAAAGTCAAATTAAAGAGATAAAAACTCTTTAATTTGACTTTTTATGTCAAAATTCTGACTCTTTATCCAAAATTTTGACTTTTTGCTTCACTTAATTATCTTAAAATTTCGACGTTTTACCTCAGAATTATGAGTTGACATGGGCAAAAAAATCTTAACATAGCCAAGTTTTTACTTTTGTTAATTTCTTTTTTCTTTTTTAACTAGCGGAAATGGGTTTCTTGGGTAGCCTACTCCATTTTAATGTGAAGAAAATGGCCAGAAACAAATCGAATTGCTGAAGTTGCCAGTAAGTTAAGAATTTTAAATGGGCCCATGAATTTCTGCATTATCTCAAAGATTTTTAAATGTTATTGTAAACCCAAAAGGCCTCTTTTGCTGTCTAAATGGCTCATAGCGGAGGCTGGAGTAATGTCATCAGATGTTGTGGGAACTGAGTCTGCTGGTTGTATAATGACACAAACTGTCGTCACCCCTCCACCCTCTCTTCTTGAAAGAAAAAGAGCTGCCATAGTGCGGGGACGCTTTAATTGGAATTTCATGTGGGCTAAACTGAGGGGAAACTGATGTAAGTTAACATTTGGTGGACTTAATTGGTCCCTTTCTCTCGCTCCTCCTCGATCGGGCACTTATGAGCCGCTGCTGAAGCTTCCCGCTAATCTCCCATTTACAATCAATTCAATCCGTCAGACAAAAAGTCCGCCTCTCGCTTTTCTTCTCTTCCTGTCTCAAACGAGCTCTTTTGTCGACCCTAAATTGCCTGAATCCCCCGGTGATCCCCCGGTGGCGGAGGGAGCAAAAGAAAGATGTCCTCATGCTGTTGTTGACAGCCGATTAGTGCGCGCTCCCGAGCTCCTCCACTGGCCCCCGCCTCTAATCTTCCCCGCGTGCGCGCGCCTTTATTAAAGCTCCCGCTCGTCAATTAACGTGTTTGTGGATGTGAAGCCGGTTGCTCAGATGATGAAGGTGCAGAAAAAGAAGTGCAGAGAGAAAAGCACAACCTGCCTGGCTGTAGGTTGTTTACTGCTCTGACACTGTTGTTCATGCCCCGCAGCTCGTGCGTGTCTGTGTGTGGTTGTGATTGTGTGAGCTCTTACTTTCTCACACTTTGCTAAAAGTAAGGCAGCATATTTTTTCATCTTTGATTTTTAATTTCAGAATCGAATAACTCAAATTTCTCTACTGTGTAGTAAAATTTATGGGTAACAGTATCTCATGTATCTTTACCTCGGACATGCCTTTCGTTTCCAATAGAAGTTTCTCTATCACACTGTTTAAGTGATACCACATGACTTTTTTTTCTGGGCAGATTAATCAGCCTGTCATTTAAAGAATTTTGATTAACACAATGAACTTTAAAAGAAAACCCTTTACCTTAAAAAAAACCCTAAATTTATAATCACATTCAGGCTGTGCTGAAACTATTCTGAAAGCTTTTTTTTAAGGATTTGATTCAGTGTAAAAACTCTTGCTCATGCAACTCAATTTTCACTAAAGTGGAGGCTGATAATAAAAATGGAACCCCCTATTTAGCAAACAATCTCTGTTCTACATTTGAATGAAGATGTTTTATAGTCAAATATGTCTCATTTTAAATCAGGTGATCAACATCAGAGACCAGCTTCTGGAATTAAAAAGTGAAATGTTCCTTTCTCAGGCCCAGAGAGTTGCTATATTTCTTGATCCTGATTAAACGGCTTCTTCTTGCACGGGACAGATGTAACCTGAATTTGTGGGTGGTTTTTGGAAATCCATGCAGAGACTTCCACTACAGAGTCATACCTGACTTTAACGCAGTGCTGCCTGCCTTTGTACAGAGATTTAATGATTAAGTACTGTAGATGCTGAAATCAACTAAATCTATGGGATTTTACCTCTGAGAACATTATCCTGTCAGAAGAACTTGGTTGTGCTGTCTCCCTCACAGTGGTGGACCTTTAATCTTTATTTTTCCCCCAGTCATTTCTGGTTTTCTCAGTGATACAGTGTATGTTGGTGAAAAATGGTGTGGATGAAGTGTGTGAGAGGGTAGTTTATGTTTGTCTTACTCTTGATTGTACTGATGCTTCAGCTGATAGCCACTGTTGTTATATATTTGTTTTAATACCTCTGGGAGCACGTCAAAGAGGGGGCTTTTAATTGTCATAATGATATTAGAAATACATCAAACAAATGTTCTGAGGATATTTGGGAGAAAATATTTAAATTCTGTGTGCCATTTCTTGGAGGCTGGTCCAAATAAGTTATTATCTGATTAATTATTCCTCTGTGGCGAGAGCTCAGACAGCTCAACACTGCGTGTCAAGAGATGATGCAGACAAATCATTTGAAGCTGATTTGTCTGCTTCAAATGATTTGAAGCTGTTCAGTGATTTGATAGTGACAGTGGACAGGACACGTGAGGGGAGAGATGGGGGAGTGACATGCAACACTATTTCTTCAGTCTTAGCATGCACTCGTCTCATCATGTTTCATTATCGGCTCTTATCTCTGATATCAAGAGTGGTTTTATCAGCAGATAGTCGATGTGACCTCGCAGGTTCATGATGAGACGTTTTAGGATTTTTTTTTTTTTTGACTCCTGAAGATTCAGTACTTGAAGAACACACAAAGAGAGCTGGTGTCTCCCGGTTAAGCCCACATTTCCCCGATTCTCTATTTATCCGTCCGTGCGTCCACGCGCCCTGAGTGTGAGTGAACCAGGTGAGCAGGGCTGTGTCTGCTAATATCAGCCGTGCCAGGCCTCCGCAGGCCTGCCGGCCCCGCTCAGCGCTAATTGGCTGTTAATAGAAAGAGCGCCATTTGGGAGCACGGAGCTGCCTCTCGACAGAATGTGTGCAGGGATAATATTGTTCCAGGAGCCGTGAGGAGAATAACTTGTGCTCTATTAACGCGGAGGCCCAGATGAGGAGCTGCGGCCTGAGTGCTCCATTATCTCCGCCTCTGATGAGCGGCTACGGATGAGACAGTCTCCAATCAAGCCTCCCCAGGCCGTTTAACTGCTTAATGTAATTCTCTTTCAAGAGCCCATGTTATCTCTGATCATTTGCGCCATTACGCCTGAGTCAAGTGTAAATGCAGCATTATTAAGATCGTGTCTGTCAATAAATGTTGAAACAAAGTGGCTGCAGAGTCTACAGAGGAGCCAGGCTGAGTCCATATGTGGCTTTCTAACAACACTTCAAAATAAAAGACCCACAAAGTTTGGTCGGCAGATGCCTATAGTGAGAAACACTGAATAAGGTGCAGGTGCGTCTTAACCAGCTAGAATTGACATGTTATTAAATATTTCATCATTTTCATCAATTTACTTTGAAGAAACTAAAAGTGTAACATCGACTCCTCACAAGTAAAAACATTATATGATTCATTATTCTATTTGGATTTTTCCAATTATAGTCAACAGCTTAAATACTACAATAGAAAGACTGTCAAAAAAGAAGAAAGTTTATTATGACCAGGAAAAAAATCACTTTTCCATTCTTTTATGCATGATGAAGCCCCTGAAGTCCCATATTGTGTGCACAATTTTATTACTCTATAAATGCAAATTATTACCTTATGTGCAAAAGTTAAAACCTTGTGCATGAGAATAAATGTTTCACTGGAGTGCATTTCAGTGTTGTATGCAAATTCATTTTCTGAAACTTGTTGTTTAACTTGATCAGGTTTTGTGTGTGTGTGCTCAAGATGTCTTATATTTTATTCTCACAATTGATTTCACACAGATGTAACCATTTTCAAGCACAAGATTGAATATACTGTATGCACACTCTTTTTTTACTCTCTGGGACTCTCACTTTTGTGGCTCCTGACACTTTGTTAGGTGCATCTATTCGTTCTGTATCCTGAGGGCATGATTGTCAATACTTCCTCCAGCTCTTATCAGCAAAGGTTTCTGTATTTGGAAAAAACTAACCTTATAAAGATTATTTTGCCAAACTGTAAAAGGTGCCATCCACAGTGGTCACCAATCAGCAGATACTGAAAGGTCCTCACAGAGCTTTAAAAAGACAAAATGCAAATCTATTTTTTTATTAAGAAAACAGGAAAGGAGCAATTCACTTAACTAGGCATAACTGACTGAACAAACATTCTCCAGTTTGTTGCTTTTTGTTTTATTTTTATGTAATCTTATAGTTGTATTATTTTGTTCATTTGTTTGTGTTTGTTTTTGTTATGTATCAATTTGTTGACTTAAATCCTTTGGTTTGATTTATAGCATTATTATTATTATTTTTCCCCCTTTCACAATCACTGCTCAACTCTTTTGCGTAAAATATCGTCAAGTCTTCAGAAATCATATAAACGCTAAGACAAAAAAGGTCATAAAAAAGAAGAAAAATACAACTGCCTCCATATTATTGAGATTTATTTTCAAATACCTTCAAATAAACAGTAAAGACATGGCTCAAACATTCAGTTTTCTTTATAAGTTATAACTTATTCACATTAACTTTTTTGTCTGTGGAATACACAACATAGCAATGATTCACATTTTAAATAACATTCTTTATTTCATAGCCTATTATTTACATGTCCATGATGAAGACAGATGGTGTCCTCTCTGCTCCTCGCTTGTGCCTGAGCAGAATAATAATCCCCTTTATGCTCCTGTGGTGTGTGTAAAGTGTGTGTTGTACCTTCTGCTCTGTTCTGTGTCACTGCAGGGAAACTCAGAACGTCCCACCTGTCCTTTTAAGAACTGTCTGTGCAGGCTACAGGGGCAGGACAGAACCAGTCTTTTGCTGAAATGCATTGTGGGACTTGAAACAGCAGTGTGCCTCAGCTCTGCACCTCTCTGGAGGCCTCTGCAGCTGCACTGTAGTTGTTGTCGTGCAGCTTCCTGATGTGCTTCTTCAGGTCAAAGTTGCGACAGAAGCCTTTTCCGCAGGTGGCGCAGGTGAAGGGCTTCTTGTCGTTGTGCGTGTGCATGTGGAAGGTCAGGTTGTAGACCTGGTGGAAGGCTTTGTTACAGATGGAGCACTTGTACTGCTTCTCCCCGCTGTGAGTCAGTTTGTGGTTCTTGTAATTTCCTGGGAAAATAAGACGGTAAACGTGAGCAGGAGCAAACGTATAATTGAAGACACTGTAATACAAAGTACACAAACTGGAAGGAAAAACTGCCCATCAGTCACATAACTACAGATATACACATGTATATATTCTAATTCTGCATCCACTGACTTGCACGCAGCAAATAAGCATCTAATAAGCATCTCATAAGCATTAAATGCAGGTTTGTGTGAATGTCATGTTCACTCCTGAGCCAAAGAACCCAAAGTTAAACCAGAAGAAAAAAAACAATCCCTGTTTAAGTAAAGACACACCTGGAATAAAACTGAGTCTTAGTTTGAAGTCACTCCTTCAAAAAGTAGTGAAAACAAAAGTCTTCCATGACTTCTTTGAGTCTGATGTAATGTCTTAATGTTTATTTCATCAAACAGATTATATTTAAGAACAAGATTTTACAAAGAAAAAAAATCAAATTTTTAGAATTTTTGCCCACTCCCTTTGTATTTCTTTCTTTTTTTTTCTATTTTTTTTTGTGCTATTTAAATCTGTAAATCATCCCTGAGTGTTGGAGGAACTTTATCAACATTACATAAAAGTGGCACAGCTTCTTATCATTACAGGTGATTTTTTTTTTATCCCTTGCAGACTTCAGTTTCAGGAATTAAAATCAAACATGCATGATACAAATACTTTTTTTTAAAATTGTCTTTCTTTTTTTCTCTCTTCTCTCGGTGTTCTGATTTTTGTACTTATTCTCTCGAAACAAACTCAAGGAGGCCCCTTGCAACTGGCAAAACAAAAGCATAATTTCAGAGAGCATGATGTCACATGTTCTTCCAGTGAAAGTAAAGAGGGATCATTTTTAATGCGCATTTCAAGTAAAACAGGAGGGAGGTGGAGAGCCCCTGTGCTGTTTACTGGGAATCTCAGAGGAAAGTGAGGATGAAAGGCTCCTCTCTCCTCTTTTCTTTTTTTCCCCCCGCCAAGGTCAGCAGTTCACCGTGAAGTTAGAGCCTCCACGGTCCCTCCGCTCTGCACAGCCTTCATTCATCAGGGTTTTTGTGTGTCGAAGTCAAGAAGTTGTCAAACTTTGTCAAAATCAAGCGCAAGCGACAAGTGAAGACAAAACCCGGCCCGGTTCCTCTGACTGTGCCGGGGTCTGCAGCAGCTGACCCAGAGCAAATGCTGCCGTCTCAGAGGGAGAATTAGTCCGTGTAAAGTGACATGTCCTATTTCCAATGATCGCTTCAGTCTCATCACAGGCTCTGCAATTATTTCCACAATCATCAGACTCTCACAGATAAACTCCAAGCAGTAGCAGCAGCATATGTTTCTGCTTGTAGTGCTGATTTTTTTATTTCTGCAGCTCTGAGGATTCCTCCACAGTGAAACACTCTGATCCCTGCAGCAGCACCGGAATGTGTCCACACAAACACACACATTAATCCAAACCACTGCGTCCATCAAGGACTTCACAACTGTCTTTGTTAGCACAAGAAAAAAAATCCTGTTTCCTCATGCCAAATTAAACTCAGCAAGATTACAGCGCTAAAAAGAATTCTGAAAGCCTGAATCTCAGGACTGAGACCAAAAGGAGTGAGCTGCATTGGACGAGATTACCAAAAAGAATTCCGGTGCAGAGGGCAAGTTTGTCACCAATGTGTCCAGATTTCTGTCTTATTATTATTTTGTATTACTTTTATCATCGAGTTCCTCAGTGTTTGAATTTCAGATAAATTCTTTACGGGGATGTTCAACAGATGCCGAGACAAACGACGCTTTTTTAAAGTGAGTTCATGGATCATCGTTACAAAAAAAAAAAAAATAATAAAATCATGCAACAAAATCAAAGATAAAATCAAGATGTTTTTCGCCCTGCATATCATTAATACTACCGAAGATTTATTCGTATTGTAATAATTTTAGAGACAACCCAAAGACAGTAGCCAAAATAAAGAACGTGGCAACAGGATGAGAGTGATTCTTTGAAAATTATTATGCACATTTTAGCCTGCAAACGGACTGTTTTACGCATAATAACCAAGGCGGGTATTTACCTTTCTGATGGAAACCTTTCCCGCAGAACTCGCAGACGAAAGGTTTGTACCCGGCGTGGATCCGTACATGAGTGTTGAGAGTCGAGCTTCTGTTGAACGCTTTCCCGCACTGGTTGCATTTATGAGGCTTTTCCTGAATAAGCAAAAGGAAAATAATTAAATGAACTTGTGAGAAAAAAATAAGATTTTAATAATTCCAGGTTATATCCAAATAAGAATCATCACAAACACGGCGCGTCTCACCTGTGTGTGGATGATCTTGTGTCTGCACAGCGTGCTGGCCTGTCGGAACCCTTTCCCGCAGACTTTACAGACGAAGGGCCGGGCCCCGGTGTGCACCGGCATGTGTCTGGTCAGATTGTAATGCGCGTTGAAAACCTGCAGAGAACAACAAAAGAACGAGGACACAATATTTTACTTTTATGTATGAAAATCAACTTAACCTGAGGCATAAATCTGCGTGCGTAAAATCATTTTATTGGGATGTAATTGTTTATTTTCTTCAAACTCGTCCTATTGAATGTTATTCGTTGGGATTAAATGATTCAATTTATTCTGGTCGTTTATTTTAGTGTTGCGACATTTACTTGAAAACGTTTTTTTTTTTCTTTCAATGAAATTCTGGAGTGAGAATTTATTCCAACATTTACATTTTTGTTTAGACCCACAAAACAGCGAGCCGACATGGGCATAACAATTATTCTAAAGGAATGGGAGAAAATCGAGCGATCTGATTTACCTTTCCACACACTTCACATGTAAAGTTTTTGGGTTTTCCGTCTGCAGGGCTGCTGCTGAGTTTGCTGTGCGTCTTGACTCCGTTCTTCTCCGCGCTCAGGCCGTGATTCTCCTTTACAATCTGGTCCAGCTGCCCGGGCAGATGTTCCTTGTGAGGGTACTGGGGAGTGGGAAGCTTCTCGCCACCCACTCCGGCCAGCTTGGCGTTTTCCAGCAGCAAGAGTCTGTGGTGCGCGGACAGAGAGGCTTGGGCCTGCGAGCTGGAGAACCAGTGTCCCGCCAGCAGCTCTGACTGCTGGTAGGCAGAGTCCAGGTAGTTGAGATAGTAGAGCGAACCTCCGCTGGGCACGGCCACGGCCTGGTGGATCACCTGCGGTTTCACCACCCTGCTTCCTGAAGTCAGCAGCGGCTGTTTCAAACTCGGCTCCACTTTGCCGCACATCCCGCAGTTCCCTTTGCACGGAGCAGCTGTAGAGCCGCAAAAAGTCCCCCTGAAACTGGCTCTCCACAACTCCGAATAATTCATCAGCGCCTTGGCTTGCAAGTCGTAACTGAAGGGCTGCAGAGGGATCATGCATGGGATCGGGGAGCAGAGCCCGAGCAGCTTCTTCCCCTCTGCCCGCTCCTCTGCGCTCCCCTTCGGCTCCGAGCTCTTGGACATGATCCGGTCTATGGAGAAGGCCAGGGTCTTTGGAGCCGCGGAGGTTCCGGTCCTCCCGCAAGACATCACCGTCTCCACAGAGGCAGAACTTGCCATTTCGCTGTTGTTGTTCTTGTTGTTGTTTTGTTTGCAGAAACTTGGCGTGAGCAACTCCTGGTGCTTTAGTCCGACCCGCTCCTGCAGCTGCCCCGCGTCCTTTCACTCTGCTGAGTCCCCGGCACCACAGACAGGAGGACACATCAGTTTAATAAGCACCTTGCTGTCACAGTGTCACGCATTTGCATTCAAATGGCCATTCCCCCCTGCAACAATAGCATCCAGGGGTGATGGATTAATGCTCATTAACTAGTGCACACAAAATTAACAGGACATTACTGAGGTCGTTTGGGAAGAGGAGAAGAAAAAGCAGACGAAGAAGCAGAAGAGGAGGAGAAAAAAAAAAAAGAGAAAAATGTTGTAGCCAGAGCTCCAGGAGGATGCTGGTGCGTAAAGTTGAATCTGTGTTGGAGTTGAGCTCTTTAATGGTCGGGTGGGTGTGGAGAAACCAGCCGACTGCTCCCTGTCACACACTGGCAGCGCCCGCCCCTCATCAGCGCGGATCACTGTCTCCTGACATCAGCGGGCACCCAAACTCTTAACTGGGTGACAGGGAGACGCCCTCATCAACCTGCCTGTGAAATAAATCTAGGGCTGGCACAAGCTTTACAAGTCATATGTAGCATGAAAATGTAACCACATGAGGAAAAGAGGCGATCATAAAAGTGTTTCCATCACTAACTAAAGAAATGTGAGGCTGCTTTTTTTTGCCTGAAAAGTCGCTTATCTTATTCTTTTTTTCACTTCGGGAAATGTTTTCAGTAATCCTCTGAGATGATGGGATCTCTCTTTTTCCACGCCGGATTATATACTTACTTACTATTTGTATAAATTCGAGGACGTCCAATTTCCACCTGTTTAAGAGCGTAGACTCCCTTTGGATCCCATTAAACGTTGTTCCTCCTTCCCTCTATTGAAAAGAAGCAATTTTCCAGAGCGATTCAAGGCTCAACTCAGCGCAGGGGAGGAAAAGGGAGAAAGAAAAAACACAAGCTCTTTCACTTTTAGCCACTAAAGCACTGCGTGAACCTGGTTTTGTGTTTTTTTTCTCCCTCCTGAAATAGAGGGACGGATTAAAGAGGGAGAGAGGGGAAGAAAAAGACTTAGCCTGGACAGAGGTATACAGGGGACAAATGAAAAGAGGCTTTTCAGGCCTACAAGGAGTTTGCTGGAATCCACGGCACTGTTGTGTGAGAGCCACAATGAGCAGCAGCTCCTCTGTGCGCAACAAGGGCCGCCTTCAATTCATGTGTTTGCAGGGCCATTTCACCTGATGGAGGGGGGTGCACGGTGGATGTACAGAAATAAAGTTGACATAATGGATGATTTTCACAGCATTTTTCCATCTATCATGATACATTTCTATCAAACGGCTGCAGGATTCCTCTGGTGTTTAAAAAAAAAGACACAAACTTAACATTCTGAAGTTGCTTTATATAGTTTTAAAGTTAGGGGTAAAGAGCAGTATTAACTTGAATAAAAAGAAAGGTAATTTGGGAGACAAATGGTGATATTTTCAGGTTTCAATCCCAGAACTATAAAATATGTCTCCAAAATGTTTCTTTTTTTCTTCAACAACGTGCCTCTCTATCCCTTCCAGCACGCCATAGTCTATCTGCTGCAGTGTCTTCTTGCTTCCTTCGACTGCATAACATTGCATTTTTGATGTAGTGGCACAGTCTAATAGCATGAAAACACAAATGAACACATGAACACAAATCGTCAGCCGTCTGTGACTTTAGCACGTAATATCTGATCAAGCGATAACACACAGTGGGTGTAAGATGTTACTTTTATTTTACATATTCATATGTCAGCAGTACATACATAAAGATCTCAAAAAAGTGCCTTCACGTGTGTATAGAAACCAGGAGAGACAGTTTATCAGTGTGAAACAGCTTAAAAACAGAAACAAAGAATTTTTTAAAGAAAAAAAATTGTATGTTATTTATCTTTTTTAAATATTTGTCTTTCAATGCTGAGCCAGTTATTGCAACTTTAGGCTGCACAAAATGCAGAAAAAGTTGCTTGCTCTCAGTTGACTGGTTTGCTCTGGTGCTAGCGAAATATGGCAGCGACCTGGATTATGCTAGCATGCAATATAATAATAATAATAATAATAATAATAATAATAATAATAATAATAATAATAATAATAATAATATATTTTATCCAAAAACAGCAGTACAATATACAAATAATATGAAAAGACAGAGATCCAACAAGCACAGAAAAACAAAACAATATGTTTTTAAAAGTGCATGTTGAAAGTTGAAATTATGCCTATGCCTGCTGCCTTGATGATGTAAAATAAAACACCATTCTACTTCTGTACAGCACGTCACTACAAGACTAAATTGACAGGTCAACTTTATTGCACACTTTCTGTCAACTGGGATTACTTTTAGTTTGGGATACCACCTGTGAGCAAACTATACAGTTGCAGCTATTGGACTGATGTCAAATGGCAACCACATCCAAAAAAAAAAAAGGACGAAGAAGCAGGGTGCCAATGTTTAGTGAATTAACCTCCGTAGACCTGTAGCTTAAACTTAAGTGAAAGGGTTTGCCATGTGTGGTAGTGATCCCTGGACATCAGTGAGTAATTAAATTTGAAGGTGACACTAATTGGACATTTTCAATGCAAATGAATGACTGCTGTTTTGAAAAATATACAGTCTCTATTTTAACTGATTAACTCTTGGATTTATTTTTTATGTGGTATTCCTTTCTCTGTTGTTCTGTCATATCAATGAATTTGAGCACACTTTATGAGCAGAGGACAAAAGAAAACAACATAAATGTCCAAACTCAGAGTTTAAACAGGAAATCATTTGTCACATTTGGTCAGTGTGTTTAAACCAGTGGACCAAAAGAAAGCTTTTGCAACTTCAACATTCTGCCTCACGAAGCCATATTTTTTATTCTAACTCCTGCTTCCCAAGACCACTATGATGCGATTGCATGTTTTTAGAGTGTTTATTGCCTCTCATGAGGAAGTGGTTCTTCCAATGTGATAGCTTTTACTGCAAGTTGTGAAATTGATTTGTAAACATGTCACTAAGCTTTGAGTGAAAACACAGCATGACTAAACATAATCTATCCACCTCTGTTTTAATCTCTGGCTCTCTGTAAATCTATGGATGCAGGAAGGCGCTGATTTACCTCAGGCCGTATAGACGTAGTGCCATACTTAGCACAGCATGCTGCTGTCCTTTAACACTAGTCTTCCTGTTAATAACCTTAAAAGACGTCCCCACGCTGTTTTGTTTTACACCTGCATCCCAGCATGGAAGGATTATATCTATTGTCTCTGTGCCACTCTTATGTAAATCAGGCAAAAATACTCTAATTTGAGTTTATTCAGGCACAATTGGCGGCTCATCCACACAATAAACATTGATCCTATTGCTGGAACTCAGGCCCCTCCATTCAGCTCCAACAGCAATTAGCTCAAGTATTGATTTAAGGCACTCTTGCTTGTTGCCTGCAGGCATGCAAGGGAAACAAACACCGGCTTGATGTGGCAAACCACTCAATGTTCAGAATTTCTCTATGCCCTGTGATTTTAAATGACATGATGGCATTTTTAAAGATCACACTGAGAGCTGACTGTAGAGTTTTACAGCCCCACAGTGAATGAAAGTTCATTCCTCCTTTTCCTCCTCGAAGGGGGAATGATGTTTGCTCCTATAGAGAAATATGTTGGTTCACCCTGACATATACAGTATGATGAATATGTGGGAGCCACGGCTCATCTGATCATCACTTAAGCTGTAGCCCTTGTATTCATTGTCAGTCTTGATATTTGTGTAAATTCTTGCAAACTTTTTTTCTTCTGTGATGCCTGTTCTCCAATAGGGAGCAATACGGGGAAAGAATGTCTGATATAATGATAGGAAATATATTTATATACATCTTATCCTGCATTCTGAACAATGTTTGTCTTCTAATGACCATTTTAGCAGTATAATTCCTATCTGGCTCTGCACCCTCTAATGTGTGTACATTCGTTTAACAACTTTAGCTAAGAGTTGGAGTTGGAGTAAGAGTTGTTGAGATTTTTGCAGAATGTATAGAGCTTAAGCTTTATACAAGAAGCCTACACACAGTCCAAATGTAGTTCAGTGAGACCTTACTCGATAATCTTTGGTTTTGTTTGTGACCTTGACAGAAAATGTAAAATGTAAATGTACACATGATTTAAGGCATGATTCATTTCTTATCATTGTTCCTACAATGTAAGATGAAAGCTGGAGGCCGTATGATAATGGACTTCAGTAACGGTTGCCCCTGAGTAAACTTGACTTTGGACATGCCTGGTTTAGAAAATCGATGTTTCAGGTTTTGTAACTAGCAGCAGAGAGATTTTATGCCTAGACATGCTCATTAAAAAGTCACTTTGGAAAAGCCACTTTTAGTTGATTTCAGATTTTCAGCTAACAGCCTTTCACAGTTTCTGTTACCGTCACGTTTTTGTAATGTTTGTTGTTTGGCATGTTCAGACTGTACTTAATAGACTAAAACAGCAACATAAACATTCACATGAGCACACCATCTCTGTTTCACATGTGTTGTTTTGTCGGATGATGCTGGTGCAGTGGGTTAGCTTCTTGTGAAGTGTGGACTGAGTCAAGACCAATCTCATGCCACTGTCTTCATATGATCATTTGTTTCTTTGAAGTGAGGATGTATGATGCACTTGTCAATATCTAGTGTTTTGGGGGATGCTGGTCAGCTTAGCCACTTTGGGGAGAAACATTCTGGAGAACACCAGTGTCAGAAATTCTTCAGTTCCTTTATTTTTACCACCCTCTTTGGGTATGGAGGCTGAATTCAAACCAAAGAACAAATTAAGTGATTCTAATGGTGAGAGATGAGATTATATGATGACACCTATATGAAATTGAGTTTGCCAAGAATAGTTGAGACTCAACGGAGTGAGGGAAATTAGGGAGAAACTTCAGTATCAACTAGAGAGCAGGAGAGATCTCAACTTACCTGCTGGTGCAAACCTGCAGAGCATACCATCACGAATAGTTGCTTCACTCTGTGCAGATGCTTTACCATGTTTCTTGACATAGATCAGAAAACCAGAGAGGATGAATGGATGTTTATCTACAAATTCAGCCAGTGGCCCACATGATTTCAATATCTTCCAGATACACTGTATCACCTTTAAAGAAAAATAATCCTGTGATGGTTTTGTTTGATTTTGAGGTCTCACCATTTTAATCTGTTTTATATCCAGAAAAAAGCTCTCAGGTTTTTTGCCTGAAGTGTGAATAAGTATTTAAATTTCCTAATTTTTGTGACACAAATATCAGTAAAATTCTAAAATACAAATAAATAAAGAGCTTCAATTTCTAATCTCCCCTAAAGCTGACAGATGAACAGTGTCACGGAGTATTTGCACAGGGCCTTAACCACAATACTAGTTTCAAACTCACCTGGAAAAATCAAATACCTCTGCATAATCCCAGTTGATGCAACCTACAGCTGAGGAAGTAACATACACATAATGTACCTGAGTGCAGCCTCGCACGTCTCAGTACAGGAAATCACAGACAGCTGTCCTCACACATCTCCTGGTGACAACTTTCACTCACATTTAACTTGAGTAAATGAGACAGAGCCGAGTGACAGGGGAGTGAATACTCCTACAGAAAGTGTACGTATCCGTTCTGCTATTGTTACTTAGGATTTCACTTTCACACACACACGAGCGCTAAAACTTTAATTGCTAAAACTTTTTTGTGTGCAAGATGATGGTAAAAAAATCCATTTGGTACTTATAAAATCAGAAGTAGTTTTGTGGTGGCAGCAAAAAGTGTCAGGTGCTGACTTCAAGCTCTCAGTGTCAGCTTTCCTTCCTCTTTTGCTCTGTTAGAGGTCCAAAAGTTTCAGCGATGTGTGCCAACAAAGAGGAAAACCTGGAGTGTCAAGGCGATGTGGCGTGTTTGTGCTGGGAACAGCAGAACTGACTCTTTGACTGGATTCCTGCGTGAGGCTTTTTGTCAGCCCGAGTTTCCATCCTGTAGCTTTTTTTTTTTTTTTTCTCAGACTGTCACTTCTTCACCTGGCCTCCTGAGCGCCATCCACAACCCCCCTCTTCAGCTGCCATGTGGCATGTCACTCTCCCTCACCTTTACCTCCCCACACTACACGTCTTTTTGTCTTAATTTCAGAGGAACTTTATTTGAATGTGTTTCACAGAGTACATCCTTTGAAAGTGAAACCAAACTAAAGGAGTAAAATAAAATGGCAACCTTAACCTAGAATCAACAGAACACTTGCAATTGATAGAATAATAAATCTGTCCTTTTCTGTATTTATCAATTATGTCACTCAAACTGCTGAGTGAGTTTTAATTCTTTTCCACAAAAAATATTTTTTAACCCTCTTGTCATCTTCAGATTTACTCTGCACTGTTTGTCCTGGCTGCTTATAAAGTACAAATAATGTACAGGGTGAAAAATTTCCTACAAATGCTTTTTTTTTTCATTTATGTGAAGATGTTTCCAACATATTCACATATATTTACGATTAGTTCTGTGATATATGGCATGATAAACCTAATTTTCATAAAGTATACATCTTCTTTTAATAGAAAAAAGTGAAAAACTTTTTTGCATTAAGGTTATTATCAGAGGTGCATGAATCCCCCCCCCCGCCACACACACACATAGAGAATCAATTCACAGTTGTATTTTGAATTGATTCTATATGTATTACATCCATCATTCTATTTCAGACATTTCTTTGTTGAAAACCCCAAGCTGACTAACAGCGCAGTAGCATCAGCCATCTTTACTACACCTTACTCAAGCACAACTTGCCCCCCAGCATTAGCTATTATGGCCTGCAGTCACACTACTTCAACATGAAGCAGACATTAGCATGGGCATAGCCCACCTACGTTGATTATAAAGTATCTGTTTTCAAGAGGCATGGTCATATCAGAGTCGGTAGAATGGAAAACACAAAGAGTATGGCTAAGGCTAGAGTTACCTTTTGTCACAAATAGCAGGAAACATGAAAGCGGGAGGACTCAGGTGCAGATTTAAACTCAAAAAAAGGATTCACTGAACAAAACTTAAAAGTTCGGGCACATAAATACAAAAGTCCCAAATCCCAAACTCTTACAAGACAGGGAAACACTAGAGGACATGACATGAGGGCAAGACGAAAACTTACCATGAACTTAAGAAACACAGAGGCTGTGTCCCACATCGCATACTTCTGCACATACACTTACTCCTTTGAGTGCACGAGTGTATTTCACAAACGGAAAAACACAGAACACTTTGTTTTTTCAGTTGGCTTCCTCAAAACAGTCAAAAAGTTCAGTGTGAGAAGCTAGAAACTCCTCACACTCAACGGTCGCCATCTTGGCTAAGACGGAAAGAAATAAAACAAACAATGGTTTTCTGTGGTGTCCTCTGAGCCAAAGAGGGAAAGAACAATCCAGACTGTTCTCAGTGCAAAGTTCAAAAGCAGCATTTGTGATGGCATGGGGGGAGTGTTAGTGCCCATGGTATTATGCGCATCTGTGAAGGCAACATCAATATTGAAAGGTACAAACAGATTTTGAAGCAACATATGCTGCCACCCAAGCTAGGTCTTTTTTAAGGACGTCCCTGATTATTTCAGCAAGGTATAGAAACCAAGACACATTCTGCACCCATTACAACAGTGTGTCTCTGTAGTAAAAGAGTGCAGCTACTAGACTGGCCTGCCTGCAGTCCAGACCTGTCTTTCATTGGAAATGTGTGGTGCATTATGAAGTGCAACATAAGACAACAGAGACCCTGAGCATTTGAGCAGGACTGTTAATGACCCTGTCCCATCAAATTGAAAATGAGTGAATATTTGCAAAAAACAATAAAGTTTATTCATTTTAACTGAATAAATATTGTTTCTTTGTAGTGTATTTAACTGAATATAAGTTAAATAAGATTTGCAAATAATTGAATTCTATTTTTTTTTTCATGTTTTACACAACGTCCCAACCTCAGTGGAATTGGGGTTGTAAATGTGAGTCTATAAATCATAGATCCAAATGCGGCTGTACCCTCCCTGTGGTTGAAAGCAGCAGCACAATGACCTCACGTCACAAAAATGTCTCTTAACTCTGAAACACACACGTAAACACACTGTGACCACATACTGCTGGAGTGTGTTTTCAGCAGAATCTCTTTTTCCTCCCGCTCAGTGTGAGCGAGCGGAGATAACAGACGCTGGTTCAATAAAGCAACCACTTGAGCAACCTGCCCCTCACTTCACTCCACTCCTCTATTTCCTCGGCAGATTGTCGGCACACACCCCCCCCACACTCCTCATCCACGTCCCCCATCCATTCAACACTCACCCCCCCTGGCTACTTTTACACTCCTGCCCTTTTTATTCTCCCTCAACATCCCTGCTCACATCTACTTTGTGTTTCTGTGACCCTCTGCTCTCCTGTGTGGCCGGCCTTTGATGCCCCCCCCGCCTGCTCGAGTGTGGATGTTGAGTTATGACAAAAAGAACTGAACATCCAACTCTGCAGACATCTTCATACGCTGTTACACAGGAAATGTCAGATGTCTGTAGGGATGAAGCGAGACATGGTCCCAGCTATCAGTCAGATTCACCTTTACCTATTCACCTATATTTAATTGAACACCTTACAAAGGCTTTATTTATGATTAATCTTGAAATTGCCTGGACATGTTTTCTTGTCTGTTTGGAAACCTCTGCTCTGCAGAAGTAGATGCATTACTGCATCATACTCCAGCAAAATCTAGGCACGATTGATCCCAGCATGCCTCAGTATGTGTGGATTGGGCGCAACTACTGCATGTGGGTTGGAATGAACTTTATCACAAGCATCTAAACATGTTTTAGTCCATGCTCTATCACTCTCCTGTTTAGCTTACTCCTGCTCCTCTGTCCTTTTTCCTTTTTGGCAGTTCTGCTCCAGTGGCCACCATTACCACAGTGTCCAAGAAGCCCAAAGACAGATCTTGTTTCTCACTGCAAACCTTTGCTGTCCAGCTTGGTGTCATCAAAAGGACATACTGTCCATGTGCTGTAAATCGATTCATATTCACCCAGAAAACTCCTACCTAACTACAGACTATGAAACAGCCTTTAGAAATAACTGATTTTGGCTCTGATAATCTCATTTTTATTGTGCATTATGAGCATGCAAGTATACAAAAATGAGACTATTTCCAGATCACTTGAAAGGCATCGAGAAAGTTTTCACAGTGCTTCACTTTTCCCAAATTTTGTCATGTTGCTGCCTTATGCCAAGATGTTTTTTTTTTTCATTAAATTCAGCACACAACACCTCATAATGACAAAGACAGATTATTTATTGTCTAAAACCTTAGTAAATGTGCAAAAAAATAAAAAATAAACTAAGAAATCACACGTGCATAAGTATTCATAACCTCTAAATTGAGCTCAAGTGTGTCCTGTTTCCATTGATCATTTTTGAGATGTTCCTACACCTTCATTGTGCCCACCTCTGGTAAATTCATGTGATCGGACTAAAGCACTGCCCTCGAAGGTCCTACAGGTGACAGCGCATGTCAGCGCAAAAACCAAGCATAAAGTCACTAGAATTGTCTGTAGATGTTTGAGACAGGATAAACTCTACTTTTTCAATGCGCCATTATGTTTTGTGAAGAATTTTTGAGGGAAAACATGGATTTAATTCATTTTTGTAATGAGGCTGTAACATCACAAAATGTAGAAAAAGTGAAGCATTGTGAATACTGTTAGGATGTACTGTATAAAATCCTCACAGGGCTTCAAACAGAACACATCAAAGAAGTGAAGTGAACAAGCTTATGAAACTAACATGACGTGATAGCTTTTGATGTTACAGCTGGAAATGTTTGTCCATTTCGGAAGTTTTCAGCCTGGAGGGATTTTGATGAAATTTTATGACTGTGTCCCTTTTTTACATTTCTGCATCAGTGGAGGATGAAAGAGGCTTTCTTTGATTTATTGGGCTGCGTTTTGATAGGTCAGTACAGGTGTGTTTGTATTTGTGTGTGTGTTTGAGTATGTGTGTGTGCAGGCATGTTACCTCTGGCTCTGTCGTGAGTCAGGTGAAGACGATCAGTCATAAAAGCTGGAGGGAGCCCATGCATCAGAGCGTAAAGACCTGCAGCCAGAGTGTTTCTGTAACTCCTTTAATTCTGGAGGATTTGAGTCAGATGGTTCTGGCTGTAAAGAATATGTAGATTATGTACATTTGTCAAAGTGAATTTATATCAATCAAAAAAAAGAGGTCCATCAGTTTTAACAAGGAGAAACATTTCACTTGGCCCTTTACAAGGTCTTTTACCTGCACGCAGTACCTGTGCACTTTTGTGGCATTGCATATCTTTATTGGAGCCTTTGAAGTTTCCCCATTCTGTAAGTTCAGAATCTTGTATTTTAAGAAAAAAATAAAAGAATGAAGGTGGTTACCCTTCCTTTTTATTAATTTTTTAGAAAAATACGTTTTTCCAGAATTTTTTTCTGTCAGTTATCAAAAAAAAGGGAGCAAGAGAAATTCAGAAATTTTCCAAATTCTGAAAGATTCAAACTAGTCCACCCCGAGAAGGGGGTTAAGTGACGTGGAAACTTTTCCCCATTGTTTTTCTTTTCTTTTTTCATTTATTTTTATTTTTTAATGGGGTGGGGTATCCTGAACAGCACCCAAGGAGTGTCCCCAATTGTTATTATTATTTTTTTTGTCAGAATTCAACAGTCTTTAAAGACACCATGAGATTTCTTTTTTTTATTATTATTTTTACCCCAAAGGTGTTTCTGTTAGGCACTGTAAGTGACACAGTTGCTTTTTCTTTCTTTTTTTTCAAATTTTGTAATACATATTTATAATTAATATACAACAAATAGGTTCCCCTCTGTATTATTTTAAAATTCTGACATCCATGTCATAATAACTGTGGCCTCAGCAGACTCAGTTTAAGACTGTGATACTGTTGATCCCCATATGGGATTTCACAATAAACCACAATGAATCAGGATAAACAGTCCAGGGTAATATTCATCCCTGAGGTACAACACAATCTGCCCTTATGTCTTGCCCGAATATCGAGTCAGATTGCTTTAAACTGTAAGCTTCTCTTTTCATGGAAAAGATCTAAAATTAATCAGCAGGCTTGTTGTCTCCTCTTAAGGCCACGATAAGAAGGTTTTGGTGCATGGGGAGGAAACATAAGAGGCTTTGGGGGCCGCTCTTATTTAAAGGATCTGACATCTACCTGCCCTCTCAAAAGGCAGGCAATTTTGACACTTCTGGCACGCAAAGCAGCCGTACCAAAATAACTACGTCTCTCGGGCTGTGGGCCTGCTCTGTTTTGATGCTGTTTACCTTAAAGGACGCCGTGAAAAGCTTTGTAAATGAAATGCCTCTTCACAACAAATCACATACCAATTTATCTGGCAGCTTGAGTGTCTACACATGGGCTGATTTCTCTCTTCATCTTTTCATTTTCCTTTTGCCATTATCCACACGTATCATGTCTGAGACGGCTTGATGGACTCAATGTGTCGGAACGGCTCGTTCTCACATCCGTATCACTGCAGGACTCCCCGCGGTACAGCAGCGGCCTGTCAGTGCTAAGGCTCGGGCCAGCTCTCACTGTGATGGTCAGTTGGAGATTCTTTTTATTTTGATACAGTTATCATTTTCCATTTCCCCGCTTGATTGGAGCTTAAAAGCCAAAGCAGCTCAGGTCGTGCCGGCATAAATCTCCAGGCCCATTAATCTGTCCTGGTGTCGTGTCTCGCCCAATCATCTCTGGATATTCGTGGGGAAATTAAATGAGTGATATAGCGAGGCAGCTCACCAGCGCTGCAGATTGGATGTCAAAATAGGTTGGCTGCTTTGTGCGTTTGCTTTTGATTATTCTGTTATGCATAAGATGTGAAGGAATAGCCTCTATAGTGGTGGTTGAGTGTATGTGAAGTCTCTGTTACGTGAACTCAAATGGCCTTTCCTTTTTTGTATCCAGCTTCACATGCCCCTGAGAATGATGGCAGCAGATGAATCATAGGCCACGAGAGACTTGGTGTAAATGATAGTTTAACACAAAGAACTGGGCATAATGAGAAGAATAATAGAGTAAAATGTAATCGTATTTTTTATACTAATGATAATAAGTCACAGGAACCTTTTTCCACAATTAGATGAGAGCAAAGGTTGAATATGCACCGTCACATTTGTCTCATAGGGATAGTTTATTATACTCTTAATATTTCAATCACAGTGAATACAAGCCATCACTTTTAATCTGAGTCATTTCTACATTAGGATATCTCTTTTGAATTTTCCGTTCTTCCCCTGTTTCATTTCTCTTGACTGCTTGGTGAGAATATTAAAAGCAGTTTAAAGTTTGTAAATTCAGCTGAGTAAACAGTCCAGTGTATCATGGCAGCCCTTAGTCAGGTATCTTCTCAGCATGACACATGAGAGCTAATAAAAGGTAACATTTGCCTTTTCTGCTAGAAAATAGACTGAATTTTCACTTTTGTCTTAATGTAATGAAAATCAAGCTGAAGGATCCAAGGAATTGTGTGTCCTCTTGTACTAAGTGGTATTTATCTGCTAAACTTGTGGATGGAAAACAACAGCAAACTCAGTTGTTAGCAAGTTTTTTTTTGTTGTTGTTGTCTGCAGTCAGTGCTTCAAATGAGCCAAACATCATTATGATAGCAGAAAATCTGCACAATGTCAACTTTGTCTTTCCAACCACTTCTACATGTCCACTTTTCCTCTTCAAGGTTGGCCACTTACTAAACACATTGAAGCCTGATTTGCCAACACAATGACCAGGGTTGGCGCCTGGTTCAAAGCTTAAGTGTTGGTGTCGAGCCTCCCCTAGGTAAAAATAGTTATCCCATACCGGCAAAAGGACAAAAAAAAAAGAGACCAGCTTGTGGAATTACGGCAACAACACCAGCACCTTTGTAATGGCTCATGCAAGATGTTTGATGACAGCCATCATCCTCCATGTTTTCCCTCTGAAGTCACATTTAAACATGAAGGTTTCAGTGGGGTTTGGTGTCTTTGGAAATGACTCTGTGAACTCTCTGAGTGTAAAAGATTTAAAACCATTTCACTGAGGGCACAGAGTTTCAGGTACTGTCTTGGGATGTGAAGTGTAAGTTTGTTTAAGGATTAGACAGGTCTTTGTTTTCTCAGTGTGTTCCACATCAGGATATGGTTGCTCTGTTGACATTGATCCAACCAAATAATCAGAGCAAACAACTCCAAGATCACTTCGGCCATACTGTGGCAAGCAGAGGCAAGATAGAAGATCTTAGATCCTTCAATGATGAAGAATTAATTTTCTCATATTTCAATGTGGGGATATTATTTAAGCATGTGACTCTGGATTCAGGTTTCTCAGATGGCAATTTTTAATGTCTCAAAGCTTTGTGATGACGTTTGCAGTCTTGGTTTATTTTATTTGGTCATATTACTGCAAATACATAATGAAAAGTTGATGCTTAAATGTATACATTCTAAGTTTCACAATCATATTAACAATATGTTGCCATATTTCCATGAAGTATGCTGAAGTCATTCACTTTGGTGGTGTTTAAAAAGTTGAAAATATTTTGGTTGTTAGTTTATAACCTGGATGATCCATAAATGATTGGAGCATCGGAATCAGAACCAGAAATCCTTTATAAATCCCATCCAATGCATGTGTATCATCATTGCCAGAGAAAGTAAAATTTCACCTCAGTTCCTCCCAAATCTTGTTTTTCTCTTCCAAGAAGGATTTGTGTCCCTCCATCTATAACATAATTAAAAGATATCCTGTCTTCTTTTAATTTAGGACTATATTATATCTAATCCTCTCCGACTTTAGTCTTAGCTTCCATCTTGGCCTCTTGATTTGATTTTGGTCATTGCTTATTTGATCTCTTATTCTTTCAATCTCCTCCTCAGCAGTAATATCAACTCTCAAGATGGCTGATACGTTAATCTGCAGCATTAATCTCTGACTCAGTTTCTTAAGAAAATGCTGTGGTGGGGGAGGGAAGGAGGTCACAGGCGAGGATTAACAAATATGTATTTTTGCAGTCTGTCCACTCAGTACCCTTGTGGACTCTGAATGGTTTGATTTTTGTCCAAAATACCACAAGAAAATGTGCAATTTGAGCATGTTTTTGGATGAAATGATTATTTACATCTACCATCAATCAGTTGATTTGAAAGCTTGCAATAAATGAAACAACCAGTTGTTTCCACGTTAGTCGTTCACCTTTATTTGAATGTTCTTGGCCTTGGTGGGTTCCTCTAGAAGGCAAAAGCATGATGAACCCACCGGTAACTTCACACATGGAGCAAAAAACACTTTGGGAAGTGAATACTGGGGACATGCAGCACTTGTGACACATAGCTCTAAAACAGCATAGAAAACAGCTGACAGAGGAAAGTACAAGCAGACAAAACTTCCCTTCATCTTGTCCCTTAAAAAATGTGGATTCACCACGTCTTACAACCAGGAGTGACGTACAGGGTACAAACAAAATCTTTAACAACATATGCAAAATTAACTCGTCAAAATTAAGCACTACTTGACAAAAACAGACATTTGTTAGAAAACTAAGAAAATCCCAACCCATTTTTCTGTTAAGTGAAATCAAAGCAGAAGAATGACACCATGTAGAAGTTGAAAATAGAGTAAAAGTACCATATTTTGCAGGAGTCTAATTTCACCAGCAAGATATAGGCTGTGCCGTCACAGATCACGATATATATCTATATATCAGATTAGAAAAGGAATTTCACATCTGTTTGTGAAGGACAGATATAGCTCTGCTGTCGGTGTGAGGTCCTCAAGTGGAAGCAGGGTGAGGAAAATATATAATAGGAGCTGTGACCCTCTTTGATTCAAAACCATCTCCTGTAGCATAGATTTTCTGCTTTTCCTTCTGCTGTATTATTTTGGGGAAGACTAGGACAATTAAGATAAAATTTATTCATTGTGCAGTCAAAAGAATCACTTGCTGTAGTTGGAAAGTTTTTACTTGAAAAGTCTGCTGATTTCAGCTGGATTAAAGGCACTGTGAGGAGATCCCTTTGGAGAAAATTAGTTGGGTTCCTGGATGAAAAATGCATTTCCCATGAGCACCATTGCCCATTGTGGTAAAGATGTGACCCTTGATAAAATTTTAGAATTTTTTTTTTTTTTTTTGTCCAGACAGCTTTTGTTAGAATGAGTTGATGTGATCATTTGGAGCTACGTCAAATTATTGACTTAAACATTCTGACTTAACGTTGTAAACTCAGACTTATCACTATTTGTCAGTATAGAAAAGGTGAGCAGGCGTACCAGTTTAATAGCCCTGGTGTCCTAATGTGAGCTCCAGTGTCCCGATAAATACCTGAAAATGGAAATATGGGCACTGTTTAACTCTTTAATCCTCAAAGAGCAGTGAAGCAATCACAGACCAACAATAAACATTAAATCCTGTTCATACCTTTTTGCTGGCAAAGATGCTGGACGCTTCTACTCTTCAATAATCATCACCTTGGCTATGTAACAAAAAGCGTAGGAATGGATAAAACAATGGATGATGATTTAACTGTAGAATCAAATCTGAGACTCATCTCTAGTTTGTAGGGTTTCTTCATTCATAACAATTCTTTAAGGGAAATATATATCAGCCACAAGGTGATGATATCCTGATTTTACTATGAAGGTTGTCAGCAGGCATCAGTATTGGGCTGAGGCTATTAATAAATTAGTTATCATCTTCTCATAGTGCCTTTAAGTGTACAGCAGAATATCTCATTCTTTTTTAAAGGGGAAAAATTCAGGTGTCTTTCTGCAGAGCTGAACCTATGACAGGTATCTCAGCAGACAACTTTTCCACCAAATTTGCTGCAAGTTCAATAAATCTATCAATGATACTCTTTACTCATGAATAATCCTCTCGACCTTTTAATCCGCAACACACTTTTCAAAATTATGGCAACATCACTTCTCATAAGTTTGCCACTACTTTTGTCCTGTCTTGTTGGACACTTCTGTGTGAAAGATCTGATTGACGTGGATGCACCAACTATCAGAGCGTTGATTGTTAAACACCGATAATCAAAACTCACAGTTTATAATTAACAGTCCTAAAATAAATTCTACCTCCATACAGGTTAAAGTTTTTATAAAAAGTGTATCTGTTTGAAAGATTTGCTGATTCAACTGTACGGTTTTGGATTCGTTTTGGCTAAATCGCATTCCGTTATGTTAGCAGATAGCCTTGTTTTTGTTCACCCTGTTTGTTATGACATTAACGGTAGTACAACAGAAACACAAACTACATCCTGCAATGGAGTCATACATTTAAATTTGTGCTACACAACGGCTCAACATCCTTTATCTGCACCCAACTCTTCATGTTCTGTTTATGAATTCTTCCAAACTGATAAATCATAAAACCAACTGTTCTGAATTCACTGCTTTGTTATAGTTTTTGCCTTTGTAACTTAAAAGTTTCACAATAAAAGAATAAAGCCATTACTGTCACATCATGTCACACCACATCCTTTTGAACATTCAGATTTTATTGTTTAAACATGATGTGAATCCACCATGTGGTCATTTTATAGGAACACAACACAAAAGGTGCACTATCAGTAGCAGAACTAACATTAATTTATAGCCTTGATCATAAACTTAATTACAAAATAATCATTTATATTGCTTTTGAAGAATCAGGAGAAACTTTAAGGATTCCTAATAATTGTTGCAGGGTCAACTATGGTTTTGAAGACTGGACATTTTGTCCTTATGCCATTGAGCAAATTATCTGATTTTGCCGAGTCCCAGCAAGACCTCATGAGGAGACGATTCAAACAGCTTTTGTTGGCAGGTGAAACAGCCACAACATTATGACCACAGATTGAATGCATATAATCTGCATTCAGTTTTCTTATTTTACTGATTATCTCGTTCAGTAAGTGGACAATTTGTCCACACAAGGGTTGTAGGGTTAAAAAGCAAGAAATCAGAAACTGCAAAGATTTAAGCAATTTTGAGAAGGGTCAAATTGTGTTGGCGAGATGACCGCAGCTCTCGAGGAGCGGCACACCTTCAGTGTTATGCTTTATGACAGTAAGTTCAAGTGCCTGCAATCCACTGTTGTTTACATTTCCACCACGCCCCTTCTACCAGGCCAATGCAATGTCACTCTTTATCTAACCACAGGTAGATAGACAGTGTAAATGAATTACTCCAAACTGAATTTAGACCCTAGTCTCCACAGTTCAAAGCACATAGTTCCTCAAAAAGTCCCTGGTTCCTGTGGTCAAAAATCACCTCATTTCTTGTCTGGTAACAACTGACTTCGTCTTGGCCTTGATGACAGTGCGGCCTTATAAGATTGGAAGATGGTCATAATATCACTGCTAAAGCTCTCTATTTTACCGGCATCATTTAAGTATTTTGGAAGTTAGTCTCCTGAATATATATGAAGCTCTAGAAACTATATTTACTTTTCAAAATGTGGAAAAAATCTTTGCGACAATGAACAGAAAAAGTCCTGTACAAAGACTGTAGACAAAAGAAGGTACATGTAATATTTTGCATGCCTTCGTTACTGAACTCCATTAAGATACAACACGCTCCCGACCTTATCATGTTATCTATAGGCTGCTACACATGGTGAGTGCTCATTGCCACATTTGTGCTTGTCTCCCTTGCGCAAGATTTGGCCTCTTTTGAATATTTGAGACTCTTGATGTCTTTTGGAAGTATCAATCAGTCCTGATTGGCTAAAGGTTAGAGATAGGTAATATGTCAGATTGGCTATTGATGATGTCCTGAGTGAATACTACAATGGGCTGTAATAATGTTATTTTTTTTGCTGCACGCTACAGAGTATGCATAAGCAACAGCATGAGAAGTTCTATTACAAACTGGCAAATGGTACACCAGGACGCACTATGATGGGCCCTTGCAGGGTGATTGAATGAGAGGTTGGCGACAGACATTGTAAGGCAGGGGGCCACGACATTTGACTTTTAGCTGCTTTGTTGCTCTCTGCTCCAGTGGTTGCAGAATTAGTTGAAAAAAGCTCTTCAGAGCTAGATTATGATACCAGATATGTTAAAAAACATTTAAATCATGACAAGAGTCAATAAGCCACAAGCTATATCACCATGAACAGATCCAGCTTTACCAGTGTAACTACCTCAAGCTGTGGGCTGTTAGTAACTCCAATAAAAAAAAGAACAGAGAAACAGTTTGATGATTCTGTGTGGGGATTAAAAAATGTTAATTTGAAAGACACGTTTTTATTAACAAGGACATGATCATAATGCCTATGAATTCAGACAGGGGTCTCAAACAAATACAGAAAAAATAAAATATGGAGAGAACAAGCTTGATGTTTGGCCACTCTGTTAGACCTCAGGAAAAGGCTGCATGGGTTTCTCAGGCAGTATATCGCTCACACTCCTGCACAGCTTCCACTTTCTTCGTAGTTTACAGGCCCTTTGATCTAGTTACCATCCTCCTCATCGCTGTCTCTCATGGAGATCCCTTGCATCCCTCCTTCTCTGACTGAGGCCGTGGCTTCCTCCAGGGTCAGCCTGTTCCTCACGGTGTCGTACATCTTGCTGTTTAGTGTGGAGTCCAGCACCCCTTGAAGGCGGAAATCACGATACTTTTTCTATGAGAACAAACACAAGAATCAGTAAGTTTAATGAAAAGAAGAAACTTGATTGGTTTTAAGAAGTATACTCCAAACAGGAAGTGTGTGTAGTTCAGCTAGAGGAGCTTTATGGCCAAAACACACCAGATGTGTCTTTGGCAGAACTGTGATTGATTGTTATTATTCTAATTTGTTTCCACGTCTATCTTTGCAATGATTTTTGCAATGATCATAGCCATGGCCACAACTTAATTTTTGTCTGATTGACAATACTTTTTTTTCTTGGCATAATACAAGCGTACTGGGTGGGCACATCAGCTTCACTCTATCAATCTGTAGCAGTGTTTCTTATTTAAAATTCATCTTGCCAGATCCATCATGTTCTCTCTGAGACTGTATTAGTTTAAATCTAGGTCAGTTGGATCGTCTTACTGAACATATGACCATATATGAGCTAAATGAATGTGTAAGTGCACTGAGGTGTCCTGTCAGGACTCCAGCAGAGCCTTCATTATACTGCAATATCATCACCTCACTTGGCATCACTGACTGTGACAAGTAGGGCATGTCTTTTATTACCTTCAAAGTATGGTAACAGCCAGGGTGATGTCAGAGTAATATTCAATCATGGGACAGGTTTTAATGCTGGTAAAACAGTCAGCCACTTTGGCTCATTTCTTAGATCAGAATAAAAATATAGATATATTGCATAATTAAGTGCATAGAGTTAATTTATACAACTCATTGTTAACAGTCTTAAAAGACCCGAAGAATTCAGTGTGACAAAGGAAGTTAAGTTTCACAAACCAAACCAAAAATAACAAGCTGAAGTTTTATAATTTCTGTCAAGTTTAAGTGCAGAGAGATTCACGAGAGCTGCTGCCACTCATCCTCAGAAGTCTTCACTGTACCAAAAGGCCAAATGGGAAAAAAAGGGTATCAAGTGTAGCTGACAACAACACCACTCAGAGTGAAAAGAGGAGACACGTGAATGTAACAAAAATCTCAAATGAGGTGCGAAGCAGCAATGAAGTGTTGAAATGCTCTGATAGAAGTTTGGAGTCATTTGATAAATCTCTCACATAACTCCTCAGAGTATTCAGATTTAAAGGTTGAAGGAAATGTGTTATATTTTACCTGTGCTTTTCTTGATATAAGCTACTTCTTTTCTCACCTTGACAATCCTGATGAGAATCTTGAGCTGATAAACGTGAAGCTGCAGGTCCATACGGTCAGTCAGCCATGTTCCCAAAAGGTTCATTGTGCTGGTGTACCATTGCTGCAAGAAATAAAAAACAACAACACAGTAGATATGAGTGAGTGATATTTCGGAAATTGAAAAAAACATCAATGCAAACATCTTCACAGTCAGAGTCCAGAGCCATGAAATGAGTGTCTGTAATTCATCCACTTTGCTCGTGTTGTATTTGGCACAAGAAGCAGCCTGTGTCATCCCCGCGGTGGATAATCATGGCTGAGTTTCCTTGTCGATCACTGAAGATGAGGCTGGAGGGATAAAGCTGACAAACAGATCCTCCACAGAAAGACGTCTCTAATCTGAGATGTTCATGTCATGTCGGTCGCACGGCCTCATCAAGCCAGGAGAAAGTGACACGTCGTGCAGAGCGGGCTCTTCTCTGAAGCAGGGGGAGGTTGATGCTGTTGCTGCAGCCTTCCCTGGGACCCGAGCTCAGGAACAGTTTCTGCTCCCCATCAGATGTTCCCCGAGGCTGCAGATCTATTTAAATCTGGACTTTGGACCGCAGGAAAATCCATCAGCCAATGAGGCATCTCTTAATAGTGACCCTAATAAAGAGTAAGGCTTAAGATGCTGTCAGCGCACACAAACATGTTCTGCCAAGAGCACTTTTCAAAGTTTGGCGTAAATACATCTTAAGATTTTAACTTGGCATTATGTTTACTGGATCATTTTGGACTCTCATTCTCCTTTTCACAGTTATAATGTCGAATTAGTGTGCTTTCTTCTTTTTGGACAAAAGTCTTATTTTGCATTTGTTTGTGGTCACTCATTTAGATTCAGAAGATCAATTAGTTGTTTCTTAAAGCCTGGTTATAAAGTGCTTAACCTGTCATGTCCTGGAACCATTCAATAACTTATCTGATGTCTCTGAATTATTTTTACTTTTGCCTATGTCAGAGCTTTCTTATAAAACACTTCAACTTTATGTTTCAATCACTGAAATATCTCCGAGTAACTTTTTTTTTTATAAGGAGTGCTTATCTATCAATGCAGAGGAATTTACCTGATATGAAAAACACATTTAATCACAAACCGGTCTGATTTGATCCATTCAGAAACAAAATTGAGCCTTGGTTGCTGTCATTTCGTCACCTTGACAATTTTTGAAAAAAATGATCTTTTTCTATTTGTCTGAATCACCTCCATATGTTGCTGGTCACCTCTGGTAAAATCACTTTAATCCTTTGTTGAACAGATCGTGCAAATTAACTCTTGTTGAATAATGACCTATGTCTAGAGTGTGACTGAGGCCTGTCAGAGCCCAATTTGTAACAATGACCCCAAATGTAACAACAACCCGAAATGTAAGGGGGAAAAAAAGATAATAGAACTCAAAATGTAGCAGTTAGTCCATAATGTAACAGATGCTTAGTCCAAAATGTAATAACTTTTGGACCAAAATGGTAAAAGATGGTTCAAAAACATAAAGAAAGGTTGATGTTTAACCCTTTACTATCCAGTATGATAATTATGCTCTGCAGTAGAGGCGCTTGTTTTTTCGAGGAGTTTCCTGAGTTAGCCAATCAGCATGCTTTGGCTTTTTGGGTAGAGGCAAAGATTTAGACCAGAAAGAAAGAGGCAAAGCTTAACGAGCAGCACAGGGTGGGTAGGGATGTTACAGAGGGAAGATGTTCAAATAGATCTTCTTTGGGTAAGAGTGAGCTGTGGTTGATTTTGTGGGATTAGAAACAATGATTCAACCAGCAGCCTGTCATCTGAATTGGCAACATGTTAAGCTTTAGCTCATGTTTTGCATGAGCTAAAGCTACAGATATTTAAAGTGTCAAATAGGTGTCAGTTTTGGTTGGTAGAGGAGCGATACATAGTGGCGTGTAGAGGCAAAAGTCACATTTACATGAATATTATTGATTTATTTAGATGTTGTTTTGTGTTGAAGTGAAGGTCTGATATGCACTATGCTTTGGTTGAGAGAATAACTCGAGAGTTTTTTCCTGCTGCTGCGTCTTCTCAAGTTGAGGAGGTGATGGATGGACACAGGAACTGCAAACTTAGAGGGACTTTTATAGTAGATTCTCCTGCATGTGTAAAAGAGACTTTGGACACCTTTCAGTCAGTGCTCCTCAAGAACTGAACTGCACCATCTCTGATCCTTTTACATCCTTATGGAGAGGTGCTCTGCTGCAACCTTGAATCCTCCCACTGGGATTTCTCCAAACAGTGACCTCTGGGAGGCAGAGAGAGCTCTGAGCACTGCAGCCGAGCACAAACAGCCGAAAGGCTGCAGATGTTTCTCTGTGGGCTGTGGCTGTTGCCAGTCTAATTGATGGATAATGATGAGCACGGACTGATACTAATAGAAGCTGACTTTCAACAGTCAGGGTCAGAGCAGAAAGGATGGGGGCTGGAGAGGAATGAGGGGAGAAATGAAGAGGAAGGGGGGAGGCGGGGTGTCTATATGTGTTTGATTAGAAGAGATTAGGTCCTGAGGGGTCATTTCTAACTTAAAGATTTTATCCTTGAAATCCAAATGTTTATTATCCATCACAATCATTAAACACAAGCTCTGTTGTCAGTAGAATTAAAAACATTTCACAAACATAGTTGTGGTGTTTTTTGGGCTCAGTATTGTTGTCAGAATGAAAACCAAAAGCTGTAAGGTGAGACACAAAAATTGCTATAATCTAGGAGGCTGAGCATGGAGGAAGCATGCCTACATGTAGGTCAAGCTCATTCAGCAGAACATGGGGTGAGAGAGAAGAAGGCTGAGCCGAGGCAGAGCTGGGGTGAATCAGTGAGGCGACCTGGTGCCAGCAACTTCCTATCTGTCGCTGTGTGCCTGTGAAGGCTTCGGCGTGGCAGCAGGCCTGTGATCTCGCCCCGAGCACAACCACCCGTCGAGAGGCCAGGCCTGGAGTGACTGATCCACTGACTGGCTGCTCTCCCTCTTTCCGATCATCCGTCTTCTCCATCACTTCCCTCCTTTTTTTCCCTTTTTTTCCAAGACTTTACACCGTGCCACACAGCTCCCATCTGCAGCCATTTTTTGAAGCAGCCATTTTGTGTGCTTAACTTCATTTTGTAGAAAAAGAAGCTTTGGCGGTTATGTCATCTCACTGCCGTGACTGGCATTTTGGAGGTCTGACAGGGACATCTTATATAAACGCAGTGGCTGTGAAATTCAACAACTTTTAGAGCTTTTCCAGTGAAAGGAACACAGCATCAGTTCAACGTGTTGATTCAGTTCTTGATATATCAGCATGAGAAGCTTCACTCGAACAATCAGGACTTCAAAAACTACAATATGTGTTCATGACACGTTTCCAAGTAAGCATCTCCAGATAGTCTTTTACTCAGCAAGGCCAGTCAACACATATATGTGCAATCAGTGCTTTTGAAGACCAAGACATACTGGCTCATTCTTCTTTTAAACTTCTGATGCGTTTATCAAGTCAAATACTGAAAATCCAGAAACTCATTTGCATAAAAAGAACAAGTCTAACTTTAATGATTTCAACAGCAGTTACAAATTTGGTTGTTTCCAACTCCAGCATCCTCCTCTCAGCAAAAGCTTTTTTCAGTATGTTTTTCATTGTCTCAAAGACCAGTTAAAACTAGAAACTTGATACAAGGACACTGTCAGGAACAAGCTGGTCTAACATGGATATGACGGCCAAAACAGAGCATAGCCATTTCTACCCCATCACAACACTGGCTATGAAAGTTTTTTAATTTAAGTTAACGAGTCAACTCACACTGGGTCTGGATTGCCATTGCATTTGCTTTTGTCTAAGCATGTTGGTGACCTCCAGATCAGATATGCCAAACTACTGTATCGTGGACAGACTGGAAGTAGGGCACAGAAACAACATTAAACCGTCCTGTTAACTTTCAAAATAAAATATACTGTAAGCACCGGATTCTACTGAACCCTACTACCACAAAAAGATGAGTAAAGAAATAGGAAGTATCACTTTTTCCACAGTGGGCGCAAAAATCCTCTTTATGGTTCTAAATAAAAGACCCTGGTGTCACCTTTAAAGGTCTGGCAGAGCAGACGGAATGACGGGGATTCACTCTGATTTGCTGGCACAGGTTTCATGTCTGAAAACACTGCCACCTATTGGCCTGGCATGTTAGAGCCACACTTTTGACAGATTTGGGCAGTTGCATGTGGGTGACTTTTTAAAAATAATCAATCAGGCGTAGACAGTAAGTAATTTTTGCGATGTTATTAAAAGACAGTGGTCAAAACCAGGATGTCATTTTTATATTGACTCAACACAAATCAAAGATAGTTTCCTTGTGTAAACTCATCAATCACATTAGTCCCCTCCCAATACTGTAATCTCTAGTGTACGCAGATTATCCAGTGTGGAGATGATATCCTGGCCTTCATGAAGAGAATTACTCTGAAGTCATCTTGAAGAAAGTCATCTTCTTAGGAAAGTAATCAAAGACGCTTCTGTGCAGAAAGGTTTGATAAAGTACACACAATCGGACTCACAGCTGTTCTTTTCCCCAGCTGCTTCATTCAATAGCGAGTGGCAGAAAAATACTTCTCAGAATCTCGATCACCGCACAAAGTCTAAGTACAACAACAGCTCTGTAGTATTTTGTCTTGTATTGTTCTTGTAAGTGGAATTGGTAGAAGTGTTAAAACTTAAGTTTCAGGGGTTATTTCGGCCTCTTCTTGATTTCCAAGACAGCATGGCTCTGACCCTCTGTCCCGCCACAGAGAGTCTGAGAGTCCATTTGAAGCCGGCTTCAGAGAGACCAGAAACCCCAAACACACCAATATATATAAAAAAATATGATTGTTAGAGAAAAATCAAATATGTTAACAGCCTGGTTAAACAACAGTTTGGGTCTGATTAACTAATTTCTCTGTCTGCATACATTGTTCAGGGGTGAGATTTTTTTATGATTTGTTCAAGTCAAAAGTTTTTAAACCTGTGGGTTTTGCTGATTTGACTGACACCCTGTAACTGTCCTCAAAGACACTGAAGCTCTGCCTCTTCACCTCATCTTTACTCAAACAAAGCTCAGTAGAGTTCAGCATTGACATTTAGCCCCCAACAGTGGTGGGCTCCAACACTTTGTATCAGGAACAGATGGGTTTTGTCCCAGAGACTAGATCCATATATTATATAGTACATTTCCCAGGTACCTTTAATGCAGCTCAATGATAATTGGCAGTCCCTATTAAACAGTTTGGATAATTTTTTTATGCTGGGGAAGATATCAAGGAGACATGAAGGTCTGTAATATGTACACTCACACAGAAATAGTTTTTAGTTGTTACTGGTGTTTAAATGGAAAAACTAAAAGCCCTTGTTTTTTTTCTACAATTCTTCTTTCTAAGACATTTACATTTGCATCATGGCACCTCATGACACTTATTGTCTGGATGCTGGGACTGTGCTGACTTTCCAGATTTTGAGCATTAAATAAATCCCAGGTCATTGCCTCCAAATTATACAGTACACTGCAAAAAAACTGAAATCTAAGCACGTGTTTATGTCTTAATTTAAGTAGAAAATGTCTTTTTATACTGAATATGAGCCACATTTAACTTGCCAGTTCAGAAGGTGTCTTATTTACAGTTTTTTGTAAACAAAACATGTCTGAATAGCTTGTGATGAGTTGAAATTAGAATGGTGTCTTAATACAAGAAACTTTTTTTTTCTTAACCCTTTGGCAGATATTTCCCTGTGTTACCATTTTTGTCTTTAAATAAGTCTAATTAAGACACCTTCTGAACTGACAAGGTAAATGTGGCTCATATTAAGTCTAAAACTACATTCCATAAAAAAACTAGACAAACACTTTATTGGATTTCAGTTTCTTGCAGTGTAACTTTAACTCATGATTTTGTTTTCTTGATTTTTTGAATTGGAAAAAATCGCTGACTTCTCTAATCTGTTAATAAATTGCAAAATTGTAATTTTATGATCAATCTTATCATGCACCATCTGCTCAATGATTTTTTTCTTAAGTTTTTACCTATTTTTTGTATGTTTTTTGCTTCTTTTATTGTTCCCATTACTGATACATTTACACTCCACTCAGGAAAGAAAACAACCTTCCTTCTTTCAAATGGTCCCTTTCACCTTTTTTGACTTGCAACATCAGAAGTCTTCAACTCCATCTACTTTGATAAAGCATCACACAGTAGCTTTGGTTTCTCTGCAAACTCTAAGTCAGAGCTACAGTCCTTCAGTCCTTCATCAGGACTCTATCAAGACGTTGGGGTTCACATGTTGAGAAAGTTGAAAGCCACTTTGATGCATGATGGCTCCGTCAAAAGAACAGTGATTGCCCCTCTTGCTTTGTTCCACTTGGCAGGAAGTAACAAAAGAAAATCATCCGAACAGACAAATTCATCCAAGCTCGCTTCTTTTCGGGCTGCATGGGGATCAGCAGGGGGCTAGCACTTCCTGACAGCCAAAACAAGCGTAATATGGCTCTGAATACATAATGCCATAACAAGACAGAGATCAAATCTGTGACATCCTAACGAGTTCCATCTGAAGGAAGGGTTTCCATCCCTTAGACCGGGTTATCTGTGTGTGTGTGTGTGTGAGTGTGTGTGTCTGTCCGTGTGTGTGTTTCATCACCTCCCAGCATGCTTATGAACCCCTACCTATACACAGGCGACATGCACGCCTTGCACAACACCACACACACTCCCACATACAGAAATATACATCTGCCGTTCCATCCCCCTTCAAGCAGGAGCTGGGAGACTGTACGACCTCCTGCCCCCATCTGACACCAGCCACCCATCCCACTGCAAACCCCCACCCACCCACCGACACACACTTACACACACAAGCCTCGCCTTGAAGCCAGCGTTCACACCCAAGTCTTCACATGGCGCCCAGCAGGAGTTCAGAGCTGCCATCAGCAGGATTTGATGCTAAATCTCTCCCCTTTTCCACCACACACACCTACGCACTCACCTCCTTCATGACCCTTTTGCATATATTTGCTGTTAGCATGATGAGTGGGAACTGGCCTTTTTTAGATTAAAAGGCCAACGAAGGCAGAAGCTGTTGGCTTCAAGTTTCAACAGGAATGCAATGTGCCAGTTTTAGCAGACAACTTTCACTTCACTCTGATGCACTCTTCAGGGCTGAGCATCAGTCCCTCTCGTTTTCAGGGTTCATGCAGAGTTTAGTCAATAAAGGCACTCTCAGTCACTGTATCCTGAGCAAAATTAGATATATAAACGCGGGTGTCTGTAAATATTTTCTGAATACAAGCTTCTCTGCTGCTTTTAGAAAGGGTGCAACACATCTCTGTTATGAGGCCTGTGTTGCTATGGGTATCAACTTGTGCTGTCTTTGAGATTCTTGGAACAAAAAGGTCAAAATAAAAATTGCTGTTCTACTGTGTTGAGATTTGTCCAGCTTACCTGAGCTGATAAATCTCGCAGACTAACACTGAACAGACTGTGTTGACAGAAATACAGTCATTCAAGTGGCATCATCAGATTGACTTAATTCTCAATAGAACTTTTGTGGTCTTGTTTTTCTTTCTCAAACCTCAAATCAGATTTCACACTGATATTGAGACTGTTAGGTTTTTTTCATTTGTCCCTTTTGCACTTACACTCCCATCAGTGGCTGCACAGTGCAAATTTTGAAAATATCCCACACTTTGGGCTCTGAAAGTTGACCAGCACATCAACAAACAAACAAAAGTTTTGAGAGCCAAAGCTGACACGTTACACATAAACCTGCACATACAGACACAGCTTGCCTCATGTGGATTTCATCTTTTGTTCTAGCTCTCGATGAAGGCATGTTTCAGTTTATTTTTGTTTGAAATTTTCTCCTGGTTCCTTCTTTGTAATATATAAGTCAACATCACAATAAGCTTTCAGTTTCATGCTGAATTTTTTTCACTCAAGGGACCAAGAACGGAAATAGAGTATAGGAGTGTACGTCTATGTAAAGAACGGCAATGGAGGTTTATGTAAGAGTGAATACAGTTGTAGAGACTAGGGGGGCATTCCAGCACAGTACCTCTTTCTTGGCTCTTAACAGTGTCATACGTTTAGTGAAGTGTGGAGTTTTAGTTTCAAGATGTGCAGAACAAACTCTGAATGAAAACATAGGGTTTCTTAAAAAGAAGATTACGTCTGCACACAGGTTAGGTTAAACTGAGTGAAAGCACTAAAATTCAGCAATCACAAATCCATGAGCACCTCTACATGCTTTGAATGAGACTGCTTATGTTTGAGAGCAAGACAAAGATGCTTTTAAGGTGCTTTTGCGTGAAAGTAGCTGATAAGAAAAACATATTTACACACATACACACACACACATACACACACACACACACACACACATCGCCAAATCCCAAAAAAGCCAACTGATTTGTTAGGTCAGAGGCCCTCTTTTGTGGGTCGGCTCAGGAGCTTTTGTGCTGCTGAGAGCCAGGAATGTTGGTGCTGAGGAGGGGCCTCACCTCACTGCAGGGGGTACACAGGGATTACAAGCAACCTGGGACTCTGCCTCTTTCTGCCTCTGCCACTGCTCCTGTGTGTGTGTGTGTGTGTGTGTGTGTGTGTGTGTGTGTGTGTGTGTGTGTGTGTGTGAGTTGGATGTATGTGTTTGTGTGCTTTAAAATTGAGGGCTTTTTAGGAAATAATAGTGCCTGTCATTCACTGACTGTAATATATCAGGGATGCATTTTCTAGGCCAGAGTTGATGATTGATTACTCACTAGTTTTATTTTGAGCTTATGTCGTTCTGTTCAGGAAGTAATTATGGCTGTTTAAATGTTTTATATTAATGTTTTTGAAAGTGTAAGCAGGTACAAGAGAGTAGTGTTAAAGTACAGAGTTAAGCCCAGTTTAAACTTCTTATTTGAACCTATGTGGACAAGTTCCCTGAACCTGGACATTATTCTCACTTCAATGAAATTGGCAAAAGTATAAATTTTACCCATTAAAGGAATTCTGACCAAAGTTTTGTCTTGTGATAACACAGAATGAGACATTTTTTCATGGTCCATGTTAAGTTTTATGGGAAATTTTATTGGAAATAAGATGAAATAAGTTAAAAATTTGGGCTTTTGGTCCTACAGGATCATTATGACTTCATTGCATGACAGCACAGTAAATTAGGAATTTTGTGCAGGACATCTTGCATGTTTGTAGTCTCCAAAAAAGAGCATTATTAAATCTATAACAGACATCGCTCAGTGGCACTGACCTCCCATTTGTTGGTAGACCTAGAAGAGTCTGATCCTCAAGTAATAGCAGAAAATTCCATCACCTAGAGCTGCAGATTTGTACCAGTGATGCAATGGGAAGAAGTTTTTATCGACATTTACAGAGTTCTTTTCAAAGTCTAAATCTTTGTCTCATTTTACATTCACAAAGCTAATAGAAATACCTCCAAGTCTCTTAACACCATGGAAGATTATATGCAATAAAGGAATTTGATAACACACCAACATACAACATCAGTTTATACATTACAAACATAAAACACTTAATCAAGTGCATATCTGCATTTGTTTACATCAGTAAAGCTGAATAACGTGTGTACATGGTTTGATTAGGGCTAAGTTTATTAATTGGCACATATAGCCGAAGAACTAATGTCTTTGTAAACACTCTTCACACATTCACAAAATGTGTATTCACTGGTTTACTGAAATACCTCCCACACTCACAGAGAAGCAGTGTCTAATGAACTAACCCATTAGCATTCGAATGGCTCTGGAGCTACAGTAGACCAGTGATAATCTTTACTTATGTGAGCACAGGACTCATTTAGCTTCTTTACTTTTTGTTATTACTAAAAACTTTACATTCTCCTCACAGATCACAGGAGTGTTTAGGAAGAAGGTTGTAAAAAAATTAAAACTAAAATAAAAAATAAAAAAAAACTGCTGTCACCTTGAGATACTGAGACAGTTTCTCAGATGAGGCATGATGTCCAGTTTGAGGCAATGTTGACACTTTTTTTTAGCTTTATACCAATACTATTTTTAATTGGATCTATTTACAGTATCAACAAGTGAACATTGGCAGAAGAAGGGGTGGGGTCAGCATTAACAATTAATGACTATTTCAATCGTTTCACATGGCAAGAATTATTTTCCTCGCTAATTCTCTTGAGGTCATCATAAAAAGAACTTCCTAAACAGGCCGAAGCCAGATTGATTGCTTTCCCTCAACCTTAAATCATTGCTGGAATTACTCACAACACCACAAGTTCACCGGGTATAAAAGGTTGCTCTCATTGATTACTGTTAAAAACTAACCTCCATCATGCTCTGTTGGTCAAACTGCTTTGCAAAACCAACTTATGTAGCTCAAAACCTCTGTTCTTTCAATTAAAACTATGTTTTACCTTCTAAATGTATATAACATAAAATGAATCAAGATATTCAGTACTTTTATCGTCTCATTTCCAACTGAATTAACTGTGGAAAGGTTAATAAGTGGTGATAGTTATTGAGTCGGATCCTCTTTTTCACGGTCAACCACTTAGCTGACCACTTGGTGTGGATGTCTGAGCTTCTACTCAATGCAGAAGAGATTAACAGTCTGTATTGTCATTGCTACACTAAGGCTGTATGTGTAAGCCTTGTGTGTGTGTGTGTGTGTGTGTGTGTGTGTGTGTGTGTGTGTGTGAGAGAGAGAGAGAGAGGAAGAGGGAGAGAGAGTGTGTGTGTGTCCTGCTGAGACCCAGCTGTGTCTGCAATTAGCAGGAGGCATGGAATGATGATTGCTGGTGCGGTAACACTAATACCAAGTGACAGGCTTCCTCATGAAGGAGAAGGAAGGCCGCTGAGTGCCATACAGCAACACTACTTTTTCTCTCAAACACACAGGCTTACACTCTTTACACACATAACACACACACACACAGACAAGGAGGCAAACAGGGATAGAGCTGCTGTGGTTCAGGGGGGCCTTTAAATCTGACTGTAAGACATTATGCACTTTGCACAAAGAGCCCGTCTAATCCTACCTGCTCTGCCTTTCAGAGCCCACCGCTGGCCTATTCTAGTCCCACTGACCAGCTCAGCATAGGGGGCTCACCGGTGACGACACTCAATTACCATAGTAACTCACCCACTGGGTCAGGAGTCCCACCCCCAATCTCAATCTCAGCACCAAAACCACCAGGTCCCCGTTCCTATGAGCCCCAAACTCACCTTGTCACCCAGCAGCGGGCTAAGACTGACCCTCAGAGAACAAATGGGCCTTTTTACAGGAGGCTAATGGGGCTCAGCATCCCGAGGCCATGTCTACAACTAACATGAATAAATGCAGTTTCAATCCCTGATCTTTGCTTAATATTTATATTTATACTATATTTTAATATAATCCACTCAAAGACTCAGGTCTGGTGTTGAAGGAATGAACATTAGTCCCATAATACAAACAAGCTCTTAATCAAAGTCTAACGCATCAAGCACTGATCTTATTTATTGATCATGCATGTATAGATTGAGCAATGGTCAAATACTCAAAATATGGCAGGATGTGATCCACTATAGTTCAGTCTAGAGACTCAAGCCTGATTTATGCTTGACGTGCCTGTGAGGTCAAGCTCCACGTCTCTCCATGTGTATGAATGATGTCATATGTGTATTCGCAACATGGTGGATGAACTAGAGCTCCAAGTGTCCAAAGTAGAAAATATAGGCATTTATATGATTCAGTATACAGAGATCCCCATGGCAATTCCTAGTGGTCACACTTCGCAGAGAAGAAGAATGGATGAAAAATAATGTTGTTAATGTGAACAAATGCATTCTTCTTCTACTGTAGTTTGGTGCTCTGGTAGACTGGTGTCTGCAATGCACTGCCCCCTGCAGTTTGGGAAAAGAAGCATAAAAGCCAACACGCATTCTCTTGTGTGGATCTCGCGCGCGCCTTTTTCTGCAGGCCATGTTCGTGCTGAGAACATAACCCAGCCTTCATTTGAAGTCATCAAACAACACTGAAATCAATTTTAGATGTTAAGCTCTCCAAGGGGAGTGATTTCTTCATTGATAAAAACCTCATTTGTTGATTGAAAACTCAATGGTGACCTCCTCCATGTCACCAAAATAGCTGTCCAGTTCATCACTGTTCAATCCTCTGAGCCCTAGACGGAGGCTCTCCTGTTCCTGATAGATTTGCTGTGCTGTCTCCCTGTAACGATGATAGTCCACCATCATGTAGCTGCACTTGTCTACCCACCAGCTCCTTAGAAGCCTTGGACTGACTCAGACGACCCTGCAGCTCAAAGATCTCTGGGTACTTCTTGAGATCCTTCCTGATCATCTTGATCTGTTTGACGCTGAGCAGGACAGGAGGTCCAGGTCTCCAAACCAGCTAGGAGAAGCAGTCTTTTGGAGAAGGCCACAGTCAGTATGCATTGCCCACCCAGTGACTCCACCAGTAGATGGAGGTGATGGCAAAATGATCAGTTGTGTCCTACTCCATGCCAGAGGCCATGTAATGTTCTGCTAAGTTCATCAAAGTGCAGTCTGACATGTCCACTAAAGCAAGAGCTTCATTCATGCTTTAGAGTCCAGCCAACACCGAAACCTGTCCCTGTGGGCTCCAGAAGATGCTGTGGGCCTGCTGCTTGTCAAACATCTTTATGAGCTTGATCTTGCTGCTGTTTTCGAAATGATAGAAAGAGACATTAAATCTGGGAGCTCCTTGGAGATTAGTAAACTTGCTGCCACTGAGTTGCCATGCAAAGGCAATGATTTTTCCTTTCATCTCCATCTCATCAGCTCTATCAGCTCCCACTAGAGAGAGAAATATTTTTTGAAACGTGATGATACTGCTTGACATGTATGTCACATCACCAACCAGAAACTTGACGCAGGTTTGTTAAACATCTCTTCATTGCTCCAAAGTACCAGCTTTGTTGATATGTTGTTGAGTAGGTAGCACTGGCGTAATGCCAAGAACACACTGTATGGGGATGCTTGGGTACATAACTCCTCTTGAGCCATTTTCAGTTGTGAGGTTGCTGGTGTGTGAAATAGAGACTTAATAAACCATGTAAGAACACGATGGGTTGACACAAACATGTTTTCAAAGTATCTCGAGCTTCGGAATAAATGGACAAGAAAGAGGCTTTTCATGGAGGCTCAGCATCTTGTCATCCTCTGACTCTCTCTCCTTCTGTTCGTGTGCTTTCAGTCGAGGAGGTGGGTTTGTTGGAGGAGGAGGAGGAAGGAGCAGAGGGGCCCTGAGCGTAAAGTCCTTGGCCCAACAAGCTCACAGGTCTCAAACTGTTCTGATTGTGCCGATGGCACAAAAGGCGTACTACGGCTGACCATTGACCGCAGCCTGAGCACAGCTGGCACAGCCACAGAACTGGCTCAGTGGGCATTTCAGCCGGGCAGCTGGTGTCAAAAAAAAGAAGGGCTAAGATGGCTAAGAAGTGTGTCTCCAGGCGCAGCATCACAGGAGAAAGGTAAATGTTTATCTCACGTCTGGGTTTCTTTCAAGCCCACAATCTGGGTCTTTTACAAATCAGTCATCTCCTTCTCCTCAAAGTGTCAGCTCAGTGGACAAGAGGGACTGGAATAAGGAGCAACTTCATAAAAACATGCTGATTTGGAGAAGGAATGGGTGTGTATTTGAGGGTGGTAGGTGCAGGGGAGTGGGGGGCTGTGTTGTGAGGAACTGAACAGTTGGAATTACGGTCAGAGACCAGTCATTGAGTAAACATACAAAGAGCGACAGAAAAGCTCTGTGGTGGACAATAAAAGGAGAAAAAAAGCCGCCAGCTTCGGGCCCTGAGAAAAGTGAGCCATTCTACTTACAAAGAGCCGCTTAGGGGTGGATTGAGGGAAGGAAAAAGAGGGCTAAAACACTTGTGAGCTCAGGGAACTCTATAGGGGGAGTGAAAATGGAATAAGCCAGCAAGCACTTGAGGGTCCCGCCGAGCACCTGAATGGGATAGAGGGGCGGAGCGCCAGAGGGGGGTCTGGGGAAGGTGAATGGCCTTCTTTTTGGGTCCAATTTGTCTCTTTTCACCCCGCTAGCCCCGCTCCAGCTCTGACAGATGTACAAAGAGGGAGCGGCACTGGGCCACTCATCCACATACGGCCGTGAGCAGCTGTCACTTTTGTCAGACAAGTTAATCAAACAAATGCCACCGTACCTCCCTTTTTAACCAGGCACAGGGAAAGAGGGACGGGCGGGGGCTGTGAAAGGGTGATAGAGACCTGAGAGATGACATGTGTGTCCTCAATCAATTCACCCCACCCGACCTCATCAATAAAAGCAGTGGGACCCGACAAAGGAGAAGTCTCCATTAAACTTGCATTTCCCTCCTCTCGGGATGATTGTGGCTTTAGTGTCCTTAGCTGTTTCCTCCCGGCAACACGGCACTGGGAATGCTCACAGAGGATTTAGAGCCCAAAGAAATGAAGCTGGGACACAAAATGCTGGCTCTTAGTAATTATCACAGACTCTAAGCTGCTTACGGACTTCATTAAACGGAAGTGAAACCTTTTCAGAGCATGTTTTGAACAGTCACACACAGTCCATGTAACCTCTCCCGCTCGGCTGGCCTTTTTTTATTATTGTGGCTGACGACTACCACCATTATTTGCTGGTCATGTAATCCTTTTAAGGTTATTTTACGTCAACCTAAAAGAGATTAGAGACTGGCATGAAAAACAAGAAAAAACTAAAGCGGTGTTACAGTCATATTGTTGAAGATGAATGGATCCAGAAACAGCTGATCCTACGCACAAATCTCAGATAAAACAGTGGTCAAAGCAGGTCTTGTAGTGTCAGTATCAGAGTATCAAATCAACAAGTAAACGTTTTAAAATGTATGTTATTGATTGTTGATTTCCATGGATTTTATGATATAATTAGTTTTGTATCCTGTTTAGAAACACATTTTTCGATTTAAATTTTTAAAAAATAACTTTTTTGGAGCGCTTCATCCAAAATCAGTTTAAATATTTGGATGGGTTTGGGGCATTTGCACTCTAGTTTTGGTAAAAAAAAAATTAAAAAGTGAATTATTCATGAAAAGTTAGACATGGTTTGATTCTTTCGTTCTTTTTTAAGTTTCATGATAAGTCTAATATTGCATCTAAAGCATGGACTTATCCTTCATGTCCTATTCTTTTGAAGCTCCCAAGTCAAAGTGAGAGGAGGAAATTGATGTAACAATTACAGTTGAACTACGGGAAAAGAGCCACCATACATATCTGTTCAAATAATTGGAAACATTTACTTTTACGTCCCTGCAGACAGACAACACACCATATCCTCAGAGGTACAACCACATGATAAGTTCTGTGTTGTGTCACGAGGGCCAATGTTTCTGAATTATCAACTCCTGCAGTGTGTCTGAAGCTGTAAATATACCAATCAGAGCTTTACTCATTATTCTTGATGCATCTGGAGCATGCAAGAGACTGAATAATGCAAATCAATGCTTTCTCTCTTACCAGAAAAACTTCCTAATTCTATGATGTTGGTAAACTTAATCTGGATAAAGATATTTTTGAAGTACTTGTTATTCTTTTTAAATATAAATGATGTAAAATGGTAAAAACAACACACTGTCTTCAAGCACTGTACTCTATGTGTTCACTTTCTCAAATATAAATCTAGTTCAAATAAAATGCTGAATACAAAAAAGTCTGAGTTCCCCCACTTCTGCTTGTATAAACGCGAGTACTATTCCTGACTGGATGTAATGTTGGAGATGGCAGCACCTGACTTTGAAGGGCTGTAGCAAGGTGTACACTCTCCAATTAAATGTGGCAGGAGAGGCAATATAAATCTTCACTGTGGGCAGTTCAAGACACTGGAGTAGCTTTTTTCCCCATAAGTCCTTTTATGAGAGATTTTTGGTCAGCAATGTTCTTTAGCTTTGTGAATAAAGCCTTCATTTCTGATCAGGGAAAATAAAATGGTCACTTTGTGCACTAGTACTTGCTACTCTGTATATATAACAGAGTGTAAAAAAAACATGAAAAAAAAAATGATTCAAGAAAAAATGTCTCAGGGTTCACCAAAAATTTGGGATGTCAAAATGGGGTCAAGGCCCAAAAAGGTTGGAAACCACTTGTGCAGGGGACTTGTGTTTAAACCACTCAGCTAATGACAGCCCCTAAAAAAAACATAACCACTAGTGAAGTTATTTAGATCCACAAACTTGAGAAAACAAATACAAAAAAAATTGCCTCCATTGGGTAAAACCAGCATGTTAATTTTCAAAATCAATTATTGTATCTCAGACCCATATTGTGTTTGTTTCTTTTTACACAGCAGCTCTTTAAATAAAAAAGCAGCAACGTCTCCTCTTAATTCTCTCCTCTCATAAACAACTGATCTGAGCAGAAGGAGACGTCTGACATGCTGAGGGAGTTAAGTTTGCGTGTTGCCTGAGCTCAGTGTTGATTAAATTGTTCACTTGGCGTGGCTGTGAAGCCGGCGGGCAGTTCATGACCAGAGCCTGCAAAGTGGTGAAGCGTCCTCGGACAGCCAAGTGGTATTGCTGCAGCTCGATCTCTGCTGGTATTCTTCTCTGTCACCGGGATCGCCCCCTCCCATCCTGCCCATAAACCCACCCACCGTGACCAAAGTACAGAGTACAAATTCCCCAATCTGCCGCTCAATCTGACCTCTGCCCCGGCTCTGCTCCCTCACAGCCGACCAGCAGTTGGTAAGCAGAGTGAGACGGAGCAGCAGCGGCGATTAAAAAGCGCTTTAACTTTCGTCACACAGAAGTGCAATTTCGCCACGCTTGGGAATCTGATAACTACCCAAGGTCAACGGAAATACTTCAAATCAATCAATGAGTCGCGCTCCTAATCCTCTCTGGGCAAAGGAAGATTAAGTGTATAATTGACCTGTGTAATCCCAGTATCTGCAGGGACAGGGTGGGGAAAGGGGGGAGGTGGACCCAGGTCTCAGTAGCTCCAAAGCACCATCTCTGCTCTCTTGCTCTCTTTTACCCGCTGCAGGCTGGCATGCTGCTCGTGGTGGGGCGGGATAGTGTGGTGTATCAGTGCAGGGCTGGATTTGGCTCAGCTAAAGACATGGCTTTTTTTAATCAATGATCCCCAGTCTGTGCTGCTCTAAGTCCCCCCGTCAGTATCATTTAAGCACATCTGTCTTAATCCGACCCTCTTCAGCCACTCTTTCAAGAACTAAACCACAGAGGGGAGGGAGGAAGGCCAAATTAATTCTCACTCTTCACAAACCACATGCACAAAAACATGCATATATCTCTTCTCATCATGAAAAAAATTATATGACAGCAGCAAGAGTTGGGGCCTTATCAGGGCATTGTCATGTGACCAACAGAGCTCTGGATCCTGATAAAGCTCAAACAAGTAAAATACTTCGAATTAAATTAAAAGAAAAAAATCCTCAATTAGTGCCACAAAAAGTATGCAAGAGCAGCACAGGTTCCTGTTGGTGAGAAATCACTGGAGTTTCACATGTTTAAGTGTTTCAAATCTGACACCAGAAAAGGTACCCATGACCCAGGTCCAGTGAAAGTTTCAATCAAAATTTCATCCTATAATCCAAACTATTAATTAACTAACCTATCAATATTTTTATAGTGCAAAATCACAACAAATGAAATAGATTTTTCTCAAGTTGTTTGAGGTTCATGCTATCACATAGAAGCAGAGCTCAAATCCTGCTATTGTCTCTGTTGAACAAACTTCCAGATAATTTGTTTCAGCTGTATCTTCTACTCCACACTGCTCCCATTCACTCATATTACTCAAATTCAGGATCTGGCTTTATAAGCAGAGTTGTTCACAAAGACAAAGTGATGGACGCAATGAAATTATGTGAAACATGATAGGATGAACAATGCTCAATGCATCTTCTTCTCGATGCATATTGTCTGTAGTGTTTAAGGCAAAATGTTTCTGACTTAAAACTCTAAAATTATATGAATATGGAATTGTCATATTGGCACTTTCCCCCAGAACTTAAGTTGAAGTTGCTCTCTTATTTGACACAGTGTGTAAGTGAAAAGCCAATTTTCATTTATGTATGCTTCCAAAAGGGGAATCACAATAGAATTAGGCTTGATTTATGTTAATTCCACAAAAAGAGATAGGTTATGTTGTTACCTAACAGTTTTGGTGTAAAAGCCTGCATATATCAGTATGTGAAATTAAAAGTTGGACAATATCTGAATATTGGCAGAAAAGCCAATGTCGAGCATCCCTAGAAAGGATACAATAGGATACAATAGAATGCAATACAAATCAAAGTGCTGGATACAATCTGATAGAATAGGATAATAGAATAAAATACAGGACTATATCAATTATTGGCCCTCGGGTGAAATTTGTTGTTAACTCAAGTTGACTTTCTGGCCCATTGGGCTTTTTTTTGAAACCATTCTGTTATTCTTTATAATCCAATAGATGACAATAGATGTTGCACTGTCAATGTAAAGTCACTTTTGGTCCAATTATTGTCATTTAGCACTTTCACTAACCGAGCTAACTACAGTCACAACCATAACGCTGAGCCAGAGGCTTCAAAAGTGCAGTCCACAAACAAAAGAAGGACACTGCACTCATTTGAATGGATGTGGATGATAATGTTGGGAAAAAACGACATATAATGCAGATTTTGTTTTGAATGACTCATGACAGAAGTTTTCAGAATCACAAGGACACAAACACGGTGTGGAAAAATATCATAGGTATGGGCGGTAATATCATTCAAAGAAGAACTGATTGAGGTTGTTTGCCGAGGCGATGCCTTCTTACCACCCAAAGTGGATTCAAAATGTTTTCTGATGTAATCTGTTTAACATGGACATGACCTGCAGCAGCCACAGGTCAGAGATATAAAAGAAACTTCACAACAGCCACGTCTCTGCAGGGGATTTCTATTCAGCTTTAATCACAAAGCTGTAGACACCTGTCTGCAGAGCAATTTAAAACACGCAGAAACCAGAATATTGGATGTAGTCATGATTGGATTGCTGCTTAGGATTGAGGTAAGCAAAATAGCATAAAGTAAATCTGATTTAAACACATAAAGGTGGCACATTCTGTGTTTATGAAGAAGTATCAATAATGAGTTGAAAGCCCCCTCGCTCCAGCCTCACAGAAAAGTGGGTCAAATATCAGTTAAAAAGATCCCACTCCAACAAGCCCCCCTACCCGTTAATCTGTGTCAGAACACGGGTATTAGCACTTTTAATATGTCTCAGATTATTATTCATTTCTTAAGACGCTGCTGTTTGTTTAACATTAGGAGACCGTCTGTTGTCAAACCTGGCATCAAGTCCAGAGTGTTGACACATATTTAGAAATGAGAAAAGCTGTGCGGTATGAAATAATCTGCTTATTCTGGCAGATATTAGAAGGCATCTTAAGGAAGATGTATGTCATAACCCCCCAATTAAAATGACATTTAACCTGAGGCTTATTCTCTCTGGAAGAAAACCAGGCTAAACATGATTAAGAAACCTAAATTACTCTGAGGCGCTCGCAAAGTGTCTCCAGCGAGTTCAATCTCTGACCTTAAAAAACATATTAACTGAGTCGAGGTCAGATTCTTTCCCTTATTTTCTATTCTGTTCTTTCAGCTGGCAGTAAGCAGACAGGCTGTGCTGTTCATCTTTAGATTTGGCAGTGATGTGTGAAATGAAGCATGCTCAAAGCACTCTGATGCGTTGATGGGATTTGAAATATAATCTCTACTTTTCTCGCATTCAGACGTTCGATGTTCTTTCATTCTATATTACGGCCCACTGCAACTGTTAATCTCGTCAAGCAGCATAAAAAAATGTGCCCTGCTGGGTCTGCAAAACAGAATAAACTTCTTTCTAGTCTTGGAAAAGATAATGGATTTATGTTTAGATGGAATAATATTGTTTTTCAAGCACCTTGTTGTTTTGCAGATGGACTTGTTTACACTCTACCCTTTCTCATGCTACAGTTAAAGTGTCTTCTTTAAACAACTTTCCTTTACCCACTATCTAGTCTTGATCTCAAAAGATGTTTTATCATTCCTGAAAAAATTTTAAGGACTTATGAAAGTAATCCTGTAAGTCAGAAACTTGCTTAAAACAAGTTTGCAGCCTTGACAAAAGTCTGCTGCATGAAACAAACTAAAGGTGGAATGCAATTTTAAGACAAGACACGAGCTAAAAAGCTGTTTAAGCTCTTTCTGTGTGATGAGCCGCCTCATTGTGGCAATGTATAGGACGCAGGTTGTAATCCCCGGCAGGGAAAACAGACAAACACATAAATAAATTAAGTCAGCGGCTGACCAGGAGAGGGGAGGGGGCGACTAACAAAGCAAAGATTAGGGGGAGTCCATCCTGACCTTATTTAGAGAAGAAAACACCCCAACACACACACACACACACACACACACACACACACACACACACACACTGAGTGTCTTGCATTGGTGATGGGACACGCTTTAAGCCATGGGGAGTAACAACTAACTGAATCATTAACTTATAGGTCTACTTTTGTGAGGCACCAGAAAATGTCAAAATTTTTAGTAACACTTCCTCAGCCTACTACGGCTTTTTTTTATTATTCAGTTATGTTTACTTACATTTTAGAACACATGCCAGAGTTAGTCTAGTGTCTAGTTGTCACATGTTGTCTAGATGTTTGCTAGATGTTAAAATAGACAACCTAAGAAGAACCAGAACTCTTTCATATAGGGATTGATGGATATAGATATTTTTGGATACTGATTTCTTATCATCCCCCTTAACTGCTGACCAATACAGGCCGCCGATTTTCTTGGGCTGATATTCGGGGAAAATATTACTTTTGCTCTGTAGTTCAAACCACTAAAATGATACAATGTTGACAAATTTTATGGGTCTCCATTTAAAAAAAAGCAAACAGTATATTGATTATTGTGTATTTGAATACTATTAAAACAAGATGGAAAGAGAGGTAGAATACGCTGTGAGCAGTAGGAACAGCGTAACCTTTGTCCAACTATATCAAAAACATATTTTGATATAGCTTTGAAGTTGCTCAATCCTGCAGTCTGCAGGCAGGGCCTGGTCTGCACATGGACCGTAGTGTCTCCTCGTGACACAGAGCTGCCTGTGGGTGTCTGTCTGCAAATCATATGTGGGAAAAATATAGCTGCAAACCCAACCAAGTATCGGGCAATACAAGTGAAAAATGCAAAAATCTATTTGCTTGAATATATATTGACTGATCCTTACTTTCCTTGTCCCTTTATTTTAAAATGTCTCTTGGTGATTCATAATAGCTCTTAAAATGTGTTACCCACAGGGCAGGAGGTGGAGTTTGCGTGGGTTCACTGGTGTTACAGGATGCTCAAGTACCTGTTGTTGTTTAGAAAGTAAAGTCAAGCCGATGTGAACTTGCATGTCTCTACAGCGGTGGATAAACATGGAAAATCTGATTTATAGGAAGATGACAGGAAAATGTTGGCCTGACAAGATACAAAAGCAGAGCTAAATGACGTGAGGTCTGAATTAATTCCCATCATTTTGTGATTTCCTTTCATGGCAAACATTTCTCTCTCTTACCGCCACTGACCTCTCTCAGCAATAAAATGATACGTGCTGCACAACACACACTTCAACAAGGTGATACCTTACATGTACCTTTTCCCCCCACTCAAAGCACTGAGTAATTTGCTAAAAGATAGTTAGTGCTTTTTTAAACCTTTCTGTAATATCAAACCTGTTCCCCTGACTAACAACAGTACCAGAGGAATATTTAAACACCCAGAGACATCTCCTTAAGGCAAGAATCAGGCATGTTTTAGCTTATGCGTCATACTTCTTAAAAAAGATAAAAAGACCAAAATTGAGATAAGGATGACACAAAAGGGCGGAGTGACAAGAAAAGCACAACAGAGCTGCAGAGAGCAGCCAGAGACACCTTCAGCAGCCCCGCTGATGCCGCAGGGAGAGCTGATACAGAATGACAACAAAGAGGAGCCGGAGTGAGACAAATCCTGGCAGAAATGTTCAGGAAGAGAGGATACATGGCCGAGCAGCAGGTCAAGATGAAGCAACAAGCAGCAAACATGGAGCACCGGACACCTTTCTGTCACCTTCTGTCAGGTGAAACAGGGAGGAAGAGCACAGGAGACGGGTTTCACCTCAAGGCCTCACTTTAATACGATGGCACAGGCAGAGAGAGTCGACTGTAAACAGGCTCACACTGCTGAGTCTGCAGAGGCAACTATTAAAACATACACCAGGAATCAGTGTGCAGCAGACAGTCTCACAACCCCAAATGACCTTTAACCTTAAACAAACCCCAAATGAATGAAGCCCAGCTGAGAAGAAGTTGAGGTTGATCCAAACTCTGGACAAGGGGACTTCACAAAGGAATAACAAAAAGGGATGAGGACGCTGAGAGGTTTTTATTTAAGATCTGTCAAGTTTAATTTTGGGAATTAAGTTCTCAACTAACTGGGGCTCAAGAGAGAGTCAAAGAAAACATGTTTTCTGGACTCTCTGCTCTCAGAGATCAAAGATTAGCCTTTGTCTTATCCTTACTGTCAGATTAATGAACGGACAGGGGTCTTACTGCTGTTTGGTGTCCCTCTGTACTGATGTAGCCCTGAAGAACAGACCTAATATATTCCCAATGAAGAGTGATATCAACATCCACAACAGTCTGGAATTTTTTTTTACAGTCCTTTGTATTTTTTTTATATTTCTTGTGATAAATAGAAAAATGAGGATAATGTTATTTGAATGAGACTTGTTTGGTGCTTCAATGGTTTTGACATCAAACAATTTTTCATGCTCAGTGAGCCAAATTTGAGGAGCAAGTTTTCATAATGACGGACAAAACTGAAGGGGTCACCAGACTGTTTACTTAAGCTTTGCTGTTAAACTGTGAGCCCCATGAAGAGGCTACAGTCCTTGAAGCTCAACTCTTAGTCAAAGGCCCTGTGGGGATTTTATCAGTGAAATAGTCTCACTTCTTTATTTTTTTCCTCTTCACTATCCATGATTTACAATGAGATTTCCAGTATCAAAGTTGGTTACTTCAAAGTGCTATTACTCTGATTTTTAAGGAAGAATCTACTTATGCAGTGTTGAAATTTTAAAAAGTACAGTTACTTTGTTACTGCACTCAAGTAAAATTTTAACCTACCTGTACTTTACTTTGATACTTTTACTTTTCACTACATTTCTACTTTTACTACGCCACATTGAGCCATCTTTGTGACTCATTATTACGAAATGAAATCAAAAGGAATTTAAGGTGGTCATTTTATGCCTATTTGTAAACTGTCAAGTTATAGAAGAAGTTATTGCGCATGTCCAATTATGTCACATTATTGATGCCATCATGGAAGCATCTGCAGGCTCTGCTGTTAGACTTCATATGAGTCATGCTGCTAATAGGAAACTTGTTCAATTCTGACCTGCATGTCCTCCTCAACTCTTTCTCCCCAGTCTCATACTTTTTCCATTCTTCTATCTTTCAAATAAAGGCACTAAATTCACTCAAAGATGATTGAAGTAGACTTGGGAATTCTGGTTTAACACGTATAGAAGTGACTAAAACCTGTGGGCAAAAAGATGTCTGGCCACTCAGAAGTCTATCAGAAAGTGATGATTTCTTATTTCTAATCTTTCAAAGCTTTTCTCCAACTCTCATGACTTCATGATGTATAGTGCTCGTTTCACATCCTTTCTAAATCAGCATGATTCAAGTTTGATGAAAAATCTTCCCTTTACAGTAAAACAGTTGATAAAGTTGGGAACGCTTTCATATGTGGCTGGCTGACCAGGACAGAGGCAGGCAAACCCTTCCACCTCTGGTCAGTTTGACAATTTTTATACACAGTCCATGGCCTCTGAACATGGGGCAGCATCTAAACAATCAGCCCCAACCAGCATCCCTAAATTCTCCTTTCCATGAAGATAAGACCTGTTTGTAAGTCCAGAAGGGAGTCTGTGGTGGGTGGCTGTGAGTAAACATGGACTTAAGCCCTATTACAAAGTGATCTTTTGTGCCTCTTTTGCAGTTGATTAATTGTTGTTGGTGCTGACTCAGAAAGACACGGCTCGGGATTAGTTGTCAAGATCAAAACAAACTGCACACCAGATACTCAGATACAGAGGAGTGACTTTAAAATTAATAGGAGAGCTGTCACACGGCATGGGACCATTTGAGCACATTTTGGGGAGAAATCTTCTTGTAAGTCAAGGCTCAGCAGTGAGGCTTAGAGAGCTACTGATTGTTTTGGTGTTGTTGACCTCATCTTTCGTAATTGAGGCAAAAAGAGTCATGGGGCTGTTGATGAGAGCCTGAGTTGATTACAGTTCCTGTACAGTCATTTTCACAAAGTGACACAGAAAACCTCTAAAGACACAAATCTGCATGAGATGAAAGCACACGAGAAACAGAAGAGGAGCTGAAGCTGCAATGAACCAGATCTGTGTCTATTCTGTCCCAGCTCTGCAATTTTTTTTCTTATCCTTTTCAAGCATTTCAGGCATCGTTTGTGTCTTTTAACATCTTGAAATAAGACATACTTTTTTGAACTTGTCAGATAAATGTGGCTCAAATTGAGTCTACACATATAAGTCAATCATGGCCTGAGGTCCATTCAACTTTCTGCTTACAATTCCCATTATGACACTGTAATGGATCATCTTCTCAATTATGTGCACAGGTTACTTGTATAAGGCTAAAGCTCTGAACTTTCTGCAGGAACCCAACTACTCTCACAGCTAAAGTCTTGAAACAAATGTATTTATGATCATGTGAAAATGTGCTTTATGAACATCCAGAGTTCAAAAAATACACAAGATGTGATTATTATTAAAATATTGCAGAATGCTGGAAAAGTAATATTTGGGGCTAAAAATGCTATTTGAAGGCCAAAACCAAGTTGCAACCTCTAGTCTGAAGTAATATATGACACTATGCGAAAGTGCTACAATGGGCTTTTTGCCGAGTGTAAACTGGCTCCGGTTGTACCGGAAGTCACATACACACGCCAAGCAAAACAAAAAAAAAGGTGTTTTCAAAGCAGAAATGAGCATATTTACAGCCTGGTACAATAACTGTCTCCTGTCTGAATTGCTAATTTTGCTTACGACACACACTGAAGTTTTTTCCTAACGCAACAGTTTAGAAGATATCAGGATCGTGAGCTCGACCAATCAGAGACAGCGCTCAGCTCACGTGACTGCCGGATGCTCTGTCGCTGTTAGTGTGGAGACTCACCACCTGCTTCATTTCCAATACAGCCATGCCATCCGTTTTGATTTAAAATTCCTTTCCAGAAACAGAGAAGTGACGTTACAGAGACTATGTCCATTTATTATACAGCCTATGGTCAAAATAGTCAGATTATGCAAAATTTGAGCCAGATCCTGATCCTGCCATAAAAAAAATTCCAGACATATTTCACCCCCATTGGCTCCAGGAGAATATTTTTCTTAAGAGGAAGCAGAGTTTACTGAGGTTTAAGCATCATACGCACATAACTCTGCAGAAAACTGACCACCTATCACCTGGACAGTCACTGCACAAACCCTCTAATGCTGCAGGAGAAGGATAAAGAGCAGGATTCAAGAGCATCATTGTGCAAGTTTTATGCTGCACAAGGACACAATATATTTCATGTCTTTGTTGATAGAGGTTGATGTGTAACAGCAGCAGATAAATAGAACAACAATAATTGAATTTATTGGACTTGATGTATAAAAAAATGGGATATTTCAGTTGAGTATGGAAATACTAATGGATTCTGGTGATGCTGTGTCTGTTGAGTACGGCTCAAATGTATGCAGAGGAGATTTCTATCAGTTATCACATGATTGTCAATCAGTTGTCTCTACTTCTTACTGCAGATAGAGGTGAATTAATCTCTGCCTACAAACAATCACAGGTGGATAAATGAAACATTGCCTCCTCTAAGCCTCCCTCCCTCTTAGATGGAGGAGGAGGTGCTGAGTACTTACATCAAATAATCTCTCTATGTACACCTCCTCGCTGACCTTCTCCCGTAGCATGTCCTGGGAATGTCGCACAAACGTCACATAACCGTCAGCTACATCCATCCCTGGCTTCTGCAGAGGAAAGAAAAGAGGAGAGAGAGAGACAGACGCGAAGAAATATGGAGTGAAATATGAACATATAATTCTAATTGGAAACATATTTTCCAACAGATCACATTTATCAACGGGAGCATCATTGCTAACATGGCCTCGTGGAGTTCAGTCAGTTTCCCTCAAAACAAGAGAAATTAATTCACCTCTACAAGGAGCAAATTCCTGTGCTCTGCGCCCAGCCTGGCATAACATTTTAATGGTTTTTAAGCCAACCAAAAAAAATAATTTAAGGGAACTTTTCTTACATTTTCAAGCATTATGGGAGGAAAACAAATGTCTGCATCCCCCCTAAAAAAGTGTTTAATTTACAAGGTTGCAGTCTCTGTACTGCGGGGTTGATCGTGTTCCTCAGTCAGCTCTTGTCAGAGAGTCGAGTTTGGCCGGGAATCAATCCTCACAGTCTGGGCATGTGCAAAGTGAACAGGGGCACTGGAGACAGTTGGGTTTGATGGAGAGAGCAGATTGTTCAAAGGCCTGCCATTCTGACTTCTGAAATATTCATTGAGGACCAACCATTAATTAGAGGCACTTTGGTTCTCGTCCGTTTATCAACATAACATTTTCAGGACGGTTGACTCGCGCTTGGAGTCTTTTGGCAACAGTTTCTCTTTCTGGAGGATTTTTAGTGACTCTTAGAAGTCAGGACTGCTCCTAAATGTGGTTAACACATCTGTAATGACGCTAACAATGTGTAAATGAGAGTCTTTTTTCCACTGAAACTCTAATTTTGTACATTAAGGACACAATTAGCATGCTGGGCTGGAAACTGCGACCCCTGCCAGCATACACAGTGCCTCGTCACATTCTCTGACAGGCCATTAATTTGAAATTTGGCATGTTGCTGAGGCCGAAGTGTTGGCAGCTAATACAGATCTGATGCGTTCACACACATACAAACACACTGACACACACACACACTGCCACCCTAGCAGCAGAGTGGGCATGTGTTGTAAAACATGGTCCCACAATGTGTACTGCATAAAGAGGGAGGCACGAGGCATGGCTGCCTGTCACGGTCTGTCCACATGCATATGAATGGACATTGGATGTGGAATTAGGACCACTGAAACCATCTGGATTCTGACTGAACATGTGAAAGCTTGGTCAAATATTTGTACATGACAGAGAAACACACACAAACACACACATCCATCACTGAGCGACAAAACGCCTTCCCTCCAGACCTCGAATCCACCAGAGCTAACGATGCTAACAACAGGGTAATAGTTCTAGATACATAATTTAATGTTTACTCGCGCTTGATTTCAATTAGATTCATTTCAAGTTAACAGTCATTTTTTGTACGTATCCATTTTTTAGTTAAAGTTGTTTGCTTCAACTAGTTGATAAAATCTTTCATGCCTCATCTTTAAACTTTTACCCCCTTTAGACAAGTATTGAATATGAAAGCACACTGCATTATTCTTAAAATCAAAGTCATATCAAAATTGCACCCATGCACCAAAATAGATACATTTTAAGCAGATTTACTTATCATCTTTATTGCAATTTTATAATAATCACATGAAATGGATATAAATACTTACAGGTACATCCACATACTTTGAGGCAGCTTTCACCTTTAAAAAGAGAGAGAGAGAGACGAGAGGGAACATCAGCCTGAACTTCACCTGCATCTTAAGGAAAACCAGCTCAGGAATTTTGATATTTGAAGTTTTGAAAAATACTCAACTTACTGTGAAAGATAGGAATGAAGAGAATAATGTCCCCTCGTCGTATCTGGAGAGCTTTGCTAGCACGCTCTCTAAAATAACGACAAACTGAGAAAGAGGGGGAAAAGATTTGTTAACTTGTGGGGAAAAAAAGTTGTACACAAACACTTATTGCATTCAAAGCCAAAGAGTGAGAGATTGAGTTGAAACATTTATATAAAAAAATAAAAAAATGGGTCATTCAGTGGGAAAAAATGTCTCATGTTTGAATCTGTTAAAAAAAAAATTTTGGATTTTATCTTTCCTTTTGCTTTTTCTCATGGACATGTTGAGTCATCCTGCATCTTTTTTTGAGTCACTTGTGATCATTTAAAGTCTCATTTTAGTCACTTTGTCTCATTTGGAGAGTTCAAACACCTTGAATGTATATATTGTGTTCACTATTGTTCGACGTTTCTCTGCTGTCATTAAGATTTATATTCCAGGTGATTTCACATCCTGTCACATTTTTCTGAGTCTCCTCATATCTTTGTACAGTCATTTTGAAAATCTTCACTGATATTTAGTCCTTAAGCACCCATGTATTTGCTCTTTGTTTCACTTTTAGTGCTTGTGGCTATTTTGAGTCTCCTCTGCTTCTTTTTACTTTCAGTTTTCTTTTTTAAACGTCTACATCAACTCTTCACTTTTGCCTTGCTGTCGCTCTGTGAGACTGTGTACCTGAGTAGAAGCTCTCTCGCTGGGGTCCACAACTCAAAAATTTCACCATGCACTGAAACTAACCGGACCATCCTCTGACATCTCCTCTTGTGTCTTCTTTACTAGAATTTTAGTTGAAAATCAAATCAGTCTAAATCAAAAATAATATTCTCAAAGTCACATTAGTTTTCCATGACAAAAAGTGCTCAAACAAGTGAACAATGTAGCTGCACTGGAAAATGACAACTCAGGTGGTCAACTAATGTCTATGTGAAGTGCAGAAGGACATAAAGAACCCAAAGTAGAGGTGCTCATCTTGGGCTAAAGTTTCTTCGAAATTGTTAAGGTCTCTTTGGTGTCTTGTGTATGATAGTCGGTGTTGTGAGCATATTTGTCATCCTTACAATCTTCTGATTTATTTTAAAATGAGAGTATTAAACATCCACAATAAGTGCTGCTCTTTTTAGTCTTGCTGTAGATTAACTCAGGAATATCAAATACCTTGGCTACCAGCAGAGTTATCATCTCCTTCACTGTCTCTTCAATGAGGTTGTCGATCTGGGAGTGGTACTGTCTCTAAAGAGGAAAAAAAAAATAACTTGTTAGTTTTCTCATTCCCCCTCAGTGAAGTAACATTCAAGGGACAAACTGGACACAGGGATTAATACATTTACATACAAGCATTTTGCAAGATTCTTAAGTTAAATAGAAGTCAAAGTTCACAGATCTCAAAAATAAAACCCAGAATAGATGTTTTCTGTAACACATTTGTTTTTTCTGTGTTACTGGGGATCAACTGATACAGATTGTTAAATGATGCCACTGTGCTTCTTTACCCTTTACATCAAACATCCCCAAACAAGACGACATTCCAACATCTGATCAAATATGGAAAATAAAGGGTCATCCTGTGCACAAAGGAAGACTTTACTAAATAGTATATGTATTACATTAAAATAAATGAAATGCACGGATCAAGATTGATGTGTAGTAATCATTAGTGATATGAAATATTTGTTGATATCACAATAAAAGAGACAGATCTAAAACAAAAGTATCTGGATCTAGTTATATCCCAACATGGTTTTTGAAAAGGGATAAATAAACATTAAGTTTTTCAGGATGTTCTTTATAAGACCATTTTACATTTCTACTTTTTGCAGCAGTGACGACATGATGAATATAAATACATTATTTTAATCTATACAGGGTTTTGTTTTGGTTTGTATTTTTGTATTTGCTTTCAATAATCTCTGATTCCTCTGTGGTTCCCTGTTGTAGTCTGATTAGTTGTGCTGAAGACCGGCTGTCATGGAAACTCAGTGGCAGTACGACTGCGATAACTCCTTTTGTTCAGCCGTGTAGCACCAGCAGAAAGAGCGAAGGACAGAGCAATAATTAATTCATTGTCAGAAAATGGTATCAGTCTCAAGATTCTGCGAAATATGAGATCTCTCACTTTGAGCCCATGTATATTCAATACTATTTACACATATGCTAATGAAATCCAAACAATTCAAGTGAAGGAATACAGACAGGGAAAACTGATGACTAATTATACATTTGGGAACCGGAGGGTGAGATTTCAATTGAATAAATACACACTTACCCACTGTCTAACAAACTTTCACAAGACAGAGAGGAGGGAAAAAAAGGAAGCACAGAAAGAAAAAAGAAAAAGGTGACATGACACGCGTCAAATAATGTGAATAATACAAAAGAAAGGAGAAACAAAGAGAAATATGATACAGATGGACAAAAAATAAAAAAATAAAACAATAAGGATGGTACGATCTTTTTCCGACAAAATCATTTACTGTAGATTTGCAAGAAATTTACTCTCACCCAGCTCCAAATCTCTATGACCTTTAATCCAATTTAAGTTGAAACAGGAGACAAATAAGAGGGAGAAGCTGCCCAAAATGAGATCATCCATATTTTTTTAGAAGGAGTTACAAGAGAACTGGTTGTAAAGGCGTCCCTACCTCCTGTCCCAGGTCCATGGCACACAGCTTGGCTGACTGGGCCTTGGCATCCACCATGACGTTGAACATGGTGCAGATGGACTGAGGCACGCGGAAGTCTGTGGTCCTGCTGCTCTTCTGAAGCTTGGCCTCGAATGCTGCCCTCGTCCTTTGAAAGAGTAAAAGACAAAACTTACTTTCAAACTTTTAAAGCTCCTATTTTAAAATGTGCTCCACAGATAAATCAATCTTTCTTCTATGTGGTACTTTAAAGCTTCTGTATGTTTCTAAAAAGAAAAACCATGTAAAGTGAAAACAAAGCAAATACTCATGTCTTATTTTTAGAAGCAAAGGATCTTATTATTTTCACTGTGAGCCACAATCACCTGACAAGTCCAGAAAATGTGTTAGTTCAACATATTTAAAGAAAAAAATGGGGCCTGTTTTACTTTTAAAGAGTAAAAAAAAAATCTACCAGTAGGGCAAGAAAAGTTAACTTTAAATTTCTTGTGCTGTGACTAATTCAAGAAACTCGATAGGTGAATCTTTTTCGTACCCCGAGGTACTCCGTTTGTAGGTTTTGCTTTTACAGGTCTAACTTCATTTTTACCTTTCAATACCTTGAAACAAACTTTTATTTTTTTTCTGGACTTGTACGGTGGATGTGGCTCATTAAGTCTGATAACATGATTCTACTTCAATTAGGACAATCAACTGCTTTGTTTTCAGATCGTACAGTGTAACAGGTGGAAAAATTTAGCAGCCGTTCATTAAGATACATTTGTAAAATTGAACTTGTATGGTCTCTTAGAAGTTTGTTTTAAACTTTGTGAATACCCCTCAACTTTCAAAGGTAAAGAATCATGTTCACACTTGATTTTAATCAGGGAACATTAAAACTACTAGCATTTTAACGGAGGAACTTTTTCGTGTATTTTACTGAATGAAAGTAAAAATGATGCCTTCATGCATTAGAGGCTCCGATTGGTGTGTGAACATTTTCTCTCAGAGTGTTTTCAGTTGGGTAGTTGTGTGATAATTAGGTTCAGTCTTTGCTGACTGAGTCAACGTGATAAATGCTTGTGCTGTCTAAATGAACACGAGGTACAGGTGGTGGCAACTGAGGGATTTATATAAACAGCTTTTGCTCTCAAAGTTCACCCTTGGATCATATGTGCAAACAGGGCAGTATGAGTTTGGATAAAAAGATGTGTCTATTGGGTGGAATGGTTGTCATCTCTAGTCTTAAAAGTAGCTGTGAGGAATATTTCTGGGTTGCAGTGACACCTGTGGACAAAAATGGTAGTGTTTTCTCCAGTAGAGACACGTGCTGTGTCCCAAATTGGTTACTTCTGCACTTACACTTACAATCTGAGTGCATGAGTGCATCCATATTGACAGTATGGAAAAATGATGTGCACTTTGATTTCTCAGCTGGCGCATTGAAAAAGTCAAAAAGTTGAGTGTGGATCGCTGGAAATTTTTCATAATCAGTGGTATATGATCACTGGCTTTAACGTGACAACAAGCAAACTTTGGAAACTCAGCCTAGTTTAGTGTACTTTGGCAACAGACATGGTGTCATCAAAGGGATACTATGGATACAGAGAAATAACATTCAGTAATTGTGAATTATGAACAGATAAATACATAAAGGTGGGACTATTGCAAGGTCACTAGAAAGTCATCCCAGGACCCTAAAGTCTAAAAAAATAGAATGCCAGAAACTGAGAGGGATTGTCATGATCATGTTACCGTTTTACACAGGATTCGATCATGTCACTTGACATCAGCTTCAGCCGGGTCTCTAGATGTTTCCCAAACTCCTCCTCAGGCCAGTGGAGGTCTCTGATGAAGGTCTGCAGAGCATCCAGCTTCCAGAAGAGATCCTCTGACGTCCCTGAGCCGTTACTGAAGGATCACAGGTCAGATTTAGATGATACAGACAAAAGCTTTAAAAAAGAGAAATGATGGTTTTGGTTTGAGCCCTTTAAGTTTCTCCCTAAGATGATGATCATTGTCAGTTTCTGTCTTCCTGTTAAAAAAGTATGCAGAGTACACTTAAAGCAGGATCCATGCTAACCCTGTTACACACAGGACACTGAGAGTGAGGGTGAAAATTTATGCACTCTCTCCTCTGTCATTTACACGTCGAGCAAATAAAAGGAGTTACACCGTGAGTGTGTGAGAGCAGGAAACTCATCTAGGTTTTAAGTGTATGATGGTTTGTCAAAAGAAAGAGCTTGAAGTTTGCTGAGATGAGGGAACAGTTTGCATTTTATGTATGTGTTTTAATAAGCATGTCTGAAACAGACCGAGGAGGGGAAGATGGTGACGAGTTATTCTCTACACAGGAAGTTCAGTGTCACTCATTCTAAGAAACTTTTGATCACAACATACTTTCTTTCGAAAATAGTATTCATTCTTCTGACTTTCTATGCATGTCTTGAAGCTTGTGGAGTATGTGTGACAACCCTGAGTCTGTTGATGTTCAGGAGAAGTAAAGGGTCACATGTTCAGGGGAAGTGGAGGGTTGATGGACCAGGGAAACACCAATAACATTATGAAGACGATCACTTCCTTCAACAGCTCTAGAGTGGACTCACATATTGCAGGACAAATTCAGACACAAGGGAACCCCTCGATCATTTGTTTTAGAGGATACAAAGGGCTGAGACAAAGGGGCAGTAACATCAGGTAAGTTTCGGGCTGAAGGAAAGAAAGTGGGAAAAAAATGCTAGAGCATAACTAGGACAGCTGTTGTTAACAGGCTTTGCCAATTTTATTATCAAAGAAAACACTCTGTATGTTCAAGGATTCAACTTAAATCCCTTGAATCCAATCTGTGGTGTTAATGTTTGGCTACACTGAGGTTTTCTGGATTTAAGTTGTCAGATGTATGCAGAATCATTTCTTATGGTCACTTTTCATAATTTAATTCCACAAACTGCGGGGTTCCAGAACTTGTCTGACTTTTAAAGTTAGTTTAACTCTCTGTGGTATCAAAAACCATTTACCTGGTTGGCAAAGCGATATAAGACCAGTTCTGATGTGATGTTTCTGAGCCAGAGAAAGTTTATTCACTTATCCATCAAATCAGTGAAACTCAGTTCAAATCAAAACACAGACAAAAGTCCTTTACAATTTTTTTTTTTTAAATAGCAGTGAGCTTTCAGAAAAACAATATATTAGAATCTATAAGACTCAGTGTATTGTAAAAACCGTATTGTGAACAGTATGCTACATTTTTAAAGAATGGGATCTGTTTCCTGTCCTGTTGTGATGCTTTTGCATCTTTCCACTTCAGACTAACACGTGGGAGAGCAATTATCTATTTGAAAGGTTGCCGCCTTCTCCAGCTGTCAACACACATAATGTCATGATGTTGGCATAAACATGGTTGTCAATAAACCCCAGCAGACTACCTCAGCTATGAGTGTTGCTCTGTATCTTCCTTCTGCTCATTTTGGAAAGTCAGTCTGGACTTTTTTAAACTCATCCTGTGGGTATAAATTAAATCCACCTTCACTGAGGGAAGCGTTCTTACTTTTTTTTCCTGTGGACAACTGAATTAAAAATATGTAAAACGCATTTCTCATTCTGCTTTTTAACAATGACACTCGCATGGCTGGTGTGTGTCAGTGTGTGTGTGTGTGTGTGTGTGTGTTTCTAACATGTGTCCTCCATGTTGAAGATGAGGAAGCTTTCTGTGTGTGTTGCAGCAACAGGATCACACTCTGCAGGAAGCTGCGGCGTATGAAGGAGCTTTAACACCTCTGATCCCTGTTGTTGGTGCAGACAATCTTTCACTCAAGTTTCCAACGTGTGATCCATGACATGTCGGCTCTTTTTTTAAATATGCAGAGTGCTTTTAAAGATAGCACTCTCCAGATCACGTATTAATGGAAAACACCCGGAGAAACCACCGTAACCTTTCGTTTGAAGAAAAAGTTCATTAATAAGTGGAGCTGCTCCTTCATTTACTTTGGCGAACATTTACAGAAGGAGAATGTCAACTGCAACATCGAATTACTTCACATGAGATAAGTGAGAAAAAGTAGTAGGTTGGTCCTTTCTGTTCACACTTGCACAACTAAACAGCTACAAAGACAAGTTCCTGCCATGGTATGATTGCAGTTTTCTACCTGGATGTGGCTTTCTGTTCTGCTTTCTTTTCTTTTTCTTACTGTTCTTGTCAGCACCAAAGCATTACAGGGGTAAGACCATGTCCAAAAAATGTAAATGACCTAACATTTTTTTGATAGTTCTTCCCATGGATGTGTAAACCCCTAACTACTTTCCAACAAGCAGATTTTACAGTAAATGAAGAAGATGGTTCCAACTTCAGCTCTAGCGTATGAAATTGTTGGAATCCTACAAACAGGAAAAATGTTCTTTGAAAAGATGAATAAATAATACTATTTCATAACTCGAACTACTAATCAGCTTAAGTGTTCAGAGGTACTCAGAAGTACTCACCAATATTAGCTGGTTATTGATGTCAAATTCATTAATATTTTACTTATGAAATATTTATTTTTTGTGGCACATTTTTTAACTCCCTACTGCAAGGTCAAAAAAAAAAAGCCAATACAAAAATAAAAGGAAAATTTCTAATTTCTTTTTTTCCCCGACTCAATTAATTCATGTAATAAATCTTGAATCTCACATTGCTTTAATCTCCTCTAAGAGCACTTATATTTTTATTTTTCATTGGAAAAGTCCTCTTTTCTGAATGGATGTTAATGAGAAATATTGAAATTTACAACAGCTTAAAGGCCTCTTCACCAAAAAAAAAAATATCAGCAAGTAGATTCATTTTCAGAAACATGTTTGTATAGCTACAAATTTGAGGCACAGATGTTGTGAACAAATCTTTTTGTCTTCAGATTTTAATTTGAGCTTTATCTCTCAGACATTGTTAAGAAAGACAGGTTTCTGCTTGGGGTTAGTTGTATTCAGGAGCTATGTTTATGCCAAAGACATTAGTGCCTGTTTCTAGCTGCACAGGGCAGATACACACTCTGAGTCACAGTTCTCTGTCATCCAGTTGGGCGGTGAAAAGCTGGGCATTTGTGGGAGGTTAACACTTGTCACTGTTAGATTTTGTACTTTGGGCATTTGGAGGTTCACATGGGGCAGAGTGTTAGAAATCGTCCTGTGGAGAGAAAAACAGTGACAGAAGACAAAACACAAAGATTTTAACAAGAAAGAACAAAAAAGTTACATCCAAGAAAGATGAACTGTTTGGTTTTGTTTAACAGGTGTCACACTTCTGCGCTGACACTTTGTTATCAAGCTGACTGCTTTTACTTATGACTCCTTGTCTGGATCAAGGTCATTGTAGTTAACGAAAATAACAATGTAACGAAAGCAAGAAGTGAAAAAATCTCTTCTATAACTGACATAAAAAACAAAAAAGTGTGGTGAGTTTTACAAAGCCCCTGGCTCTGTAGAGTTTATAAAACCAACTAAATTAAACTAATCAGAAAGATAATCTCTTTAGTTTTAGTCTTGGTCAATCTGCGTCATACATAGTCTCAGTAATTTGGCTGGATATGAAATATTTTGTTTTCTACCAGTGTCACACTAGTTTGTATATGTGCTCAAGTCAACACGCACACACTCTAGCCCCATTCAGGATAACACTAAAATTACTGAAGTTACTCTGAAGTGTGTCTGATAGGAGCAGATGCCTTTCGGAGCAATTCTCAATGAGAAAAATCCCCACTAAACTAAGAAGTCAGTTTGAAAAACTCACACGAGGAGGTCAACTGAGCTCAACTTGTCAAGGCAAGGGGGTTCAGGCCCCCTCCCCTCAAACAGATGCTAAACAGGCCGGGTGGTTTGATAGAGCATGAGACAATCACTGGGCAGATAATGATGCAGAACTTTCTTGTTGCATGAGAATGGTTGTTCACCGGCCTTTTTTTTTTTAATAGTTTGATGTTGAAAATTTTAATTGCAAAATGCTTTTCACATGAGACTAAAACAGAAAACTCTCTTCAAAAACTTTTTAAAACTAAAGTGAAATTGAAAACACAATGTAGGAACAAAATAACAATAAAAAAGCTCAACTAATACAAAAGCTTTCATCTGGACAAGGACACTGTGACGTTACATGTTAAGTCTGTCTAGGTGCTGGTACGTACGTTAACCAGGTTGTTTTAATCTGCATACAGCAGCTGTATGACAGACTGAGTGTGAAGCAGAACTGTTGAAATGACTGAACAGACTCATGGGGATCTGAACATATGGTACGTGACATGAGAGAGAATTCAGCTGTTGCAGAAATGAATGAAATACAAACATCATGGTGCACATCTTTAGAGAAAAAAGAGCAGCACAAAGGCGGAAAAAGACTAAAGAGAGATCACATACTTTCATCTGCTCTGAGACTACACATGTACATCACCTCTTCTCTACAGTATTTAGACCCTGACATGTTTTTAAATTGATTGCTTCTATATAGCCCCTTGTTGTCACAAAAGTCAAATCTGTGTTGAGATCTGATGCACAATGAAAATGCTCAATCAATACAACCCTGTAGATAAAGAAGACAGGTTTAAGGTGGAGTGATATAAAATAGATTTCTTACTTGACTGGCTCCCAGGACTCTCTCTCAAAGCCTCTGTGAATGGACTGAGCGATGGACGACTCCATCAGGTCCACGTATCGAACCACCAGCGGGGCGTACAGGTCCTGGAGGTGTTTGTGGAACCTCCCGTTGCACAGGTTGTCTGGAGGATGGTGTGACAGAGAAACACTGAGTGAGAAACTATATCCTTCATGAACTAATGTTGAAAAAAAACATCAAAGTTTGTTCTAAGACAATAAAACTGTTATATTATATTAAATTAAAAAAACAGACTCTGGATTTCGCAGCAATGTAGATTAATTCAACAATAACAGAAGCACAGCGGACAACATGACCACATCCCATGAAGTTGATCTTGTCAAAGAGTCTGGCACATTTCATTTCTGCCTGTTGACACTGTGACAAAAACATTTCTCCAGTTTGAGCTATAACTGCAAAATCTGAAATCTAATCAAGTCATTTTTGTCCTTATTTTAGTTAAACTTGTCTTGTTATTTTTGAAAGAGCCAAATGCAACTGACAAGTCCAGAAAAATGTCTTATTTCAAGTTATTCAAAGAAAAAAAAAAGATGTCTAAATGGCTTGTAAAAACTCAAAAAAAAAAAAAAAAGAAAAGAAAAAGAAAACACCAATGGCGTAAGAATAAAAAAGTATCTTTTATTAAAACATCTTTTTTAGTTTCAATAAACCTGACAAGCAAATTTTCCTTAGTCCATTGGCAATTGTTTTTTAATTGTTACAAGCAATTTAGGCCTTATCTTTTTTTCTTTTCTTGAAATAACTTGAAATGAGACATTTTTCAGGACTTTACAGTTGAATGTTGCTCATCTCAAGTATAATAAGACAATTTTTACTAAAATTTAGGACTTAATGACTTATTTAGATTTCAGTTTTTTGCAGTGTGTCAGACAATAATATGAGTTACTGAGCACAGCTGTGAAACATGATCCCTTCAGGGTAAGTGGAGACCTTTGCACTGGGAACACTTCTTACAGATATCTACTTATTTATCCTGTTTACTCTAGAAAATAACTTCTTTTTTAATTTTCCTTGTTTCTTACTGCTGATAAATGTACTACCCTTTTAGACTTGACACTTTCATCATGTTCATCGATCCTGTGCTGTTGACTGCGTGAGGAAAAGGAGGCCAACTCATCAGTTGTCAGATGTCGAACAGCAAGCGCAACTAAAGTTACTTTACCCAACCTTTACCAAAACAGCTTCCAACTGAGAGAATTGTGCTGACAGTGATAGCAACCAAAGACAGAGGACACTGCTGTTTGTCGCTGCCATCGGCTCTTCATTAGCAGGTATGACAGAGCACATCCAGTTTCCAGTCTTTCTGAACAAAAGGTCGGTGTCTGGGGGTATTTCTAAATTCAACCCATCAAACACATTTCCCCTCGTCTCCGCCGGCTCCCAACTGGTAAAAAGGCAACACTGACAAAGACCACAGGAGATAAAATGGAGGCCAGTGTGTGCTAATGTGATGCCTCACGGCTCCATGCAGCGTGTCTGCTTTTCCTCGCCCTCTCTCTCTCTTTGTTTTTCTCTCCCCCTCTGAGCATGTGTGTGTTTGTGTTTGTGTGTGTTGGCATTGGAGTCAAGGTCGATGATACACAGTAGGTGCAATGTTTGTTGTGTTCCCTGATTGCCACTCGTCCAATTAGCCACTTGAGCGGCTGCTGTCCACTTGGATGTGTTGTGTCCAGGAGTGTGTTCGCGGGGCTCGCCGCAGTTCAG